>OZ022517.1:43051843-43448608 GCA_963989415.1 Cerceris ruficornis
GTGGCCCCACAATACAAAAAATACAAAAAATCTTGTAGTTATCTACATATGTGTATCTTCATAAATTCAAAAAAGAGAGGAGCAAAATTTAGAAATGGCGATGAGATTTTTAAAAATTTACGATTTTTGTCTCCCAAGGTCCTCGAAAAACATCCAGCGACGAGCGAAATGTTATGAGTGTTATGAGTTCTTCCGGCGGGAAACGAAAAAATCTCGATCAGACGTGCGGACGCCATAGTGTTAATGGGCATACGGCGACCCTATAGTTAGGCTATGGTTAGTCCGGGCCCCGTATATAATTCCGAGACTCGTTGTAATCCTTAACTCTCGCAAGTAAAATTGCATTGACGCATTCGGTCTCGTTCTGCCATTCGCCCGGCTCGTAACATGAACATTGAATCTCATCATGATGCATTTTTATAGAATTGTAAAGTGATAAACGTTGAAATAAGTGTTAATACTTAACTTCAGTTTTATGCTTACTTTGTGTCACAGTCGATACTAGCACTTGTTGATTCTCTTTGTTTTTGCAATAAAGCACCAGTTTCCAATTTGTTTTGTACGTCTTGGGACTTTTGGGTAATACTGTTTATACTGTAATACTTTCCCAATGGATCAGAGTACTGCTCTTCGAAGATTTTAATACTGCTGCCGAGATTAACTGTGTTCATGCTCTGCGCTAAAACAGATATAAATATAATATATTGTTCCGAATTGCAAGAAAAGGTATCTAACGAATTATATTACGAATTGTGTTATCAAGTTTTATACTCTTTATATTATAAAAAGATGAGTTTTATGGCGGAATTAGTATGTATTGTGTAATACAAAAATGGTATGTCAGTATGATGATGTTAAACAATATAATGAACGTTGTCACAGAACGATTAAAACGAATTAAAAATTGATAAATACAATGAAGGAATTAGTGCAGAGGGCAGGAAATGTGTATAAGAAATTTTATAACAGCCGAATAAGAAAGAGAAATTCACGTTTATAGGATGTTCGAAAATGATTTGACGCGAAGTACTACGCGGTCTTGTACACCTTTGGATCGGTGAAGATTTGCTAAAAAAGCGAGCCGCAAAATTCGCGAAAGGGTTGCAAATTAATGTCAAATTTTTATCGGCAAATGGTATTCGTTTCGTTGGGACGGAAGGGGAGATTGCTCTTGCACCGCATATCCCTGCCATGTTGGTCCTGGAAACCTGAGATCGACGAATGACAACGGAAACTAAAACACTCCTTTCGTCGTTCACATTACGACGCAACGAATGTGCGGGTCTTTCGGCCAATAGCGCGTCAAAATTTTAAATGCGTGAGGGAGAGGGATGTCCCTATCCGTCGGGCGAATCAGAGCAAATTACCTCTCAAGTGCCTTGTTTCTGGCCCCTCACTATACCGTCTCAACATCAGCTATCACACAGCGATAAAATAAACGTAGCATTCCATTTAAAAAATAGTGTTGATCTTGAAATCTACTCTATGCCTCCACCAATGTAAGAATTGGTGGTATCATAATATGTCTATTACACAATATGTAATTACTACAAATAACGGAAATGTTCATGGTGGACAGAAATAGTGCTGCAGCCTGTATACTGCATGTGCCGTTCAAACCACAAAACACATCTCCCAGAACGTACTCTTTGGGAGCAGTTTGAGACGTGCAGGTTGTATGGTTGCAAAGTTGGATTTAAAGAACTCCAAATGTGTTAGAAAGGTCAGGGAAGTCATTATTAAGATTGTACAATACATACCTCTTACAGTTTCTGAAAGCTGTCGTGGTAACGGTGTTTCGAAACCATATATACTTTCAACTTCAACATCGTGGTCAATACTCGAAACAGTTACCCTTCTTATCCTTTGTCCTCGATTTAAGTCTAATGTCGAGTGTTTTGCATTTGTCTCGTCTTCGCCGTTATCAGTTGGTTCATCTGATAAATATTGAAATAGGAGGTCATATAAATTATTCACAAAGTGTATAGGTATATTTGTAATGTTATCAGTAAGAGTTAAATTCTGCATTAACAAATAGTAGAAATTATAATCGCAAATTTTGTTATGCATCACATAATATACATTATATTCTACATACAATACAATGAAACACAGGCATTCCGACAGCGGTTTATTTCATGCATTGTTAAGTATAAAATAAGCGAATGAAACAGTAACTATTCTCATATATTATACTTATATAAAGAAATAATGAAATAAAAAAACATTTATTATTATCCATACTGTAATATATCAAATTTATAATATTCATCAAATAACTATAATAATGTTACTTCCTTGCTTTCCCATTTTACTACTTATTAACCGAATTTATAACACTAATCTGGTAAAATTAGTTACATCCCCTAATAACATGTTAATATATAACATACAAATATCTAATATTCTCACCAACACCTTTTGTTTGTACTGTTTTCGTTGGCTCGTCGTCCACATCTTTTGTTACCACTACTTTCTTTAAATGCCACTTAATCGGATGAAGCAACATAGAACCTATCAATGAGTGTAGTGAGAAAGAACCATAGAGCAGCATTGTACCCTACAGAAATATGATAAAAATGTTATTCATAAATGAGTGCATGCGATACAAACAAATTTTGTATCACAATGTATTTCCAGTTTTAGAGTAAAATATGCTAAGTAAAATATTACAATATTATAATACTTGTCTTTTTAAATAATGAATAATTGGTATACATCATATATGCAATGAACAATAAAAAAGCTTTGTTGAAAATGTACAGATTAGCGGGGGGTCGATCAGAAATTTCATCGATTGGCGTTTCAAGTGAGGGGCAGATGGGAAAGTTGCTAATTGGAACCAATAACAATAAGAATCGCCATGGAGGACGTTGGTCTGTAATCGCCCTGCTAAATCCTTTGGCACACTGTGACTATCACCAGAATACGGGGAAAATTAATAAAAACTCTTCTTCGAAAAGAAAAAAAAATCTTCGTGCGCTGAACGGAATTACGATTACTATTAAATTAAAATACCTGAAATCCATACTTCGGAATCAAATAAGATGTCACTTGGGGTAATACTATAGAGCCAATTCCAGTCATTGTAAGCGCAAGGCCCATCGCTCTTCCTCGTCGCGTCGTAAAATAAGAGTTAAGAGAATACGAAAAGGCAGACATTGTTATACCCATGCCAAGAGCTAAAAAAAATACACGTCTATCAAATAAAACTAGATTACATTATATTTCAATGGAATGATAATATCGTTCCCATTTCTACAACAACAGTACAAGTAAATCCAAATTCTAGAAATACTAATATCAATTAGTACTAATACTAGTATCTGAAGCATCTAAGAAACAATAAGCAGCTGTAAAAAATTATTGCAATAAAACTTGCACAGCATTAGGTAGAGTATCGTATGGTAGCTACAGTGTTTTTGCATTGTGGCGACCGTGTCATGAAGTTCAATAAATCGTAACAATTCTATCTCGATAATTATCAGGCAATGTTATTTAGTGCGCGTGCTAGAACGCAACACTACAGTAGAGTTCCGTACAAGGCGGGCCATACGTTCCGTGTTATAGGAAATCGCGTTATAGTGAGTGACCAGAAACAAGGCACTTGAGGGGTAATCTGCTCTGATTCGCCCGACGGATAGAGGCATCCCTCTCCCTCACGCATTTTCCATTTTGACGCGCTATTGGCAACAGAGACCCGCACATTGGTTGCGTCGTCATGTGAACGACGAAAGGAGTGTTTTATTTTCGATTGTCATTCGTCGATCTTAGGTTTCCAGGGCCGACATGGCGGTGCGAGAGCAATCTTCCGTTCAGTCCCAAGTGCCTTGTTTCTGGTCCCTCACTATACAGGGTGGGGCAATAATTATTAACAAGATCATTGCCATAACAGATTTCATTTGCTGTTTTCCCGAGATCGGTCGGGCTGCAAAGGCCCCGTTGTAACGGCGACGGACCGTCGCCAAGCTCAAGGGCCTCTTGGCGAAAATGTAAATTACGTGGCGACGCGTTATCGCGTTTTCGATGCGACGTGCTCGTTGTACGTCGCTGCCACATCCTGCAAATTTATTAAAGTGTCCTTCAAGCAGTGTTTAGTCTCAGTGAAGTAAACGGTAAGCATTACGCCTTCTTCTACTGTTTACAATACGTATGTTTCATTTACTACCAAAACCGTAAGCACTATCGCCTTTCTCTACTTTCTATGACCTCGAATGACCTTGTGTAATAGATCGTTGAACTCGTTTTAAGATCCTCTATCATGATACGGAAGCAAAAATATACCGATCCATTTAAAAAAATGGAGGTGACCTTCAAATGTCCGAAGTACCTCCACCTGCAGAAAAACTATTACCGCCACCGGATGGTCCCGTCCGCACTGCGCAATTTTATTTCAGCAAATATTTCTGTGAAACTTATAGTTTCGAAGATATCTGAGGTGCTAATAGTTATTGCCCCACCCTGTACATGGGACAAACTGTAAGCGCAGAGTCGCCGCTCTGAACTTGATCAAGGACCGCGAGAACAAATGGGTGTCGAACGTTTCGACGCAACATCAACCCGTCGCTGTTGCAAACAAAAAATTGTGGACGTTGCCACAGTTATCGCATATTGCTGATGAGATGTAATTCAGTTTGAAATATTATTTCATTGCGAACAGACTGTCAGTGTTATACGTAACTAACTTGTTTCAAATAAAGTTTCTTTTAATAAAGAATTCAAAATAGAATACAGGTGACTTAATAATAAAAAAAAGTATTGTATACGTTATAATAATATTTTTTATAAGAAGAACTTATATTTTAGCCATGCGTGCTGAAATAAATAAAATACCTGAAAGGTTGAGAGGAAAACGTATAGCTCTGGATTATTACTTTTTAATAATACGTAATAATGAACAACAGGAAGGTGTATACATTAGCTTGTTTAAACAACAAATCAGAAACTATGTAAAATGTTGAATTTATCTTGCGCGTTATACAGGACGGTTTATCGCGTTGTATGAGAACTATTTGCAATTTTTTCGGAGCGTTATACGAATTCGCGATATACGGGAGTCCACTGTATATTTAAGTGATCGGCGGTTTGCGACAAAGAGAATTGCATTCATTACGGTGGGCACAGTTTTCTCGTGAAGGTGCCTACTATGCAAATATTAAATTACGTTTATCTGTTTTATTTCTTTAACGTGCATAATAAAGCATGTTATAATAAAGTTAAAGGTGTTGACTGTCCTTTGTCTACCGAATCTCTGTCGTAAGAAAAGTCAATTCCACTATTACGATATATTTTTTCAAAGCTGTTAAGTAAAATATTTGTTTGTATCACTATTTATTTCCGTAATACATTTAATGTATTATGTATATATAAATAATATAAAACTTGATATCCCATAACTTTCATGTGAAAGATAAAATCGATTTTTTAACAGTTCTGTGTTCCTGCACTTCTCAATTAATATTGCAGGTAAAAATTTATAGCAATTTCGAAAAAAGAAACATGTTGTGTATAATTGTATAATATAATATTAAATATGGTATACTTACAAGCGAGTATTCCGTACGAAATTAAAATAAGGGGGAAGCTCTTGCCAAATGCTGTCATAATAATTCCAATTGTATAAATGAAACTGCCAGTTACAGCTACTTTTCTACATCCAAATTTCCGCAAGAGCGGTCCATTCACCAATCCAAGTAACATACCAAAAGCAAAATTGGTATTTATAATAACTGTGACATCAGTTGCACTGAAACCGAATCGGGGGAAGGTATCTTTAAATATTAATCCGGATCCTTGCATAATTGGAATGGTGGATACCTAAAAATGAAATTTAAACTAGTTACGAACAATTATATTTGATTTTACGATATTCAAAAAAATTGTTATTATTAAATGATTGAAGAGGTAGATGATTTTATATTTTAATTTAACAATAACAAATTGGGTATTTTCCAGCGGCTTGAGAAAATATTGTGAGATTCAGCGTTTAGACTTTGTGAAGCTGTTGCGTGAAAAATATCAAGAGAATTTTCTCGTCAAGCTCAGGGTGGTGAATTTACATCCACATCATAAATTATTACTGATATACTCAGGCAACCATTCGCCAAGAGAACTATCTCTGTCACACAATCTACTATGTATAATCTTTTGAAAATATTCAACAGATTCTCAGTTTGTCTCTAACGGTTTATATTTCATTGCCAATGAATGTGTTGTTTATTCTAAAGCTAATGAGTTGTTTTAATCTACAATACTGTGTTGCATCTGTCAGATACAGTAATTAGCAGAATGATGTGTGTTGTGTGCGTGTGTGCTGGGTTGCACAGAGGTAATTATAGAAACGTTATGCGTAAAAAAAATCAGCTCCCTTCCGCGAATTTTGCGGCAGTTTTTTTCACAAATCTCCATCCACATGGAGGTGCAGAACAACCTCTGAAAGCCGTGACCATTAATTTTTTTGCACCCTGTACATCAAAAAGTTAAGATTCTTTTCCCCTTAATAAACTTGTTGGACCAGTGCTACAGAATGAAATAAATACGCTTAATATTTTTAATGCTGATATTTTGTAATAAACTAAGTACACTTATGAAAGATCGCTTTATTATACTTTATGATTTATGAAACATTATATTATTTCTAAATGACGTATAATATTGGTGTGTAGCATATAAAAAACTTACCCCGTTTAAAGCAAACGCCAGGGCAATCATCCAGCCCCATCCTCCGTCCGGAGGAACCTTTTGTTCCTCTTGTATTATCATTATAACGTCTTACTTTTTACCGCACTCATCAATTTTGTTTGTCGTTACTTCAAATAATTAAGACAATTATCTGAATTTTTATACTCTTCGGTTACTAACTGGAACAAATCTGCATCAACTGAGACTAAAAACATACAGAAAATGTTTCGAATAGTTAAATTAATTTTTTAGAATCAATCATACGTAAATATCTGTAAATTCTTAATTAATCCTTACTGTAATTCTGCCCGTTACCAACGTGAAACACGTATTAGTAAGTACCAATATATAATACTTTATTTTGTAAAGTCGCAATAATTTACAATAAAATAATAAAAACTGAAATCGTCTTGTGCGGTTGGACGACACATCGTCTGTAAGAGAATATTGTATGTGCGCCACATTTTGTTTGGATATTGGATTATGTTGATTTTCTTTCATTAATAGCAGTACAGTGTGTAAGTTACATAGTGTTGTGCATATTCTAAATTATAGTATTTATGACAGTGCATCTGACTAACAGTAAGCGTGATTAGTGCAATAACTTAAATAATAAAAAATGAGTTCGATCAACTGCGTAAAATGTGGCATTTCTCTTTTAAAGAAATCAAAGAAGGAGAAGAAAATGAAATCAAATGAACATTCATTTTTTTACATCTATACGTGGAGGCGAAAATGACCGTTAGACTAAGTTGTCAATAAACGCGAGCGAGCACCGGTCCTTCAGCAATGACTATTTGTAAGATCTGATCAAAGGCGAGAGAAAGCTGGCCTTCGGTCAATGACGTTCATACCGGTAGTCGCAGATATGAACAGATTCCAGTCGTGCATCATTTGACAGTTTATATCTTTTTTTACATATTATAGTGACTTTAGATTCGGATGCTGATATAAAACTCAGCTCTTTCAAGAAGAATGAATACAAACCGGTAGTATATGCATAATAGTTTATAATACAACAGAGTAATTTCAGAAAATAATGTACAAAGGAATTGTACGTTACTAGTTTTAGATAAGTATTCATATATAGTGAGGGACCAGAAACAAGGCACTTGGGACGGAAGGGGAGATTGCTCTCGTACCGCCTATCCCCGCCATGTGGGTCCTAGAAACCTGAGATCGACGAATGACAATCGAACATAAAACACTCCTTTCGTCGTTCACATAACGATGCAACGAATGTACGGGTCTCTCGGCCAATAGTGCGTCAAAGTCGAAAATGTGTGAGGGAGAGGGATGTCACTATCCGTCGGGCGAATCAGAGCAAATTACCCCTCAAGTGCCTTGTTTCTGGTCCCTCACTATACCATTGGTGATTCGAAGCGAATATTGTATTAGCTCGTCCTACGTAAAACTGAAGACTTCGAAGAATTATTTCTTCTAAGTTTATTTAAATGTAAAAATAAGTTTATTAACATATTAAATGTATTTATGTACCAGGGGTTGTTCATCTACCATTGTAGAGAACGAAAGAATTTATTATGCACCTCAAACAAGAATTTTCAAATCAAAAGAAACCAGAATTTTTTTTTCGCAGTCGACGAGAACTGTATGAAAATGTCCTCTAACAAAAGCCCCGAAACAGTTGCTAAAAATGTAATACAAAGTACAGAACAACATTTAATAATAACGATTTAAATAATAGATATATGAAAGAAAGGGTAATGTGCTAAGGAAGATAAAGAAAGAAAATGCCATGGAGAAGTGAAGAGTGTAAAAAAAGACTTAGGTATTTTTACTATGGTTTCTTTCTCTTGTATTTTTTGTTAGTACAGTATCATAGTTGAATCTCACATTTTAACCCTTTCGGTACGAGCGCCGGATATATCCGGCATCCATCTGATGACTGGTATGGACAGAATTTTATACATAATTCTGTGTAGAATTTTATATAAATATCTTTTAATATTAAAACTACAAGCAATACTTGTTAGAAAAACCATTGTGCTATTAAGCGCAGTTCTTTCGGCGCGGCACCCCGTACAGCGGGAGTGTCATGGCGGACAGCGATTAAATTACATTTTCAAAGAGAATAAAAAGTATGAACAGCTACGTATAATTGAGTAAATGTTACAAAACAGTCGCAGTTTTGATAGACGTTCATGATGAATGAAGAAATAATCAATGTCGATTTGCCACATCATTAAGTAATGCGCTGGTTATCTCAAGAACAAGTACGTGACTAAACGTTTTATCTTTACAAGAGCAGATCATTAATGTCTCGCAGAAAACAGTAAAGATTGTGAATTATCAGATATCATCTTTCAGCGTGATGTTGCACTTTTATGCGATATGTTGTCCACAGGACACGAATTAAATACTTCGTTAAGAGATAAATATAAATGTACAAGTATATAATATGTAACCAAAAACTCATTGACATGCAAGTGATGATGCAAACTATTCTCTTTTTAGGTTAATTACTAAATGATAAGTAATCTAATTATATATTTTTTTATATTATAGCAGAATATAGATCGTATATGCAATGTGTTTTGCTTAACTGGAAACGGTCAAATATTTCACAATTGGGTAATTATAGAGATGGTCCGTCTCACCGATTTCAATGATTTTTGGATATGTTACTAGAATCATGATGCTAAGCAACTTTTCCTATAAATGTACTCCCGCCCGTGCGGGAGCTGACTGTTTCACTTACTAAGCGAAAATTCAATCGCGGAGGCCCAATTAAAAGTCGATTTGCGGGAGAACGGTTCATTTCTGACCCATGGTTCCTCTCAGACATTTTACCTACGTAACAAGACGAATAAGATGGCCCAGCCAAAAAAAAATGGACTATCCTTCCGCGAATTTTGCGGCAGATTATTTTCACAAATCTCTATCCAATCCGAGGTCTAGAACAACCCCCCGAAGCCATGACAAAACGTTTTGAAACACCCTGTACGTATGAGTCATCATGTGTGACTGCTTATCTACGGTTTCAGCGGCGCTACGCCCGGAAAAGAATCAATGTAACGGGTGATCTCGTTGAAAAATCATGAGGACGGGCGAAAAATATAATTGCAATGTTTTGTCGGGCCCTCTCTTAACCCTTTGCCCTACAACAACGAGTTACACTCCTGATGCGGTTGATAGAACAGGAAATTTTGAAGCTTTTTAAAAAATTATCAAATTGAAAATAGCAGTGGAACGCCACACGATAAAATTATTTCTGGGCTATTAATATTACGTTAAATTCTAAGATATATCAGGAATCACAACTAATTTTTTATTTTAGCACTTTAATTTTCAATTGTTGCGGAGGCAGTCACAAAATACATTGTAGGGCAAGGGGTTAAGACTATGCCGCCCGCGCAATAAATAAAGATTCTTTGGTTTGACGCCGGTGGGACTCGTGTAGATCTCTTCGCCTGTCGCCAGCGCTTTTCGAGTTTTGTTGAGATGTCATAAAACGTCACGTTTTACTAATCTCAACATGTTTTAATTCTGTCCCGCAATATTCACGAAATTTCGACGACATGTGTAAATAACTATAAGATTTTGTTAGTATTAATATTATATTTAACCACAGAGCATAATGTCTTGTAAAATTAAAAAATTACAAACAAAACTTTTTAATATTAGCGTACTGCAGCCTGTGCAGAATATAATCGATACTTTCTGTCAGTTTGTGATTGTGAGATAGCCGCGACGCCTTTGCGATATAATACACAACTGTCTTACAACCTTTGCGTGACACCAACGTGCGGTCACCGGCATTTGTTTACATATTTCCGTATGGCGCTAATGTGGTGTCACCGGCATTTTCCCGCATATTTTCGCATGCCACCAACGTGGTGTCACTGACATTTATTCACATTTCTCCGCATGGCACCAATGTGGTGTCACCGGACGGCATAGCGTTAGAACTATGTCCAACCAACACTAATTTATTTGCTCGTTATAAGCATTTGAATCAGTAGTTCCCAAAATGGTTCCTACAGACCCCTAGGGGTCCTTATGACCACTCAAGAGGTCTGTAACAAATTAAAATTAATATGGGAATGCGTTGACAACGTCGGGGGTGCGCGAAAAGTTTAAAATAAAGTAAAATAAGTTTGTAAATCTTCAGTTGGTTATTCTTGATTGGTTATTGGGCCCTTTTGCAAGTAGACTCACAAATTCTCATGAATCCATATTAATACAAGAGCAATTTATTGAATTATTGACAATTGAGGAGCTGAAACTAATGTTTGAACAAGGATACCACAAATTCTGATTACAAAAACAGCTGTCAATTTTATATCCTGTATTATGGGTCACTCTACAAAAGCTGTAAAGCTACAAACACAAAATACGGGCAAATTAGAAATTTGATATTTGTGTTACATAAAAAGTTATTGTATGTTCAATTGTATTTTGGAAGCATCGATTTCCTTATGTCGAGAAACCAGTGGTTTAACGGATATTTCAATTCAAATATCTAAATCTAAATGTTATTAGACATTTCGTTACTACACTATAGGTTAATAGTTTTTATAAATGGTTCCATTTTGGTTTTATTCGGTTCTATTTGGCTCTATTTGGTTCTATTTCGTTCTATTTGGCTCTATTTGATTCTACTTGATTCTACTTGGTTCTACTTTGTTCTATATGGTTCTCTTTGATTCTATTTAAAAAATTAAAGTAATACAAATTAATTATTAAAAATTAGATTCATTTGCACGAGAACAGCTCATTTTCGAACCATGATTCAGATTAGGCTATTTAACTTCCCGATGAGGCAAAATATTTGACCTTGAATTTCAATGATAAACAAGTTTATCATTGAATGATAAATGAAAAGCAATTGATAATTTACATTCATAACATTCAATTGTAGTATACGTAAAAGTTTATGAAATGAAATTTATAAGTTAAATCATTAAAATAACAAAACAAATAAAAATCTTCGCATTTATCTACGAAGATAAAATTTATATATAAATTTATATTGTGTGTGCGTGTGTGTGTACAAACTCGTAACCATCTGAAGGGTACTAACTCACTCGCAAAACTGTTAAATGATATTATTGAAAAATTTCAACTAATAAAAAATATATTTTCCATTAACTTTTCTTTCTATGCATATATTTACGTGTACGATTCTGGACGATAATATTTAATTGGCGCATAATTTAATGGTCTTTCCTTTCTAACACAATTAATATGCTGTATCATAATTCTGTGCAAACATTATTCAAAATTATTTCGCATTGTCATTATTTCTTATTTGCTGCTATTGTATAAACAACAAAAATTAACATTTTTGTTCGAACATAAAAAATAAAAATGAATAATGTGTGCCTTATTTACTTCTATACATATTTTGAATGAACTAACAATAAGAATAACTTCAATAAGAATATGTTTGTCATTTTGTCACTGTGGCTTTCATTTGGTAATATCATCTCCAAAATTTTATTGCAATATATAATGAAAAGATTTTGCGTAATAATATCTGCCAAATTATTTTAATTTAACTTACTTTAAATCAGTCAGTTATATGAAAGTGGCTGAAATTAATTAAAAATACCTAAATAATCAGAATATAATGCGTATATTGCAACATATTATGCAATAGTAATCACATATAAAATCAGTTTCTCACCTTTTCAGATCACACTACCGTTTATGTTTATTTATTAAGATTTTAGAAAATACTCACAATTCTTCGAAAACTGTTGTTTGAAATGTTTCTTCGTTATAGCTTTTTTTGTGCAATTTTACTTAAAATCAGTTGTAATCACAATCCACAAAACACTATATTTCATATTCTTTTGATTTCAATTACAATTCGTCGAGGCCTTCAATAAATTTCGGAATCCGAGCAATATGCACTTTCAAAAGAAAGTCGGTGGACTAGTGTTCACAGAATAAAAGAAAAAAAAATAACTGTAATATATCCAATAGGAATGCGATCTAGTAGTAATCTGATAAAATTGGATATCATGTTCTCACTACGATGACCAATAACATACTGATAAAATGAACAAGAAATTGTGGTCACGTTTTGCAATGATAAGAACCTTTTCTATAGCAAAGATTAATTTAATCGACAATGTGAAACAGTTTCAGGGACAACGATAAGTGTTTTATAAACGCTTTGCCGCGGAGCGTCGATAAAATGAGATCGATGCATTAGTTATACAGCATTAATTAATTTCATATTGCTTTAAACAACATTTTTATGTAAACATGAAAGTACGAGGGCTATAAATCTTTAACAATATTTCAGTCACGGTTATTAAACACTTTTCTACATATTTCAGTGTACGATAGAAAGTGTAGTTTTACTTTGAAAGAACGATTGTATAACAGTAATTCGAAAACAAAAATAAATTTGTCAAAGAGACAATCAGACGATTGGACGGTTTTCCTACATACTAATTCGGATTTTTCTTTTGCATAGAATATCCTGGATACCCTTAAAATGCTCCATAACATCCGGTGGCTACGAATTAATCTTTTAGCAACGGAAAACTTATGGACCTACAATTAGGTTTTCTAGAATTAAAAATATTTCTGACGTGATACAGAGACTATTTTGCGCAAGCGCCCAAACTGCAAAATTACGCTGGTATGGAATTGCACTTTCCATATTTACGTTGTAACGTAAACGGCAGGAAAAGTGACTACGGTTCCTATTTTCAAGAAAAAAAAATGAACGCCTGCTTCTCCCGACCGCACTTCCGTGACCTCACTGATTCATAAATACCCTCTCCCGACATTCATATTTAACCCTTTGCACTCGGCGCCTTCTCGGACGTTAGCTGCCAGCAACTCGACGACACTTAGCCGCGAAAAAATCCTAGAAGGACTTGTGTCACATTATATAGTACCTACGATCTCAAAGTTGATACATTTATAACGTGATGTTTCTGCGCCGGAACTAAAATTATGTTTTTGATGTACTATAAGCGTATGATCCTTTTATTTCTCTTTTGGTAGCTATCTGACATGCTTTAAATTTCAAAACATGTCGGTTTTATTGTTTTAACCCTTTCGGTACGGAGTACTTTTCCGTGAGTCTGCTAACACGGTACGAAGCAGTCCTGGCGCGGACGAATAAATTTTGACGGCTAGTGGCGTAATATAAATAATTACTTCTTTATTGAAGTTGTAATGCATATAATATATGGAAACTAAAAACTTATGGTATTTAAAAAATATCCAATTACAAAATATGAGCTAGTAATAAATGTTTCGTTTAAAATTTCGACAGTCACCAGTAGTATTGAAAGGGTTAATTTAACAATTTACAGCTGTTATGATAAAAAAATGAGACACACGCACTTCTTCTTTCCTATCGAAATACTTGAAAGGTTGGCTTTGTTTGGCCTTATTTTTTTTTAAATAAAGTCTGAAACTTTCTGAACAAAACCCCATCGGTTCCATCTGATACTTTCTACTACCCTTCGAGTTATTAACTATTTTTGGTCGCGGGCGCCTTTCGGGAGGAAACGCATTTATGGCATAGGGCCGGGCTATCGTGCTTTACTTAATCAATACTGCTAATCCTGCTCTACGATCACCCTGGTAATTTACGAAATAATATATTTATTTTATCGGGTTAAAAATTTAAATGGGGTTAGCCAGATTGGTGGGCTTTTATTTCGAGACAACAATAGGTAATTAAAGTGTGGGACCAGTAAGAAGGCACTCGGGACGGAAGGGGAGACTGCTCTCGCACCGCCTATCCCCGCCGTCGGTCTTGGAAACCTGAGATCGACGAATGACAATCGGAAATAAAACTCATTTCGTCGTTCACATGACGACGCAACAAATGTGCGGATCTCTCTTGCCAATAGCGCATCAAAATCGAAAATGGGTGAGGGAGAGGGATGTCCCTATCCGTCGGGCGAATCAGAGCAAATTACCCTTCAAGTGCCTTCATACTGATCCCGAAGAATAGCCGGAGATTGCTCGCTAAACCGAAGGATCTTTGAGGATTCGAATGTATTCTAGCTAGTTGAAGGTATGAAGGTGTTATTTGTTTCTTACCAATGTTCCATTTCTCTCATTCCACCGAAATTTTTAGTAATTAAAACAAAAATTGAAGATCGAACCCCCGTAATATTCTGATATCATGATAGAATCACTGAAGCGATAAAAATCGTTAATACTTTGCAATAAATCGGAATTGCGCAATAATTTTTCTTTTCAAATAAACTTTGAAGTTTTTGAAGAAAGCCCCACTGAGATGTGCTGCTAATTTTTGCTACTTCATGAGTTATTATTATTTATTTGTTGAGCGCACCATTCGTGAGGCACCGCATGTATGGATTCGGATCGAGATATCGGGTTTGACTTATTGTTATTTTGCATTCACCAGTTTGTTTTTGGAAATTTTTAAATTCACATTTGTGAACAGCAATCCAAGAAACATTACAATACTAACTCCTGCGCGGAACCAACAATTTTTTGATACACGTGTCCGCCATACTGAATGCGCCATTTTGTTTTTGCAAATTTTGATTTCAGATTCATAATCAGCGACCCAAACAATCCTAATGTGTAAATTTTATACAAATATCGGAATGATCGGAATAAAGCATCGTCGCTTCCGAAAAGAAGTCACGCGTAGGTGACAGCAGCCGATAACAGTTGGCAAAGAGAAGTCATGCGTACGTGACAGCGGCTGGCAAAGTGTTAATATTTTATATAAGGACATGTATTGGTATAGTACACATGTAAGTATGTAAGTATAATTGATAAAGACGTATTCTCGTCGGTAAATACTTATATTTAGTGTATTATGTCAATTTTGTACTTGCTGCACTATTAACATTTAGAGAATTGAATTCTGAAGATAGTTATAAGATTGCTTGGGAAACTTAGCTTCTATTTAAAGTCTAGGATGTGTTCTAAGTATTATGAAATGTATTTAGTGATTTAAAATATAGTTACCTTTTAGTATTTCTTTTATGCATCATCTGGAATTACAATCTCACAACTTATACATTAAGCCTATGATCTACTAACAAACTTCAGTCGAAGTGCACAAAATGATATTGTTTACTGCAAAATGTATTCTAAACTGTTATAAAGTACATATGTAAGTACATCTTTTTAATCTTTACTATTGTCATTTAAGTATTATAGTATGCTGTAATTTAAAAAATCTATAATATAATAATTTTGTTGCACTGCCAAGGAAATACTTTAAAGTATTGTAAAATAAACACCCAATGAATGAACATCTGATACTTGCAAATTAATTGATAGGTGTAACTGTTATACAGTTATATGAGATATTGTAACTTTACATCACATCTCGTTTTCACTATCACTTAATAATTCTCACATAATATCCTCAATCCATTGATAACATTTTAAATGGTTATATAGTTTTCTTAGTTTAAAGGAGCATTAAAAGTTCAACGTTTATATATTTATTATATATACATTGCATTAATTATATGTATCTGATGCATTTTTCAATTCTTTTATTAAATTAAGTATCTCAGCACGTTTGGTACGTATTAATTTCTTAACTTGATCATAGTCACAACCATTCAATTTACTTGTTTTAGAGATATATTGCAAAATCACATCTGTAAGGCATAAGACATAAATACCGCAATCATAACCATTGTCTTGTTGTGGACATTTAGGTTCAATGAATTTGCTTCCAGGTTTATCTGAAATCTGAGATGATAAATTCTTTGCAAATTCTTGAGCAATACTGCCATTACAGCCATTAGCAGAATCAAAATGATAACATGTCCCTTCATTTTGACAATATACCAGCAAGCTCCAATGCGATCCTCCAACTGCATCTTTTTGATTGCAATTATTTAAAGGAAAAAATGCAAAACTGGCATTTGACATACCCGTAGGTTCCAAAAATATGTTATATTCTAATGGATCTGTCATTTTTAACAATTGAGTTAATTCCGGGCTAATGAATAGTAACTTTTTTTCCCCATCCTTATTTACTTTGTGATCCAAATATTCAAAGTAGAAGCCTATTAAGACATCGTTTAACCAATGTGGTCCTGTTAATAGCTTTATATCTTCTTTTCTCAGTAAACAATCGTAGTAACTTAGAACGATATCATTTGATTCCCTTGCCATTTTGGGTAGTGTCCAGAATTAACAGAAGTATGACAATTTTACAGTATCTAAATATCAAATATAGTAATAAATGTTAACAATTAAATAACTGTAATGAATAGCAATTATTATATATTATATTATTTTAAATTAGAATTGCACACCTAAAGCATCTGAAAATGTTCATGGATAACAGTCCAATAATTCTTAAGTTATATGATACAAAGACTTTGGATAAGTTCATATATAACTTTTCATATTCATTGAAATTTTACTCTGAAAAGAATTTATCATTATCATTTTTATAATTAATTTAAAAATATAGCAATAACGCAAAAATATTTATAAATATGTCATAATCATATACCTATATCTGACATAAATAAATGATATCCCACATAATATAAAGGGATCACATATTTATTTGACAGTGATTTTTACAGAATTAAATGAAATATTTTTCAGACACAAATGTAAAAAACAGAGTTTTCATTTCTTCAGTAAGCTATAGACATAGTATGACAGAAATAGTTAATATATATTGATAGGCATAAACAAAATTTTGTTTATATTATATGCTGGTTGTTACTAATATCCTATACTGTAATTTATAATTCATAGTAATGCAGTATTCATTTACTACGATTCTAATTTAACAATGAATATATCAACAAATAAACTCTTGTGAAAATAAAGTTAATATGGTATTCGAGGTATTAGGTTACTTTACATTGTTATAATAACAATAATAAAGCTGGCACAGAATGTAATAAATAGGCAGACACAACTCAACCGTTGAAATCATACCTGATTATGATTATAACCAATCATAACAGATCATAACTGAGACAAGAGAAAGTTCGAGAACTATGGAAGAACGAAGTTAATTTAATAACATATTTTTTGATGGATTACAATTTACTTCTACTGTTACTCAAAAATAATTTGTTGACTTAAATATATTAGAATATTAAAAATAGGCTGAGCCAATTCGGTTAATAAACCGTTGATACGTAGAAATCAGTAGAAATGGTAGACACCGTGGAAACGGTACAAACTACATGAATTCTATTAACTGACTAATAGATGGCGTTAACTACGCAAATCATGACAGTTTCGCCAATCGACGTGTGACGTTTTCCTGATTTTCTTATCTGTAATGTGAACGTAACGCTATTTATTTCAGTAAATTTCGTTGAACATTTTCTGTAACTGATGTCTAGTTGTTACAGTTTTACAAAGTGCTTAAATTACTATAGTTATTACATAAAACAACTGCCACACCGTTTTTATGTTCTTTAAAAGCTCAATTAACACGTCCTTTACGGTTGTTCATTCTTAAATATGTTTTTATCGCTATACTGACATCATAAAACAGATGTCCAACTAGAGTTAATGCTAACAACTATACCCAGATAGGTCCGATTTCTACACACTATTAGCCCACGTGGAACAAATTGTCATAGTGAAAGAAGACAGTTCTTTTTGCAAACTTGTTTATACTTCGTCGTGTCGTTCTCAAATTGTGTTAAGTTATAGTGTAACATGTGTATATCTATAGATCCTAAGTGACAAGTTCTCAGACCAGGTGGAAACAGTAAATTCATGTTGTTAAGGTGAGAAATTAAGATTAATTCTATTAACAAACAATGAACTGAAATAAAACATTTACATGTTAAAAATATATGTTAAGTGGGGTTGACTTAATCTACTGAGATTAATTGTATTTTGCTGCAATAAATTTAAAAAATCCAAATATACATGTAATTACAACTAAAATTGACAAAAGTAGTATAAACAGTTTAACCATTAGTTGGCACTATGTATGTTAACCATATGAATTGAGTGTTAATATGCTATCGACCCAACAGTGCCTGCAAAGCGTTAAGTATGTATATATTAATTAGTTATATCTATTTCAACATAAAGAAAATTATGTAAAATAGTAAATAATAGAGAACATTTTCAATTGAGTCATGGTAAGAATATAGAATTAAAAATAATGCACTCGTTATATCAAGGACCTCCTTATAGAGAATACAATATAAAATATAATATTGGGAAGTTTCCATAATTTAATATTGTTTCAATGCTTCACTGAATAGTTCCAATACTCTATTACATTATTATTATATTTAAAATTACAACTCTGTACCTTTAATTGATAACACGTGATGTGTCTGTCTCATCAAAAAGGTTGTTAGAGTTAATCCTTCATTCTCAGAGTTTAAATTATAGTTAAACTGGAAGTAAACACAATTATATGATATTAAATAAAGGAATGATAAATTATAAGAAATATGATTAAGGTTATAATGTATGTTTTAACTTATTCATTTTGGAACATATGATTGGATACATTATTGCAATGAACGATAGTAACATGTACTTCTTACATGTTACGGGTTATAATATTTTTAGGTGTCTAAAAATGTGTGGTAATTTCACATTATTTGACAATTAATTACCAAATGTAAACATTATATTCACCATATTTCTTCAGAAAGTTCAAATTAAACATTCAACTTTTTTTTTCTCTAATTTGCAAAAGGTGCAATATTTCAACATGGAAAAGTTGAACAGCGTGTTCAATATCTTTCTGGCTTGAATATCAGTTATCAGTCATTATGGCTATTGACAATCAGGTTAACAAAAGTAACAATATTTTTTTTATAAAGAAAATCCAATTTATTGTTATTAATGTATTGCATGGTTCTTCAAAAATTATAATGAGTATAAAAATTATTGCAATTTGAAAGGAAAATCATTTTTTTACTGAATCAAAATGAGCTTTTAATTTTAAAAAGGATAAATTGTGATATTGCAATATCTTCTGTACAGAGTAGTTATAAAAATTTAATAAACAGCACATATACAGTCCCGGAAATGTTCGGTTTCGTGGGACCTGAAACACGTAATATAATTTTTGAAAAAACAACAAGAATTTTTGAAGCAATATTTTGCCGACAACAAAATGATTTCCGAAATTTTTCGGTCAATTAGCTGACCCGTCTTTTTTGTGCTGGCGTAAACGGTTGTAGAGTCCTTTCCTTCTTCTCCTCCCCTCTTAAGCATTACATAATCGTCACTCGATCATCATTCTGCAGAATTTTTTCAATATTGAAGTACATTATTTGTAGCATTTAATAAAATAATACCGACATTGCAAATATTAACAACCGTAATTTTTTACTGTCACATTACCACTAAGGCTTTTATTTATTTTTTTATGTCCGGTTTATAAGCTTGATATACCTTGACCACAAAACTCTGCCCCCTTTATTATAGTTTTTGCCTTGAAAACCACAAAAACAAATTGAAGAAATGTAGATTTTGTATTGAAATCTCCTGAGCACAACTTTTTTATTTTTACACTAGCGGTATAATGTTATCATTGTTATGCTTTAATTTTTTCAGACTTTTTGAGTACGGTGCATCACTGTCGCAAAAATCAAAACCTGATTTCTGCGATGCATTTCGGGCTGAGGCACGAAAAGAATTTGTCATTTTCACGTTATTTTAATACAGCATGTTCATTTTGTGACCTTCAATGTTTCTGCACACGAAAACATACGTGTTAAGGAACAGAATCGTGTTCCTTTTAATTCCTTTTAGTCCCATTTAATCTTGACCGGAAGGGTAGTTATGGGGTCAATTGAAAGAACCGGTCTTTGCCCTATTTTCACCCTCGATTGAGGTACAAAAATTTCGAAAAAATTCCGACACATTCTAAATAAATAAATACATGTTTCAGATTTTTCCAGACTTTTCTATTGGAAAGCCTAAGGCAAAAAAATGTCCTATATAGATTTTATATTATTTGAGTACACAATAATGAAAATACAAATAAAAATACACAATGTTTAAAATATTTTAAAATGACTACTGAATGTTGTTATGAAGATAATAATCTTTGAAAAATGACAAAAAAAACTTAGGACCCCTTGGGAGGCGCGAACTCATGACAAAAAAGTATCCAGCGGTTCTGAAGCCTAGATGCTCTAGCCATTTCGCCATTCAGTTCGTTGAAAGAACGTTTAAAATTCTAGCAGATGAGGAGCATACAATTTACAGTTAAATTAATTAACTGAATTCTCTTCATTAAACGTAATTGCTTCGGATGTAGAAACATTGGAAATCGTAACATGAACATACTATATCAATAGAATTTAAAAATAACAAATACTGATCGTGTTTCAACCGCAAATGCGCCGCAGAAATGGTTTTTGAGTTTTCCCACTATTGTGCTTCAAACCCAAAAATCTGAAAAAAATTGAGCATAACAATCTTAATGTCAGATTTTTACTGTAAAAAGAAAAAAGTTGTGCTCGGACGATTTCGATACGAAATCCTCATTTTTCCGATGTATAAATCATGATGCATAAATCAATGTATTACATGATTACTAATTAACGTTAGCTTAACGAACATCTTTAGCAGCTCTCATTTTCAAATACTATATTGAAATTAGATAGTCCTTGCTTACTATTCTCTGTAACAGTGACAACAGTAACCTTGGGAACTATCCGTCGACAAAGCAATATGAAATAAAGAAAGGTAAAAATAGATAGCTAAATCTTCAATACCCGCGCGTTTTAGTCACTCGTGCGCATACGACTGCCAAATGTTGGTTTAACAGATTCAAAAAGTGCAGCGTTCGGCATCGAAATACTTCTGTCTTCTTCCAAATTCCTCTTTCCTCCTAGATATCGCCTTCGCCTTCGTTGACCATCTGAACGCCGATTTTCATTAAACTTACCTGAGAGGTAGGTCTCGAAGAAAAGAAATACGAAGACGTATTCTTTTTATCCGTCTCTATATGTATTAAGCTGGTGAAAATGACTCCGTTTCAAACGAAATCTTTCGATCTAAGTTTTCGGAGGCTAGGAAGGTGTGTCAATGATCTGCGTTCGGTGTCAGGTTCGCTCAAGGGCCCTCCTGGGGAGAAGAACATAAACACTTGCACTTTTCTTAGTGGTTCGGTGACCCAGTCCTCCAATTTCTAATGTCGTGTAGCACGCCTCTGCTTAACACTATTCCTACCGACACTTCACGTATACCTTTTCCTACCGCAACCGGTGAATTTGTCAAATGATAATTTCTTCCCAGAAAATGAACAGTAAAAAAAGAAGTGAATATTGAAAAATGTATTATAATGTGAATGTATTATACGTATATTTGAGGAAAAGTCGTGAAGTTTAAAGGCGATTCAGTTACGTTGTATATAGGAAATTTTAATCGAAATTTCAAAAACGGTCATTTGACTGGTCGTGGTAGGAATAGTGTTAAACTATTCGAGCCAGCACGGATACCTCGTGTGTTTCTTTCTGAAGGACCAGCTGGTAGTCTCACTTACTAAGCGAAAATTAAATCGCGGAGACACAATTCAAAGTTAATTTGCGGGAGAACGGTTCATTTCTGGCCCATGGATCCTCTCAGACATTTTACCTACGTAACAAGACGAATACGATGAGCCAATAAACAAAATTTTGGAATTTTGCGGCAGGTTTTCTTCACAAATCTCCATCCAATCGAATCTGTGGAACAACCCCTCAATGCTACGACAAATAAGTTTGAAACACAACATTCTTAACATTATTACCTATACGAGTTTGATAAAAACCACGCGAGAGTGTGCCTCTTGGCAGCAGGTTCCCGCTCTTTTTTTTACCCAGGAGCCCTACATGTTCAATAACCCGGAGTTTATACGTCACGGATAGTGAAAGTAATCACAGTAAATATTTAGCTGTTTTTTGTGCCACTGGCTAGTTCGTTTACGGATATATTAGAACGTCAATATGTATTTATGTGTGTGGACTAATCGGTCGACGGTAAACTCACGTGACACTAGAAGTTTTTCAGGAGTATGAGGGGCCACAGTTCTTTGATGGGTTTACTAAACAGACGAAGGGAACGATTTGCTGTTAGGTCGCTAATTGTCAATTTGAAACCACTTGTGTAGGAAATTACTTCTTTCCGAAACACATTTTTTGTATACTTATTTATACTTATCTAATCGTCCAAGTGGTATTTTCACCCTCTCAGAATGCATGGTTGCCGATAAAAAAAACATACCTGTCAAATACGTTTTCGAGAACTACCTGTCGCGTAAGTTACATCCAAATCCGCGTGTTCGAATTCGATATGTTCCCTTGTAAGGATAACCTTTACTTTAGATATATTTGAATTCCTATTTAGGAGTATCTCTGTAAACTACTACTACTAAACTAATACATAATATGATCTTTGTGCACGATTTACTTCAGCTGTATTTAACACTAGAACTACCAAACCAGTCAAAATGACTGGTACACAATTTTTTCCAAATATTGTCCAAGTTTATAGGAGCGTCATAGGATAGATATTACACGTTCATCTCATAAAATATAAATTACTAAATTGATCAACTTCTCCACCTCTTAATTCTCCTTGTTTAAAAGTACTCATTTAATATATTTAAATATAATAAATTTAACGCCGGTAGTTCTAGTGTTAATGAATTCACAAATTACCCTTGTTTAAACATAAAGCATACTATATGTTGGGTTTTCACTGGTAAATACTTCTGCATTTGTTAAATGAATTAATAAATTTTAGTGAATGAATTTTATCCACGATAAATTTGATTTTTAGACATAGAAATGTTAAGCGTTTCATTTAATCTTCATCGCTGTTATTGTTTATTATAGGATTTACCTATTCGATATCGACGATATTGCTAGTATCTGTGCAGGTCTTACAATTTTTGCAATGCATCGAGCATGTGATAGATAATAAATTATCGCTGCTATCTGCGAACAATTTCGATTAGTATAGCCGGCATTTGCCTTTTTACTTTGTCGCAGCGGTCGTATGGCACCCGTAAGGTGGCAAGATCAATCAAATCTAAGCTCGCTACCTGTGGAATGTGTGGACAATTGTCTTATCAATTGAACATTGCCAACGGAATGATTAACATGTTCAATGATATAACAGTGTCTTTTTTAATCAAATTTTAATATTTTGGCCCCAAAAGCAAAGAAAATTTTACAAAGTTAGATAGTGATACTGGCAGTGAATTCTTTGAAGACAATTCTGAAAGTGTTTTTAATTCTAGTAATAAGAGTAGCAGCGATTTTTTATTACATTCTAAGAAAAGTAAAGTTGTTATACCTCACACAATATTCAAATGAAGAAAAAAATTATACAGATGGAGAAAATGTTGATAATTCTGATGATGATTAGATCGAAATCGACAGTGACGATGATGAATTATTTGAAACTCATACATTAAACTCCTTCAAAAAATAAATAATTTCTAACCAAAACGTTGTTCTTACAATACTTAAAATTTATTGCACATTTATTGAGAACAACTACAACCTAGTGGGAATCATATATACAAAGCTAGCGTTCGATAAGGATTCAAAATGATGAGTGATTAAGTGATCGAAAGGGAAGGGATTGCATTATCTTCTGCGCACAATTTAGTATTTATTTGACTTAATCTAAAAGCTTAAAATTCACACATTTAATCAAGTCTGACATTTCTGATATTGTTTTAAATAATGAAGGCACTGCTGTGTTTGTACATTAATATTGTATTTGTTGTTATCATGTATTATAACTATTTCATTCAATTATACATTGAATTACAATTATACACATAAGGTTTATGCAGTTAGTAATAACAAAAAGTGTTATTTGGATTACAACACTTTGCTTTTGTAAAGATAATAATTAACCTTTGGAATATGTATAATGCTCTTAAAAATACTTTTCAAAATGTATTTCAATTGGCATTGTACAGATTATGACGTACTGTATGTTACATGGTGACCTAGAAGCAGATGAATGCGCAAGTAGATAGAAAATACGTAGAAGATGAGGTTGAGACCATATCGATTTTATAACAGCAAGGAGCACGCGAACCTAGGTCAGTTCTCTATGTTGTTCCTTTGCAGCGTTTTTACAGTTAGTTAAAAGCTATCCCTTTAAGAACTATTTTATTTTCACTTTTCATTATTTTTTGTAATCTGCAGATATAATTAATTAGATACATTAAGACCTACGAAACTTTCAGTTTCTGCAATATCATTTAAACAGTTTCTAAGATTACTTACTATGATATTACAATGATATAAATTTTCTTATATATATGCAGTTTGTTTCAAAATGATTTGTCACGACCTACCGGATGTTGTTCTACACCTTTGGAGCGGTGGACATTTGCAAAAAAAATATGCCCCGAAATTCGCAAAGCCTCGCAAGTTACGAGCAAGTAAGAGTTAGTCTCAGATTAAATGTCTGACAGGATCCATGGGTCAGAAATAAGCCGTTCTCGTCCAAATTAATATTAAAATTGCGGTTCCGTGATTGGCTTTCCAATCAGTGAGGCAACCTTCGCGGATAGACACATAGAGGAAAGAAGCACACGAATTATCCTTATTGGCCAAAGTGTTCCATCTAATATTTCAATAATCCAAGCACGATGGCATGCTACACGGGCCTTAACACTAGATTTACGAAAGCCGTCAAATTGACGGGTTCCTACTTGTTTTCTAAACATTTCTCAACTTTACAGAAACGCTGTGCAGTAAATATTTCACTTGTATTTTATAATACAATAATGATTTAACGAATTACCATCTTTGTCGCCTGATCCCTCCTTTTCCAAAGTCCTTATTTAATATATTGCAATGTAACAGATTTCACGCCCGTAAATCTAGTGTTAAATGTGAGTGACGAGATCATTCATCCAGCATGAAAAGCGGATATGTTTACGTTTGAGGACCCTTAAGAGATCTCGAAGCCGATACCAGGTCATTGACTATTTCCTAAGCTGTGAAAATTTTCATCAAAATATCTCGTTCTCTGTCTGCGGCTCTAACAAAAAATTCCGGCAGTTGACCGACCTAGAATTTTTGAGACTCATATGATTGCGATTTTCTCCTCTGACTTCTTATAGAATGAGAGCTTTCGATGAAAAATTTCACAAGTTAGGAAAATGTCAGTGACCTTCGATCGGCTTTGGGTCCTTTCAAGGGCCTTCTTAGGGAGAAGAACATTAACACTTGTGCCTTTATTACTGGCTGGACGACCTTGTCACCCACATTTGAGACCCGTATGGCATGCCACCATGTTTAGGTTTCTGAAATAGTAATGTGACACTTCAGCCAATAAGGGTAATTCATGTGCTTCTTTCCTCTGTGTGTCTGTCCGCAAAGGTTGCCCTACTGATCGGAAGCCCAATCACGGAACTGCAATTTTAATATTAATTTGGTCGAGAACGGCTCATTTCTGACCTATGGATCCTTTTAGACATTTTACCTACGCAACGAGACGAAAGCGATGAGCTAATAAAAAAAGGTTTGACCTCATCTTGCAAGGCTTTTGCGAATTTTGCGGCATGTTTTTTTTGCAAATGCCCACCGAGCCAGAGGTGTAGAAGAATGCCTGGTAGTTCGTGACGAATCATTTTGACACATCTTATACATTAACAAAATAACTGGAATGAAACAAAAGTTTCATTTTAGTATGAATTATAGAAAAGTACAGCTACATTATTACAATCAAAAATAAAATAAAAATGTATTATTTGAAAAATACATTTGAATGTGTAGTAATCAAGTCATTTGACCAATTTCAATGAAGAGATAAAAGAGTAAATAAAAACCGATCAATGGATTATTAGAAAATTAAGAAACTGTGAATATTATTATTGAATATAAAGTGGCATAATTGTGCAGCAATTTAGAGGTAAAATGATAAGATATGAAACATCAAAACTCAAGTCACGATTTTCTCGCGCCAAGTCTCTCGTTACTCACATTAAACACACCTTTTTTCCATTAGCATCTCACCATCAGAAGAGTGATATGAGCTGGACCAATCCGATGAGCCATGATGATAGCGAGATATCATTACAATCTCTTCATACGATACATCCAAACTGTCCTTCCAATGCAGCCAACGAAACATTGCCCTCTTCACAATCGATACTTTCGTCGCCGATAAGCCGTACTCGCAATAGCATGGCCAATGTCAGTGTCAGTGCCAACAACTGCGCCAAAGAGATCATCGAAGACGAAACAAACGCGGTGCCATCGTCGTCGGCATCCTCCGTATCCTCGTCCTATGATTCTCGGATACCTAGGCCATCCCCTACGGGTCTGCGTCGCTCGAGCAGCATTCGCATGCGCGGTGATGGGATTTCTCGTAATCCAGGAGGCAGTGCAGCGGCCACTGTGGCCCTGATAAGACACCAGCAGGGTCGCCGTCGCAATTTTTCTCAGTATCAGCAGCTAGATCATCCAATTTTTCCAGTCATCACGGAGAATGGAACGGATTCGCCGCGACAACGATCACTTGTAAATACAGTTCTTATTATTACTTCTTAATCTTACACGTTAATCACTGTTTTGTTCTGTCGTTGCTCAATAATCAACTCGTGTGTCCGAAGCGGATGAAATACGTAGATGCATTCGTGACAGCGAATATTTATTTCGTTGAAATTACAATTAAAATTAAAATTACACTATACATTTAGTTTATATGCATATGCACGTATAATTTTATATACCTATGCAATTTCTTTTGTCCTTTTTTTTCCTTTACATTCATCGCGCACTTAATGGGTACCTTACTACAGCTGCTTTTTGAATGTTGTGCCGTCGTAGTTTTGCCCCTATACCTCAGTGTTGTCACACAATACCTTTGAAAATAATTTATTTTTATCGTTGCTATTTAAGACATAGAGAGAAGAGAAAGGAAAAAACGATTGGTATTATTGAGTACTTGTAGAAAGTTTGTGTTTCGATAATAGGGATCTTAGAGCTTAATGGTAAGGTATAGAAAAGGGAGGTAATAATAAGATTGTATAACAACATTTGAAGTGTTAACCGAAAACCAGTGTCAAGATTTAATATTGGAATAGTCAGTGTGAATAGCCAATTTTAATATCGGCACTGCTGTAGTTTCCTTGAAAACTCGGTAGTGAAATACAAACAACTTTGACTAAAACAAAGTGTAAATTATAAATCTACAAAGGTTTGTGATGTAAACACTAATTGTAAGATACATGATTACACATTTGACGGAACTTGGTCGATTTTAATAATAATGCAAGTTTCATAATAGTCAATTCCGCTGTTTTAATTTTTGCTTCAGGAACCAATGCTTTGAATCTGTCTTATTCTTTTTCAATGATACGTATAGAAGCGGGCAAAAGTATTGGATCATCACGCGATTCTTTGTGCGATATAGAATTTCTAAAATGGCTAATAATTTTTAAAATAATTACTCAACGGTTTACTTTTATTTTAACAAAGAAAACAGAAGAATACGGACTAACTACAAAATACGAACTGCATGTTAAGTAAAAATGTTTGTCGCAATCGCTTTATGCTTCCGCAAATATATTGGCACACGTTCGAAAGTATTTGTTTCCAAACGCTAATTTATTGAAATTTTAAAATTTATGCCTATATGTTATGGAAAGATTTGTGAATTAGCGTAATCGTTACTGGGAAAGAGACACCTACACAGCACTTAAAAGATTATACTGTTGGTAATATATTGGTTTTGGTTATTCTTTATGTTATTAACAGGAAAATTCAACACAGCGGTACTTCCAAGTACTATTTTGAAGCTATATAATCACTATTTTATTTTACAATTCCTTCTTACGTTTTGGGCAAAAAACATTATGCTGTATTTGCAGGATTTCAATGGCTCCCCACAATATCATATTCGTTCACTTTTTATAATGTACAATATTTAGAAATTATTTACTTATGCAAAAATGTTACTGCCATCTGTAATAAAATTTCCAAACCAGATTTAGATAATTTGTTAGCGAATTTTGTAACACAAAGAAACTGGTATTATACCGATGAAAAATCATGTTATATCGATTGGACACTGTACAAAGTTTTATCCCCATTCTTGCTTCCTTTGACCTATATAGCTGTGGACTGCATATTTCCAAATTAATTGTTATAATTGTTTTACTACCTGGAAGAAATTCAAAATACAAAATGCGTTGGTAATTTTACTATATAAACAGTAAAATTTTCCGAAGATGTAAATCTGATTAGGTCACTGCAGATCCGAGTTCTCTCTTCCAGGCCAAATACGTTTTGTTTAGGAATTATTGCATAAAATCCACTTTGCGTCCTCTGCCACCAAATAATTTAGTAGTGATCCTTTTGTATTTCGTGCAAGCAAACATATGCATGTTATTAATCGATCCAAATGACTTCGTTCAAAAATCCATAAAAAGTAAGGAAAATATAGATTTTGTATTGAAATTTGGAGAGCTCAATTTTTTCAGATTTTTTGCTATGGTGCGTCGTCGTTAAAAAAAATCAAAAATTGGTATCTTCCGACGTAATTTGGGCAGAAATATGCTTAGTATGTACTTACAATTTTTGCATTTTTTTATGGCATATACGTTTTGTGATTTTTAATATTTCCGCAGTTGAAACAATTTGATGTAAATGAATTAACACTCGACAGCGTGAACACATTGTACGCCGGCTAAACACCAGCCGCCAAATTTGTAATATTTGATAATGAAATCAATATCAAATTTAAATGCATTAAGTAATGCACAATTTAAACGAAATAATACTGCCTTTTTTGTTCCTTTTGCCGTTTTCCTCAAGACAATAATATGACTGATATTGATCGGTAAAATGTAGAATCCTAATTGTGCAATGTGTTAATATTTGGCTTTGCCATATTATTAACTCCATAACTGTTGGATATTTATACGAATGCAGGGTAAAGAGCTTGCCTGACTCGCCGGGGGCGAGGCGTAATGCAAACAGCTACAGCCCAAATACCCAAAAGAAGTCCTCTGGCTTGTTCTGATTCGCCTGATAAATAGAGACAACCCTCGTTCTGACATCATTTTCGATTCTAACGCGTGACTGGCCGATAAAGCCGCACATTCGTTGCGTCGTCATGGGAACGACTTAAGAAGTGTTGCGTTTTCGGTTGTCATTAGTCGATCTCAGATTTCCAGGGCCGATATGGTGGGGATAGGCGGTGCAAGCGACACTCTCCCCTTACCCCGTGCCTCATACCGCGAGCCTTCTTCGTCGTATCCAAACGGTATAATGCTGGAACGCTAACTTGGCAGCTGAGGGGTAATTTGCTCTGATTCGCCCGACGGATAGGGACATCCCTCTCCCTCACGCATTTTCGATTGTGACGCGTTATTGGCAAGAGAGATCCGCACATTCGTTGCATCGTCATGTGAACGACGAAAGTAGTGTTTTATTTTCGGTTGTCATTCGTCGATCTCAGATTTCCAGGACCGACATGGGGGGGATAGGCGGTGCGAGAGCAATCTCCCCTTCCGTCTCAGCTGCCAAGTTACCGTTCCAGACCTATACCTCATACCGCGCGCAATCTTTCGTTTTTGCCGATGATAAGCATGTTGCATTCATCCAACCAGACTAATAAAAATACGGCAATGCTACGACTATGCGGAGTGTTCACTTTAGGAGGTTGAGTCTGGGGATCCCAGAAACAAAATGGCGCGAATAAGCGGTCGAAAGCGAGAGGTTGCTCCGCCACTGCCTAGCCAAGTGAGGGTTGTCGGACTATACGAGTAAGAACGTCTAGCCTCGCCGTTGACACCTTAGATTTACCAAGCGCATTCAAACGTGGCCAAAAATCTAATTTTTCTAAAACTGATTGAAATTTTGACGACAAAATTTAAAAGTATTTTCCCAATTTATTTTTTAACGTAATTTTTCTTGAATTATTCAGTAACAAAGGTCGTCGATACAGTGGAATAGACCAAAGGAGATCACTATGGGATCTACGAGATCTAAGACATGTAGTCGGAAGAAGCAGGTGGCGCTTCTCCAAGAACGCGTGTTGCAAGCACTTAAGTTTAAGCCCTGATTTAAACACTCTCTGTCATCGGCCGTTTGTCGCCTTGGACGCTACCGCGAGGCGCATGACAAACATGTAAGAATTGATAATTGAATGCGTGAGATGTGAACGTTTGCGTGAATGAGGCAGGAGAGCCGAAGGGAAACGAAAGAGGCAGTTGTAGTTGGCATGTGCCACAGATAGGATTGAAGTACAGTAATTTTGAACTAGCAAGGAAGGTGTCATTTGATTCCTCTCAACCACGATTCCTATAATCCCACAATTATATATACCATGGTCATTTGCCGCTTAAAAAATTAGCACATATGCTTAAAAAATGCTTAATTTTTATATTTTGTATCACACAGAACAAACAAACTTGAATTTTCAACAGCAACCAAACAGTCATGCTATTGCTGCTTCCTCTTTCGTTCATAAAAATTGATGGAATGGAATTTGATTATATTTATAGAGCCTTTCATTGACACCGGCGAGGCCGCGATCAGGACATGCGGCCTCCGGAGGATCTAGTACAGGGATCATCGATGACAGTGATGCAGATAGTGTGAAGAGCTACGGAAGCGCTTGCAGTACAACGAGTGCTTGCGATCATGCGACATTTGCACTTAACGGCACTACCTGGTCTGGTCGGTCGCGGAAGTATGTTGTTCATTGTTCAAATCATAGTGGTGATAATGAACAGTACCTGACACCGACTCAAAGAGCAGCTAGACAAATTAGAAAATTCCAGGTGGGTATCTGTGTTCTTTTTTTTCTAAGTACAGTAAGACCTCGATAAAGGCGTAAGAAGTTTCCCTCGATAAATGCATCATGACTATCCCCTCCACATTGGGGGATCACCCTTGGCGAACCTCGACGCTCGACGAGAGAGCAGTGTAATATGATACCACTCGAATGTATCGGTGAGGCAATACTAATTGGAGGGTCAGCCGTTTTCATTTTCGATTTTTCTTCTTTGAAACCTTTGCTAACGTATTTGTGGGATTTTTCTGATTAAAATGATACCAAACACGATATAGTTTGAATTATATTTACTTAATATTTAATAAATTTACTTACTATTTACATAATTCAAACTATATCGTGTTTGGTATCATTTTAATCAGAAGAACCTCAAAAATGCATTCGGAAAAGTTACATTTAGAAAAATTAAATAAACAAGTTTATTGTGGCATTAGCAATGCCTCGCCGATACTTTCGAGCAGCTCACTTTGTTTGCTTGCTCTCTCTGTCTCCTCTACTGTCTGTCTTTTTCTAAGTTCGCGCTCGGCTCGAGTCCTGATGTAAACATAGATTCGACACCGGTACTCGATAAGAACACTGCTTTGCCCCCGAAATCTGTGCTTTAAATTCGTTTATTCAGCTTAGAATTTTTATACATGTATCATACAAAGTGTTCGGTATAAAACTTTCATATGGTCGTAATTTAACGACATCTCAAGAAAGCAAGGATGAGTGAAATAAAATAGAGATATAACGAAATGCGCAAGTGATCGAATAACGTATCGATAGAAGCCCCAAAAAAAGTCGAAAAAAGGGCAAGATCCCGAAATCTGTGCATTTATCGAGGTTTGACTGTAGTCCTTTCTTTCAACCTCTTTTGCAGATATACTGTAAAAAATTTGATTTCACAAAGCATGTGTCAGTTATTAATACATTCGCGACCGCTGACGTGAATTCGCGTCTTTTCAAGTTCTATTCCTGATTGCCTGCTGACGTGAATTCACGTCCTGCAATTTTTGTTTCTGAATGCGGCAACATTAGAGGCTTTCGATAATAACCACTATCTCAGTGAGACATTAAAAATGTCTCAGTTGGCTCACTAACTGTAAGCCGACAAGTATACAAATTATAAAAATCTTTTTATTTTAAACAACACATAATTGCAACATTGATATTTCAAAACAAATTTTATAATTTTTATCCTTGCTTTAACGATACAAGTTTGCGGCAACCGGCTTCAGAACTTCATTATTTTCGCCGGTACTTGTCAGTATTAGAAACGGAAAAAAATTTACCGGTCGCGAATGTGTTAATCGATACTGTTAATTGAAAAGTAGTTCTTTGTGTGCTTCATTTGGCATGTTTTAAAAGAGTTACTTTTGACGTAAATATTTTTTTCACACTAATAATAATCAACCGTATTGTATCTTCTATTTCCAATTGAGTGTTTGTGTTTATATGCCTGCGTATTTTAACGTAGATATTTCTCCTGTAATTAAACATTCTCTGAAATTCTTATCTAATCTGTCTCTAAACACATTTTTATCTTGTGCTCACTTTATTTCAAGTGTAATTAAGCGGTCATAGTATAGAAAAGTGTAAACATGAAATGTTACATTGCAAAAAGGACACCAAATTTAATTATTTTCCGAGTTATGGCGGTACTTTTTAGTAACAAAGTCCTAAGTCAAATTATTGTCCCTTATGCGGTGTCCTGTTGGTATTTAATGATATACCTCTATAATTAGAGGGTTTCAAGTTAAATGGCACGTATTCCAAGTCATTGCTTTTGATGAAAAGTGGTCAACTTCTCATATACAGTCAATTACTGGTGCCTTTACCTTAATTCGCAAAAACTGAACTGTGAATTTTAATGATGCGTAATTTTTAATTGTTTTTTACTTTCCGAAATGTTTTTAAAAATTTTGTAAATCATGTTTTTTTAGACTTTGTTGAAAGAGGCACGTAAAGAAATCGAAGAAAAGGACCAAGAAATTTGTCGACTGACAAAGGAAGTGGTAGAACTGAGGCTATATAAAGCTTCTCTGTACAGTCCAGATGAAAGAACAGACAGCAGCGATGCTCTCACTGTTCGCGAAAATAATCCTTTTTCGCCAGAGTCCCCAAGCAAAGAACTTCCAGATGAAGGAGTTTTACAAAAGATCACAAATTCAGATAGGCCAGATAATCGCACGCATCCAGATCTACCTTCTTCTTTGGCAGATTCGGGCCACTTTGAAGATGGATCAGTGCACTCTAAAGATTCTGTATATTTACCGGAGGCACAGTCAGAAAGGAGCAACGTTGTTGCCACGCCTGTTAAAGATGTCGTTGATGCCGACACTTCGAATGAGTTTTCCAAGTTGGTTGCAGAAAGTCCGCATGAAGATGAAGAGAGGCGAAGATTAGTGGATCTTTATGAAAGCAGAATCGAGGAAATGCATCGCCAACATATTGACGAAGTTCAGGATCTTAAGCAGAAGCATAACGATAAGGTACTTCCATTTTTATTCTGGCGTCTATTTCGCTAAATGTATTTTCTTGTTTTTCTAAATTTTTTCTCTTATTTTTCTCTTCTTTCCACGCAATACAACGCCCCATGTTTTACATTTAGACCTTGGATTAACTATCTCCTATGTAAAAATGTTAAATTGGAAAATAACTTCCTAATTTATGCAACAGACTTATTATTAATTTATGTAACATACTTCTTGAAACATGACACTTACTTGGGCTGAAATTTTAAAGATGTTTACAAGAAGGTTTTTTCATGATTCGAAGAATGAGATTGACTTTTATGAAGAGATTTGATTTATGATGATTTTAAAAATATCGATCGGCCTAAAGTATAGTGTGGCACAATCAACTTGGCGTCTGAGCGGTGGAACCACTCGCTTTCAACCGCCTATTCGCGCCATTTTGTTTCTGGGGTCCCCAAGCTCAGCCTCCTAAAGTAAACAGTCGGCATAGTCGTAGCAATGCCATATTTTTACTTGTTGGCTGGTGAAAGGGACATGGTTATCCCCTCCACAAGCCCCCCCCCCCCCCTGGCGAAACGCGACGTTCAACGAGGGAGCAGTGTAACATGATGCAACCCGGATCAGATACGAGTGTGACTAATCCAATTCAAGGATAAACATTTTTTATTTTTGACCTTTTTTTCTTGAAACCTTTACCAACATATTTGTGAGACTTTCCTGATTACATTGTTACCAAACACGATATGTTTGAATTATGTTAAATAGTAAGTAAATATATATTAACCCTTTGCGGACGGGACACTCTGACGCGCGTGTGTCCGCCTGGACGGGGAGGCTTGGGAGCATTTCGTGGGAAATTAGTATACGCATGAAGATTCGTTTGCGACAATTATACATTTCGCACTATATAAACAAATATTTGCTAAATGATTTACAACATGTCAAATTTTAAAATATGAAATTCAAATTATCAATAACAAGTCTAATAGACTTTTTATTGATAATTTCAATTTTATATTTTAAAATTTTCTAGAGTGTGATATTTCTGAAAACAGTTGCCTATGCACATAAATGTTTTTTTGGACATGTGTCACAGTAGAAACGTGTTTGTTCCCTTTCTCCTTTTATTTTCATATTTGAGCACACAATGCAGTCCCTGCAGTTTTCATTATCATCATGACTTTGCTATTTGCTTGGGCTGCGGTCCGCAAACAGCCGTCCGCAAAGGGTTAAGTAGTAAGTAAATATAATTTAAACCACAGTAAACCCTCGATAAATGCACTCATTTCGGGGGCAAAGCAGTGCTCTTATCGTGTACCGGTGCCGAATCTGTGTTTACATTAGGGCTCGAGCCGAGCGCGAGCGTAAAAAAAGACAGACTGTAGAAGAGACAGTGAGGACCAATCCACAGGGGGACCGGCCCGAACGTATCGGTGAGGCAATACTAATTGGAGGGTCGGCCGTTTTCATTTTTGATTCTTTTTTTTTTTTGAAACCTTTGCTCAAGTATTTGTGAGATTTTTCTGATTAAAATGATACCAAACACGATATAGTTTGAATTATATTTTTTCAATATTTAATATATTTACTTAGTATTTAAATGATTAACACATATCATGTTTGGTATCATTGTAATCAGAAAAATCTGAAAAATACATTGGGAAAAGTTACGTTCAGCAAAATTAATAAACGACCAAGTTTTTTGTTGCATTAGCAATGCCTCGCCCATACTTTCGTGCCGCTCACTTTGTTTGCTTCCTCTCTCTCTTTTCTATTGTCTGTCCTTTTCTAAGCTCGCGCTCGGTGAAGCCCGAATGTAAACACACATTAGATGCCTCTGCTAACTAAGAGCAATATTCGGTCACGACCTGTGCATTTATCGAGGGTGGTGCCTATTCAGTGTTTTTATGTGGCTCCAGCTGACCGCGAATGTAGAAAGGGTCAGAATATAGAAAACCACTACCTCGAAGATGCAGCAGTTAAATGTAGCGGGACTCGTTTGCCTGTAGTATAGACCGGAATATGGATTCTGGATTCCGAAATATGGATTCTGGATTCTGGAATATGGATTCTGTCTTCCAGAATATGGATTCTGGATTCGGAAATATGGATTCTGGATTCTGGAATATGGATTCTTGATTCCGGAATATGGATTGTCGATACTCGAATATTGATTCTGGATTCCGGAATATGGATTCTCGATTCTCGAATATCTCGGCTTCTAAACGAGATAGCGGGGTTTTTAAAGCTGCATTTTGCGCAGAATTGATTAATCTTGCGTGTAGATGCGTTTAAAAACGCCAGGCGAAAAATTTTTTTTTCGGCGATTTTCCGCAAAAATCGACGACCCCCTAGTGGGCGAAATTTCAATATCTTCAAATATCGATATCTCGAATTCTAGACGAGATAGCGGGGTTTTTAAAGCTGCATTTTGCGCAGAATTAATTAATCTTGCGTATAGATGCGTTTAAAAACGCCAGGCGAAAAATTTTTTTTTCGGCGATTTTCCGCAAAAATCGACGACCCCCTAGTGGGCGAAATTTCAATATCTTCAAATATCGATATCTCGAATTCTAGACGAGATAGCGGGGTTTTTAAAGCTGCATTTTGCGCAGAATTGATTAATCTTGCGTGTAGATGCGTTTAAAAACGCCAGGCGAAAAATTTTTTTTTCGGCGATTTTCCGCAAAAATCGACGACCCCCGAGTGGGCGAAATTTCAATATCTTCAAATATCGATATCTCGAATTCTAGACGAGATAGCGGGGTTTTTAAAGCTGCATTTTGCGCAGAATTGATTAATCTTGCGTGTAGATGCGTTTAAAAACGCCAGGCGAAAAATTTTTTTTTCGGCGATTTTCCGCAAAAATCGACGACCCCCTAGTGGGCGAAATTTCAATATCTTCAAATATCGATATCTCGAATTCTAGACGAGATAGCGGGGTTTTTAAAGCTGCATTTTGCGCAGAATTGATTAATCTTGCGTATAGATGCGTTTAAAAACGCCAGGCGAAAAATTTTTTTTTCGGCGATTTTCCGCAAAAATCGACGACCCCCGAGTGGGCGAAATTTCAATATCTTCAAATATCGATATCTCGAATTCTAGACGAGATAGCGGGGTTTTTAAAGCTGCATTTTGCGCAGAATTGATTAATCTTGCGTGTAGATGCGTTTAAAAACGCCAGGCGAAAAATTTTTTTTTCGGCGATTTTCCGCAAAAATCGACGACCCCCTAGTGGGCGAAATTTCAATATCTTCAAATATCGATATCTCGAATTCTAGACGAGATAGCGGGGTTTTTAAAGCTGCATTTTGCGCAGAATTAATTAATCTTGCGTATAGATGCGTTTAAAAACGCCAGGCGAAAAATTTTTTTTTCGGCGATTTTCCGCAAAAATCGACGACCCCCTAGTGGGCGAAATTTCAATATCTTCAAATATCGATATCTCGAATTCTAGACGAGATAGCGGGGTTTTTAAAGCTGCATTTTGCGCAGAATTGATTAATCTTGCGTGTAGATGCGTTTAAAAACGCCAGGCGAAAAATTTTTTTTTCGGCGATTTTCCGCAAAAATCGACGACCCCCGAGTGGGCGAAATTTCAATATCTTCAAATATCGATATCTCGAATTCTAGACGAGATAGCGGGGTTTTTAAAGCTGCATTTTGCGCAGAATTGATTAATCTTGCGTGTAGATGCGTTTAAAAACGCCAGGCGAAAAATTTTTTTTTCGGCGATTTTCCGCAAAAATCGACGACCCCCTAGTGGGCGAAATTTCAATATCTTCAAATATCGATATCTCGAATTCTAGACGAGATAGCGGGGTTTTTAAAGCTGCATTTTGCGCAGAATTGATTAATCTTGCGTATAGATGCGTTTAAAAACGCCAGGCGAAAAATTTTTTTTTCGGCGATTTTCCGCAAAAATCGACGACCCCCGAGTGGGCGAAATTTCAATATCTTCAAATATCGATATCTCGAATTCTAGACGAGATAGCGGGGTTTTTAAAGCTGCATTTTGCGCAGAATTGATTAATCTTGCGTGTAGATGCGTTTAAAAACGCCAGGCGAAAAATTTTTTTTTCGGCGATTTTCCGCAAAAATCGACGACCCCCTAGTGGGCGAAATTTCAATATCTTCAAATATCGATATCTCGAATTCTAGACGAGATAGCGGGGTTTTTAAAGCTGCATTTTGCGCAGAATTAATTAATCTTGCGTATAGATGCGTTTAAAAACGCCAGGCGAAAAATTTTTTTTTCGGCGATTTTCCGCAAAAATCGACGACCCCCTAGTGGGCGAAATTTCAATATCTTCAAATATCGATATCTCGAATTCTAGACGAGATAGCGGGGTTTTTAAAGCTGCATTTTGCGCAGAATTGATTAATCTTGCGTGTAGATGCGTTTAAAAACGCCAGGCGAAAAATTTTTTTTTCGGCGATTTTCCGCAAAAATCGACGACCCCCGAGTGGGCGAAATTTCAATATCTTCAAATATCGATATCTCGAATTCTAGACGAGATAGCGGGGTTTTTAAAGCTGCATTTTGCGCAGAATTGATTAATCTTGCGTGTAGATGCGTTTAAAAACGCCAGGCGAAAAATTTTTTTTTCGGCGATTTTCCGCAAAAATCGACGACCCCCTAGTGGGCGAAATTTCAATATCTTCAAATATCGATATCTCGAATTCTAGACGAGATAGCGGGGTTTTTAAAGCTGCATTTTGCGCAGAATTGATTAATCTTGCGTATAGATGCGTTTAAAAACGCCAGGCGAAAAATTTTTTTTTCGGCGATTTTCCGCAAAAATCGACGACCCCCGAGTGGGCGAAATTTCAATATCTTCAAATATCGATATCTCGAATTCTAGACGAGATAGCGGGGTTTTTAAAGCTGCATTTTGCGCAGAATTGATTAATCTTGCGTGTAGATGCGTTTAAAAACGCCAGGCGAAAAATTTTTTTTTCGGCGATTTTCCGCAAAAATCGACGACCCCCTAGTGGGCGAAATTTCAATATCTTCAAATATCGATATCTCGAATTCTAGACGAGATAGCGAGGTTTTTAAAGCTGCATTTTGCGCAGAATTGATTAATCTTGCGTGTAGATGCGTTTAAAAACGCCAGGCGAAAAATTTTTTTTTCGGCGATTTTCCGCAAAAATCGACGACCCCCTAGTGGGCGAAATTTCAATATCTTCAAATATCGATATCTCGAATTCTAGACGAGATAGCGGGGTTTTTAAAGCTGCATTTTGCGCAGAATTGATTAATCTTGCGTGTAGATGCGTTTAAAAACGCCAGGCGAAAAATTTTTTTTTCGGCGATTTTCCGCAAAAATCGACGACCCCCGAGTGGGCGAAATTTCAATATCTTCAAATATCGATATCTCGAATTCTAGACGAGATAGCGGGGTTTTTAAAGCTGCATTTTGCGCAGAATTGATTAATCTTGCGTGTAGATGCGTTTAAAAACGCCAGGCGAAAAATTTTTTTTTCGGCGATTTTCCGCAAAAATCGACGACCCCCTAGTGGGCGAAATTTCAATATCTTCAAATATCGATATCTCGAATTCTAGACGAGATAGCGGGGTTTTTAAAGCTGCATTTTGCGCAGAATTGATTAATCTTGCGTATAGATGCGTTTAAAAACGCCAGGCGAAAAATTTTTTTTTCGGCGATTTTCCGCAAAAATCGACGACCCCCGAGTGGGCGAAATTTCAATATCTTCAAATATCGATATCTCGAATTCTAGACGAGATAGCGGGGTTTTTAAAGCTGCATTTTGCGCAGAATTGATTAATCTTGCGTGTAGATGCGTTTAAAAACGCCAGGCGAAAAATTTTTTTTTCGGCGATTTTCCGCAAAAATCGACGACCCCCTAGTGGGCGAAATTTCAATATCTTCAAATATCGATATCTCGAATTCTAGACGAGATAGCGAGGTTTTTAAAGCTGCATTTTGCGCAGAATTGATTAATCTTGCGTGTAGATGCGTTTAAAAACGCCAGGCGAAAAATTTTTTTTTCGGCGATTTTCCGCAAAAATCGACGACCTCCTAGTGGGCGAAATTTCAATATCTTCAAATATCGATATCTCGAATTCTAGACGAGATAGCGGGGTTTTTAAAGCTGCATTTTGCGCAGAATTGATTAATCTTGCGTGTAGATGCGTTTAAAAACGCCAGGCGAAAAATTTTTTTTTCGGCGATTTTCCGCAAAAATCGACGACCCCCTAGTGGGCGAAATTTCAATATCTTCAAATATCGATATCTCGAATTCTAGACGAGATAGCGGGGTTTTTAAAGCTGCATTTTGCGCAGAATTGATTAATCTTGCGTGTAGATGCGTTTAAAAACGCCAGGCGAAAAATTTTTTTTTCTGCGATTTTCCGCAAAAATCGACGACCCCCGAGTGGGCGAAATTTCAATATCTTCAAATATCGATATCTCGAATTCTAGACGAGATAGCGAGGTTTTTAAAGCTGCATTTTGCGCAGAATTGATTAATCTTGCGTGTAGATGCGTTTAAAAACGCCAGGCGAAAAATTTTTTTTTCGGCGATTTTCCGCAAAAATCGACGACCCCCTAGTGGGCGAAATTTCAATATCTTCAAATATCGATATCTCGAATTCTAGACGAGATAGCGGGGTTTTTAAAGCTGCATTTTGCGCAGAATTGATTAATCTTGCGTGTAGATGCGTTTAAAAACGCCAGGCGAAAAATTTTTTTTTCTGCGATTTTCCGCAAAAATCGACGACCCCCGAGTGGGCGAAATTTCAATATCTTCAAATATCGATATCTCGAATTCTAGACGAGATAGCGGGGTTTTTAAAGCTGCATTTTGCGCAGAATTGATTAATCTTGCGTGTAGATGCGTTTAAAAACGCCAGGCGAAAAATTTTTTTTTCGGCGATTTTCCGCAAAAATCGACGACCCCCTAGTGGGCGAAATTTCAATATCTTCAAATATCGATATCTCGAATTCTAGACGAGATAGCGGGGTTTTTAAAGCTGCATTTTGCGCAGAATTGATTAATCTTGCGTGTAGATGCGTTTAAAAACGCCAGGCGAAAAATTTTTTTTTCGGCGATTTTCCGCAAAAATCGACGACCCCCTAGTGGGCGAAATTTCAATATCTTCAAATATCGATATCTCGAATTCTAGACGAGATAGCGGGGTTTTTAAAGCTGCATTTTGCGCAGAATTGATTAATCTTGCGTGTAGATGCGTTTAAAAACGCCAGGCGAAAAATTTTTTTTTCTGCGATTTTCCGCAAAAATCGACGACCCCCGAGTGGGCGAAATTTCAATATCTTCAAATATCGATATCTCGAATTCTAGACGAGATAGCGAGGTTTTTAAAGCTGCATTTTGCGCAGAATTGATTAATCTTGCGTGTAGATGCGTTTAAAAACGCCAGGCGAAAAATTTTTTTTTCGGCGATTTTCCGCAAAAATCGACGACCCCCTAGTGGGCGAAATTTCAATATCTTCAAATATCGATATCTCGAATTCTAGACGAGATAGCGGGGTTTTTAAAGCTGCATTTTGCGCAGAATTGATTAATCTTGCGTGTAGATGCGTTTAAAAACGCCAGGCGAAAAATTTTTTTTTCTGCGATTTTCCGCAAAAATCGACGACCCCCGAGTGGGCGAAATTTCAATATCTTCAAATATCGATATCTCGAATTCTAGACGAGATAGCGGGGTTTTTAAAGCTGCATTTTGCGCAGAATTGATTAATCTTGCGTGTAGATGCGTTTAAAAACGCCAGGCGAAAAATTTTTTTTTCGGCGATTTTCCGCAAAAATCGACGACCCCCTAGTGGGCGAAATTTCAATATCTTCAAATATCGATATCTCGAATTCTAGACGAGATAGCGGGGTTTTTAAAGCTGCATTTTGCGCAGAATTGATTAATCTTGCGTGTAGATGCGTTTAAAAACGCCAGGCGAAAAATTTTTTTTTCGGCGATTTTCCGCAAAAATCGACGACCCCCTAGTGGGCGAAATTTCAATATCTTCAAATATCGATATCTCGAATTCTAGACGAGATAGCGGGGTTTTTAAAGCTGCATTTTGCGCAGAATTGATTAATCTTGCGTGTAGATGCGTTTAAAAACGCCAGGCGAAAAATTTTTTTTTCTGCGATTTTCCGCAAAAATCGACGACCCCCGAGTGGGCGAAATTTCAATATCTTCAAATATCGATATCTCGAATTCTAGACGAGATAGCGAGGTTTTTAAAGCTGCATTTTGCGCAGAATTGATTAATCTTGCGTGTAGATGCGTTTAAAAACGCCAGGCGAAAAATTTTTTTTTCGGCGATTTTCCGCAAAAATCGACGACCCCCTAGTGGGCGAAATTTCAATATCTTCAAATATCGATATCTCGAATTCTAGACGAGATAGCGGGGTTTTTAAAGCTGCATTTTGCGCAGAATTGATTAATCTTGCGTGTAGATGCGTTTAAAAACGCCAGGCGAAAAATTTTTTTTTCGGCGATTTTCCGCAAAAATCGACTGGAATCCAGAATCCATATTCCAGAATCCAGAATCCATATTCCGGAATCCAGAATCAATATTCGAGTATCGAGAATCCATATTCCGGAATCTAGAATCCACATTTCAGAATCCAGAATCCATATTTCGGAATCCAGAATCCATATTCCGGTCTATAGTACAGTCAAACGAGTCCCGTTACATTTAACAGCTGCATCTTTGAGGTAGTGGTTTTCCATATTCTGACCCTGTCTACATTCGCGGTCAGCTGGAGCCGCATAATAACACTGAATAGGCACCTCCCTCGATAAATGCACAGGTCGTGTCCGAATATTGCTCTTAGGTAGCAGAGGCATCTAATCTGTGTTTACATTTGGGCTTCAACCGAGCGCGAGCGTAGCAAAGGACAGACAGTAGAAGTAACAGAGAGAGGAAGCAAACAAAGTGAGCAGCACGAAAGTATGGGCGAGGCATTGCTAATGCAACAAAAAACTTGGTCGTTTATTAATTTTGCTGAATGTAACTTTTCCCAATGTATTGTTGAGATTTTAATGATTACAATGATACCAAACACGATATGTTTTAATTATGTAAATACTAAGTAAATATATTAAATATTGAGTAAATATAATTCAAACTATATCGTGTTTGGCATCATTTTAATCAGAAAAATCTCACAAATACGTTAGCAAAGGTTTCAAAAAAAAAAGACCGAAAAAGACCGAAAATGAAAACGGCGGACCCTCCAATTAGTATTGCCTCACCGATACATTCGGGGGTATCATGTTACACGGCTCCCTCGTCGAGCGTCTCGGCTCGCCAAGGGGGATCCCCCTACGTGGAGGGGATTGTCATGATGCATTTATCGAGGGAAACTCATGATGCCTTTATCGAGGATTTACTGTATATCGTGTTTGATATATTTTTAATCAGAAAAATCTCACAAATTTGTTGGTAAAGGTTTCAAGAAAAACAGGTCAGAAATGAAAAATGTTTATTCTTGAATTGGATTAGTCACTCTTATCTGATCCGGGTTGCATCATGTTACACTGCTGCCTTGTCGAGTTTCGCGATCCGCCAAGGGGGATCCCCGAATGTGGAGGGAGCAGTTATGCCGGAATTTATCCAGCTTTTACTATAGTGATATTCTAAATTTTGTGCATACGCCAATGTCTTCACAGTCGCCGCCCAAATCGCGTTCTCTCCCTTGCTTCCATCCGCAGCTTTCTCTCTCTTCGTCCTTTAGTTCGCAGTTTTCTCCGCAAGCCAACTCAGTTGTGTCGCACTATACATTACATGGCGCAAATTAATATTTTGGGAATCGAATCATGGGGGAAATTCCGAAATCAAATGACATTCTTTTAAATAGAAGCATGTGTCTCTTTTGCATAATGTAATGACATTTGTGGAGATAAATTCAACGAATGATAGTATGTAGTCAATTATTATTATAAAATATTATAAGTAACGTTACAGATATCTAAGAAACAAAATAAGCTTAAATTAGTAGTTGGCAAGATATTAAAAATTCATTGAAATCGGTGGGGCGGACCAACATCTGTATAATTACCGAATCAGGATAAAACGTATTATGAATTTTAGGTAGAAAGTTTACTAAATCAGCTAGCTGAAGTGAACACCCTATACTGCAAAGTGAGGCCCTCCGTAGATGACGCAGAAGCTCGCGCTCATAAATTAGAAACTGAACTAGAGGCAGTGAAAGCGGAACTTAACGAGCAAAAGACTTTATTTAGTGAGCAAGAGGAGAGAAATAAACAGTTGTACCTGAAAATGTATGCCAAAGGACAAGAAGCGGCACGCTTGGAACAAACTGATCAGGTATTACATTGTAATTACCTTTAAATTACCTGTAAATCACCTTTCTCTACTAACTTTTTATGGACAACTTTTAAAAATTTAATTGACCCTTCTTATAACATATTAATGTTGACCATTTGTCATGAGAGAACAAAAATTACACTCAAGAATACGATATATGAGTATTTCATGAAAATTCAAATATGTTTGCAGATCCGTGAACAAGTGCACCAAACTCCGCATAAAGTTACTGTTGCAGAGCTTCTTCAGCAACTGACTATAACACAAGCTGAATTAGAAAATATTAAGGTAATTTTATTTATTTCCTTTTGCATTAATAAACAAATGTTTTTAGACGCTTAATGGCAATAAGTTTTTATTCTCGTCGAGTAAAAAAAGGAAACACATATTTTCTCTAAAACTCTACAAAAATCTTTTTAATTGTTTTTTTTTGTAAATATTATTATATACACAGATGTTATATTTATGTTAATTAACCACATAAATTTTATTTTAGCCTTTTGTAGTACGCTTTTTTCAAATCTCAAGTAGTATAAATATGTCTTTATTTACTTCTAGCAGGCAACAATCGCAAATAATATTATTTCGGCAGAAACAGAATGTCTATTGCAAAGTTGTTGACCACAATCGAAATACAATTTATCTAAAAAAAAATATGTGCATAATAATTGTAATTCGGCTAAAACAATAGGATCACAACTATGAAAGTAAAAATGATGTAATATAAGTTACAATCAAAATTTCAAACAATCGTTTAATAACAGTATATTCACATACAATAAAAATATATGCTTTCTTACGTTATTAATCTTTTCAAATAAAATATTTTACTTAACATTTACTTTATAATTGGCACTATTCGGATGTAGTTGCAAATATTAAGAGTATGCTTATGTAACATGTTGTGATACGTTAAATTAAGAAAAAAATTTCAATAGTAGAAATATTATATATGAAAATATTAATTGAAAAGTTAATAATTGAACATGTATCGTAAGAAGTAACTTACATACGATATCCTAAGTACGGGGTGTTTCAAAACGACTGATGATACTATTGCATCGGTGTCGATAACGCGTAGTTACGGCACTGTCCCCATGCAATGGCCGCATGTCGGCAAAACGCTGATTACGTGTTCCCGACAGATATTTTTTCGACCTGGCGGAATTCAAAGTTGTTTCCGAAGTTTTTCTGGGCTGTTTTCTCTTCAGAAATGTCTACAGAATTCGATCCTGTATAGCAACTTTGTTCTAGATAAATAACTTTTCGTAAAAATGTAAAAATATAACGTAGCAAGTTCGTGCATTGGCATTTTTTTAAACTTTGACAGTCATTTACAACTATTTAAAACAACCAATTTTAAGAATTAGATACACTAAAATATTCGGCATGTTTTCCTCTATCTTTTAAGGCAAATTTTAACTTCCTAGAGTTTATAGTTTTCGCAAAATACCTCATATTTCACCAAAATCGGGTATTTTTACTAAAACTCATTTTTTTTCGAAAACTGAGGGTGATGGAGCAATTCTGCCGGCGAATTCGTGTTTAGGAGCAGCTGTACAAGGATTACCCAGTGGATATTGAAAAAAGTTAAACAAGTTTAAATTTGTTGAATAGTGTAATCTTTCACCACACGCTATTCACTCACGCACAGACCCCTACATACATAATGCTCCTATATCGCGTAGTATTACATAATGTTCGCGTATTGCGTAGTAATTTATAATGTTCCCTAACGTAATGATCCTTTTAACTACGGAAGTTTCACAGTTTTACTCAACTAGAAAAGGGTAAACGGATGTGCCCGTGATTCGGGCCTTAGACACATGTCCTAGGGGCCGACAAGCGCAAAACAGGAGGAGCAAACTGCTTCAATCTCCCACATTTGTGATTCCTAATTTGAATGCTTTCGTACAAGCTTCATGAGCTACGCGCATTAGACTGTTGGTCATTAATCCGCTACGTTTTCGTTAGAGCTAACATATGACAATGTGATCGATTTATTTCCGAGCTCTTCCCTTACAACATGATACGTCATATCTATAGTGAGGGACCAGAAACAACGTACTTGAGAGATAATTTGCTCTGATTCGCCCGACGGATAGTGACATCCCTCTCCCTCACGCATTTTCGACTTTGACGCACTATTGGCCGAGAGACCCGCACATTTGTTGCGTCGTCACGTGAACGACGAAAAGAGTGTTTTATTTTCGGTTGTCACTCGTCGATTTCAGGTTTCCAGGACCGACATGGCGGGGATAGGCGGTGCGAGACCAATTTCCCCTACCGTCCCAAGTGCCTTGTTTCTGGTCCCTCACTTTATTATGCTGGAACGTTAACGTGGCACCTGAAACGGAAGGGGAGATTGCTCTCGCACCGCCTATCCCCGCCATGTCAGTCCTGGAAACTTGAGATCGACGATTGACTACCGAAAATGAAACACTACTTTCGTCGTTCACATGACGACGCAACGAATGTGCGGGTCTCTCTTGTCAATAGCGCGTGAAAATGGAAAATGCGTGAGGGAGAGGGATGTCCCTATCCGTCGGGCGAATCAGAGCAAATTACCCCTCAGCTGCCTTCTTACCGTTCCAGCATTATACCAGGGAACCAAAGAAATAGAAATATCTTAATGAAAATAATGAGTATTAACGCAATCTAAGAAAATTGAACTTATACATATTTGTGTCACGGTGCACTAAATTTATTGCACAGAGCCGCATGAAATGTTTAGTTGCTCTGTACAGTGGTGAATTTTGGTAAATGGGCCATTCTGCATCGCAAAATCTGCAGTTTTTGTGGATTAAATTACTCTGGTCAACACGATTATTTTCCAAAGAATAATAATAATAATAATAACTTTATTCACATAAATACAAATGCCCTTACGCACGAGAGTATATATACATGTTTTCAATCACAATGATTATATAACATAGTAGTGCCGCTTTAACATATACTTAAGGTAAACAACTCATTTGGGCCAGTTTTGTCTCGAGGAAAAAAATCGGGAAAAATAAACCTCGACCAATAAAATTTTTCAAAGAATATTTACGCTGATTCGTATAGTTTTTTGGGTGCTGAATACGAATATGAAGTCCATTTGTCTCCATCGGACTCCAGTTTTGAAAAAGAAATGCAAATGTTCACCTTTCCGAATTTTGTATACTTTAACAGATTTACAGATATCTCTTATACGCGCTATATCCTGCAGCTCTTGATCTAAACTTTTTTTTTATCAGATGGCTACAAGTAGGAGAAAAATCATGCGTCGCGTTAGGGTGACACCCTATATATCTGTATTCCTAGGAAATTAATTTCTATTTTTTCTATGAAATCTATTATTATTAGTTGAACGTTGTGTTGATATTTAGGATTCCCAATCTTTTATATTTTTGATATAATACTATTCTATTGGTCCCATAACAATTTCAATATCCCCATTTCTCCATAGTGGAAGATGTTTGATTTAGTAAATCAATTTAAGTAAATGAACCGACTTTTATTAGACGTTTCTAATACGTATCATTTACTAACTATAATCCACAACTAAAACAAAAAGGGAGAGTGATGAGGTTTATTAACCTGACTCTTTCTATTAAACTGCATGTAACTGATAACGTTTTCCTATAGCATCAGAATATCGCCTTAAAAAATTCCGTCCGTTAATGATAATCTAACTTTATAATTTTTTCTGGAATTACACTATGATTTATTTCTCTTTATGTATACCCTTTACACCTGAACGACAATAGTTGAATAGGTGTAAGTCGTATACAATTTCTAAAAATGAAACAACTTTATATTATGAAAAACTAATACACAATTTGCAAATCATTTTTTTTACTTTATTTTTAAATTATTGTCTCATTGTCAGTTTACTACTATCCTCTTCCTGTACTAACAATCTACCACTTTTTTTGGTCGCCGCTCACACTACCCAGGATACAAGCTACTCGCCTGAACCTCACATTTCAGCCGATCGTAGCCATACTTTATTAAGTGCTCAGGAGGCTGTTTCTCTCTGGGTCCTTGGCACACGTAAGGTCTGTATTTTATGCTTGACTGCTACGTGATGCATTTCTTTTGCATACCAGCTGTTTCTAGCAAGTTTGTGTTACATTTGCATTTAAAATACAATGTGCACAAAGTATTTTTCAGTTCTTCATTCTTGTTCTCTACTTTGTTTCTTATCGATTTTTTCCCTTGAAACATGTTTTTAATTTTTATTGTTATTACCGTGAAAATTAAAATCTTAGATAGTATTACATTATTTGGTGCAACGGCCAAATGATAGGGTTCATAACGAGTAGTATAGTGATATAAACTAAATCTAGATTTTGGAAAAACTAAATTATATTAATTGGCGGTCCTCATTAAAATTCGTCCGTGCTAGTGTCTTCGTAAATTACTAATAACTAAAGGATCGACTACATTAAATAAAATATATGTATATTTAAACAATCTAATTATACCATATAAAACATTGTAAAATGGGATTGATTAATGGCTGAAATGATGTAGCTAAAGTAACTTCTTTTATTGATTGTTTAGTGGTGGATGTGTTATCAGTATTATACCTCCTAAGGAAACGAAAATGCATCCAATTCAATTCGCTTATTTTCGAGCTGAAATTCTATTCTATGAATAAGTATTAAAACACATTATAATTATATAACCCGTTTCGAAAACATCAGGAAGAATAGCAAAGATCAGGTTTGTTGCCAATAGATATTTTCAGAATGTTTCATTGAATATTTGGGCAATGTAGGAACTACTTCTGTATAGGGAATAAGGAAAATAATGTTTAATGACACTGTTCAACACCACTTTTGTTTTATAATATCCACTGGGTGATTCTTATAGAATTCCTCGACCCGAACACGAATTCGTAAACGAAGTTTCTCTGTCACCCTTAGTTTTTGCAAAAGCGCTTGATTTTCGAAAAGAAAATGGTAATGCATGCAATCTAAAAACAATACAAAGTTCAAGTTTGTCTTAAAAAATGAGGGCGTGCTTCCTTAGTACATGTGTATATGTTTGAGTAGTTACGATATTCCGTACTTTTTAATGGTAGTAAATAAGTGTCAATGTGTACGAAAGGACGGATCTGCGTACTTTTTACACACTAATTTTACATTTTTACGAAAGATACTTTGACTAGCACAAATTCCCTGCACATTATTGGGTCCTGGAGACACTTTGGAAAGAAAAGCTATCGCCGAAAAATGTCATGACGGTTTTCGTTTTGGCAAAAATCAATAAAATATCCGTCAACAACGTGAGCGGAGCGTTTTCCCCCCATGCGGCCATCGCTTGCTGGGCCCAGCTTGTCAATGCCGCAGTAACGCGCAATAGACGTCTGTTGCATAATCGAATATATGGCCTTTTTTTGTATGACTTTTTAACATTTGCATTCCTTGTATATTCTTAAACCAATCGCAGGATTGTTAAAAGTTAAAGTTGTAGGAAGCACTGAGACACTTTCGCCTGTTGTTTTCCATTTTCAAGAAACTATTATATAAAGTAAACGAAATATAGTCGACAAAATCATCCACATTGGGTAACCGATTGCTGTTCAAAGTAACCAAAAACTCTTAGTCATTAAAGAGTTATACGCCATTCGACCTGAGTATACAGTTTCTGGTATTTGTCTTTCTCTGTCAGTGGGTGGTTCTCGGGAACGTGGGACCAGTAAGTTCCGCTGGCCACCGTCGGTTTGCAGGGACAATGCAATCAGAAATCGTGCACCTAAAACCAAATGCTGTTGATCGACCAGATTAGCAATTTCGGGATACATCTGATTGTATTTAGCTCTGCTACGTTGAAAAAGGCATTGAGAGTACGTCCGCCACAAGGCCCATCAACGTTGAGGGCCCGTGAAAGTATTATGCGTAGCTGCGGCACTGGCGAGCCAGGCGCAGTGTCCGATGGCCTCATGGTCGGAAAACCCCTCCGCTCATGTTGTTGACGGATATTTTCTTAATGTGCCCCAAAACGAAAACCGTCATGACATTTTTCGTCGATAGTTTTTCCTTCAGAAATGTCCGTAGGATCCAACAATGTGCAGGACATTCGTGCTAGTGAAAGCATCTTTCGTAAAAATGCAAAGGTAGCGCGTAGAAATTACGTGCATCCAAGATTTCCGACAGTTTGACAGTTACTTATCACTATTAAAAAGTACGGAATATTGTAACTACTCACACTTATATATTCAGGACGCTACACATTATTTAAGACATACTTAAACTTTCTATTGTTTTTAGATTTTATGTAATACCATTTTCTTTTCCAAAATCTACTGTTTTTACAAAGACTCGGTTTCTTTCAGAAACTGTGAAAGAAATAGAGAAATTGCGGAGGTGATAGAAATTTCGTTTACGGATTCGTGTATGGAACGAGGAACTCTATAAGTATCATGCAGTGGATGCTGCAAAACAGAAAATAGTTTTTGTAGGGCAGTGTAGTTAACCCCTTCAGACCCGAATTTTTAAATTACAATTTAAAATAATTATAATTACAATTTTTATTTATAATTTGTAAATGTACATTTTAATGGACATATGGTCCTTACGCAAAATTTGTAACATTAAGAAGATTCTGAGAAATATTTTTATAAAAAAAACTAAGTGAAACTAAGTTTAAGCCTATACGTAATAAAATACAGCACGAAAAGTATTATGTACATTACAATGTGCACAGGGTCCGAAGGGGTTAAAGAAGTACAAATATTTCGCCTTCTATGTCATCCAAGACGCTAGATTGTTTTATATTCTTTTGTCGATCCACCAACGCGAGCTTGCCGGCACATCGACGACGTTCGGACTTCGGGTGACGTATCAAAAACATCGCGACCAATAGAACATAGCGCACGCTAAGGTTACATAGATACAGTGGGTGTAAAAAGTATTCGTACACCGACTAATTTCGAATTATATATTGTGAAATTGTAGTTTATTACCTAATTCTTTATAAACAACGAGTTTGTACATATTCTCGGAAATGTGTAGAACAGATACAAGTGCAAAAAAAATTATTTAGTTGAATAATTTGCAAAATTGTCAAGAAAAAAACGAAATATTGTCCGAAATATAAGAAATATAAGAGCAATAAGTAACCAATAAGCTCCACTACAATCTCCTGATATTAACCCCATAGACACACCTATGGGACTATTTGGAACGTCACATTAACACTAGAACTACCGGCGTGAAATCTATCATATTTGAAAATACTACATAAGTGTTTTGAGAAAAAAGGAAGTAAGAGATGGCAAAGATGATCGATCGGTAATTTATGTTTTATAAGTTGGACGTAGAATACCTATCTTATGACTCTTCTATAAACTTGGAGAATTTTTGAAAAAAATTGTGTACCAGTCATTTTGAATGGTTTGGTAGTTCTAGTGTTAAAAAACATCACATATCCTCTAAAGAAGGCTTAAAAAATACTCTTATGGAAGAATGGAATAAGATCCCGTCCGACGTAACAGCGAAATTAGTAACTTCAATGCCAAGAAGAGTCGCAGCAATTATAAAATAAAAAGAAAATCCTACTAAATATTGATTAACTGTTTATTTTACTTTTTCATTGTCAAATAAATTTAATTTTCACGCTTTCCTCATGAATTTCTAATGACTTTTAATAAATGCAGTAGCTGTACGAATACTTATTGCTCTTATATTTCGGACAATATTTCTTTTTTTTTCTTGATAACTTTGCAAATTATTCAACTAATTAATTTTTTTTGCACTGTGTCTGTTATAGAGACTTTCGAGAATATGTACACACTCGTTGTTTATAAAAAATTAGTTAATAAACTACATTTTCACAATATATTATTCGAAATTAGTCGGTGTACGAATACTTTCTACGCCCACTGTACATAATCAGTGCCAGAGTCGATCATACTGACTACTGACCGATTTGAGCAGTGTTTCACATGTCTTTTGTCCACGGTTTCATATACTCGGCGAACGTTGAAATGGTCTGGTATCTCGATATCTGAGGTGAATTGCGCGTGTATCTCTTATTTTAATAATCCTTTATACCAAAAATCTCTTTTGCTTTGTAGTTTCGTCAGAAAATAGTTCGAACGGTGTTGTTCCGCTCCTACGGTGATAGGACGAATTTATTATTTGCTGTAAACGCCCAATATCCTGATAGCTCTTATCTGCTTCATCTATCGTTAATTTATTTAAAACTGATAAAATTTAACAGTTGAGTCTTTCCACTTGGCCGTTGGCTCTTGGTAAACCGATAGTTTCTAGCAGGTGATTTATATTTTCAACTCCACAATATTCTTTAAATTCGAAAGAGGTAAACGTAGATTCCCTATCGTTTATTATCTCTGCAACGTTCCTGAAATAATTTTTTTGCATTTCTAACTTAGTAATAACTTCTCTAGTAGTAGTTAACTCAAACTGTCTACGTCTGACTTGTAGTAAATAATAGAAATTAATGTATTTAGTTTTGTATTTTCTGTGTTCATGTATTATTCAGTTTTCGTTGTTATTGTGTGTGTGCGCGTGTGATGATTTAAAATTGTAGTGAGCAATGATTTGATGATGAGATGCGAGATACGAAGACGTTGGGAAAGAACAAGAGAGAGTGAGTTGCGAGATTACGAGTGACGTGTCTGGATTTTTTATTAATAAATTATGTTTCGAATAACAATTCATGTCCCACAGGCTTTAAATTTACTTGCGCATAATACGCATTCTTGCAAAAGTGCCGCACTGCGGTCGATTTCGCTGAAATCCTGGCCAAAAGTCCAAAAACTTTTTCATTGATAATTGAATTTTGACAATGGCATTTGATTTATGACATATCAGACTATATGTGTTCGCTAATAAAACTTTTTTTTACACAGTATTCTTAGAGATATACGATCTCAAAGTTAATATATTTACAACGTGATGTTTCCGCGCCGGAACACAAATTATGTTTTTGATGTACTATAAACGTGTAGTTCCTTCATTTCTCTATTGGTAGCTATCTGACATGCTTTAAATTTTAAAATATGTCGGTTTCTTTTTTTTATTTAAAAATTTACAGCTTTTATGATGAAAGTATAAGGCCCATGCATTTCTTCGCCTTTTCTAAACAAATAGTTAAAAGATTGGCTTAGGTTGGCGTTAATTTTTTTAAAATTTTTTTGATCCGAATCAGCTTTCCTCAAAATTAAAGTATTTATTCGGGTGAAAATTGGTGGATCCCAGGTTAGGGCCCCTGGGGACCCTGTGGTCCATAAAGGTGCGAACACTACGCGCGACAAGATATATCACATAAAGAACTTCAAAATTAGAAGGCTTCGAAGAAAATAAATTTCGAGATAGATTCGTCTCGTTCAACGGATAAAAGTCAGTACAAGTGACAGAGAAAAAAGTTAACGACTTCTGTAATTTTCCTCATGAAGTTTGAAATGGGTCAAAATGGCTTTGTAAACCTCGAATTCACACTATTCCTACCGACACTTCACGTATACCTTTTCCTACCGCAACGGTGAATTTGTCAAATGATAATTTTTTCCCAGAAAATGAACAGTAAAAAAAGAAGTGAATATTGAAAAATGTATTATAATGTGAATGTATTATACGTATATTTGAGGAAATGTCGTGAAGTTTAAAGGCGATTCAATCACGCCGTATATAGGAAATTCTAATCGAAATTTTAAAAACGGTCATTTGAACGGTCGTGGTAGGAATAGTGTTAAATAAGGCTTATGAAAAGGAGTGTGAGGTAGTGACTATACGGGGTAGTCGAAAGATCTAAATAAGACTTGGGAGTTTTGTAGCTTAGCGCAGTGATTCAGAGATGAGTAAAGAAACTGTGAGTAAGGATCGAGTTACGGCGTTGCTGCACAAAATATTTGGTTACAAAATAACGACTAATCCGAACATCGAGAGATCGGTACATTACACACTAATCATTTCTGTTATTTCATTGTGCATTGCCTCAAATACTGCTATGAGGTCTAAACCATTTTACGATTTATATAGCAAATCTGACTTTAAAAAAACAATCTTCAGACGCTTGTGGGAGGTTTACTGAATGTTGTTGTTTATTCTAGTGCAGGCGTTCCACTTATTTGATCGCTGTATGTGTCCTCGGAGGAGCTCCGCCTGCTTCTCCCAATCAAAATTTACGAACCTTTCTCTTGCCAAATACGAATCAATCGACACGAGCGTGATCTAGTGAGACACAGTTAAGTTGGCTTGCAGAAAAAATGCGAACTAAAGGACGAAGAGAGAGAAAGCTGCGGATCGAGCAAGGGAGGGAATGCGATTTGGGCGGCGTCTGTGAGGACATTGGCGTATGCACAAGATTTAGAATATCATTATAGTAAAAGTTGGATAAACTCCGGCATAATTTTTATCCTTATATTGGATTAGTCACTCTTATCTGATCCGGGTTGCATCATGTTACACTGCTCCCTCGTCGACCGTTTCGCCAAGGGGGGCCCCCTTGTGCAGGGGATAGTCATGTCCCATTCAGTCAGTCAGACAAGTAAAAATACGGAAATGCTACGACTATGCGGAGTGTTTACTTTAGGAGGCTGAGTTTGGGGACCCCAAAAACAAAATGGCGCGAATAGGCGGTTGACAGCGAGTGGCTCCACCGCCTGTACATTCACGCCCGTGGTATATAACGCGTTCGTCAGCACGATGCGATCGCTTTTCTACTGTTTCTGTGGTGCCCGACTCAGAAGCTTTATACCGGGTGGACTTGTCGAAAAGCTACCTCATAAGTATATGCGAAAAATATAATTCCAATGCTTAGTCAGGCCGCCTGACGGCGACCCTCTCTAAAAACTACCCCAAACCAACACTAATTTATTTTTCTTGTTACAAACATCTTTATTAAGCCAAACCCTTCCGGATAGGTACCCTGTTATGCATAGCTTACTGATTTTAAACATTAGGTTTAATAAAGATGTTTGTAACGATAAGATAAATTAGTGTTGGTTTGGGGTAGTTTTTAGAGAAGTTCGCAATCAGGCGGCCCGACTAAGCATTGGAATTATATTTTTCGCCCCAGTACATTTTTGTGTCCCAAAAATTAAAAGAGTTATTTGGGTGGCTCGTTTTTGGTGACTTACCTTGCAAATAACAATAAATATTCCTACATTTCCTGTCTTGTATATAAAGCTGCTAAAGTAGGACAGAAAAATAAACGTATTCTGCACAGTAATACAAAGTTATTCAATTTATACAACGTTACAAGGCATTATCATTTGAAGCCAGAATCTCAAACATTTTATGCAGAAAGCTTCTATTTAACACAACATATAAGTTTTATTGCTTATTCTGTTCTTTATTTTTTACTGGTTTGTTAATGTGATTTATTTTTCTGATTTGAAACGGCATACAATATTTTTGTCTTTAACAATATCTGAAATATTGACTCTATGTGTTTGGTATGTTACTATCTGTTGTCCATGTTGTTACCTATCTTTGTGTACCTCTGTGTATACTGATGGAATATTTACTTGGCAGCTGAGGGGTAATTTGCTCTGATTCGCCCCGACGGATAGGGACGTCCCTCTCCCTCACGCATTTCCGATTTTGACGCGCTATTGGCAAGAGAAACCGGCACATTCGTTGCGTCGTCATGTGAACGACGAAAGTAGTGTTTTATTTTCGGTTGTCATTCGTCGATCTGAGGTTTCCAGGACCGACATGGCGGGGATAGGCGGTGCGAGAGAAATCTCCCCTTCCGTCTCAGCTGCCAAGAAATGGTTCCCCAGCTCTATCTATCTTCCGGAGGACCGTGCGTCGTCTTTTTTGATACCTCGGTCCTCCCCATTTTCTCGGACAATTTTCTTATCTCTACTCCCGTTTTTCGAGTGAGGGAAAGTCAACTTTTCTCCTTACCTCGGTTGGTCCCAGAAAATTGCTAAGTCTGCCTCGATACGCCTGTAAACAATGGGGGTGTTTTGACATGGAAAATTTCCACATCTGTCGAACAACCTTCAAGGTTCAGCCGCCTCGAGGCGTAGTACCCACCCCCGGACCACCCCATGACCCGGCCCCTGTATACCGTGGACAGTCCCAAACCCGCGGGACCCGAAGCACCAAAAAAGTGTTAAATTAACCCTTTGCGGTCGGAGCCGTCTCAGTGGCGGCTTTCGCAAGTCATCGTAGAAGTCGACGCCGCCCGCTTGTCGGCATGATACCATTAACACTAGAACTACCGGCGTTAAATCTGCTATATTTAAATATATTAAATAAGTACTTTGAAAAAAGGGGAATTCAGAGGTGGAAAAGATGATCGATTCGGTAATTCATGTTTTATGAGATGGACATAGAATATCTATTCTATGACTCTCCTATAATCTTGGAGAATTTTTGGAAAAAATTGTGTACCGGTCATTTTGACTGGTTTGGTAGTTCTAGTGTTAACACAATTTTTTCCAAAAATTATCCAAGTTTATAGAACAGTCTTAGAATAAATATCCTACGACCATCTTGAAAAACGTAAATCACCGAATCGATTATCTTTTCCGCCTTTTGATTCCTCCTTTTTCAAAGTACTTATTTAATATTTTGAAATATGATAGATTTAACGCCGGTAGTTCTAGTGTTAATGATCACCTGGCGCACGGCACGGCGAAGGAGGCTAGCGATAATGGAATAAAACTATCGTCCTGATGCCAGATTCAAATGTTCAGATCGACTCACAGATAGCAATGTTTATCGATCTCTTCGGAGAGGAGAGATTTCCGGGCCATCAGTTTCGAATGAGAAACTATGAAACGCTAAATTTGCTTCGACCTGCTGGTACTCCCGTCACTGAAATGTGCCGACCGCAAGGGATTAAAATAGCTAACGGGCCCAACGCAGAGTCGGCAGTCTGTAGTCGAGACAATTACAGAGATCTGATAGTAAACCGTCGTCCCTATAAACACAAACTTATTCAAAGAAACTTTGAAACTCCTATTTAATTGTGGTGATCATAAAGTTACGTATGGAAAGTTTATTGAAATTATAGTGTATGGTTGCAATGGTTGTAACTGTAGCCTCTCCTAAGCAGTAAATGATGTTTCTTTTTGTGTGTTTAAATGTTCTTAAAAAACTTCCTTTAATATTAGTTATTGAAATGTAAAAATCATCTTCATTGAATGTGAATTCAATTACCTTGGCACATCATACTTTAGAAGTGTACGTTTATATAATTTGATTTGCATGTGATGTAGGTTAATAAAAAAAGGAGTACTATTACTAATGAAATTTAATATTAACATCAGGCAATGTATCGGCGCATCGTGGAGGCGAGGAGCAGCCAAGGGGTCCTAGATCCGGAAATTACGCTCCAGTTCCTAAAATCAGCAATCTACTACTTCTTAACGGACAAGGAAAATCATCAAGGTCATTTGAATGCCATCGAAAGTATCCTAGGATTTACTGATGCCGAGAAGCACAACATCGACAAGATATACCGTTCAGCAAGAAAATAACACATTATTACTTTTTTACATTAGACATTCGGATTAACTTACAATTATTGAACTTATGGCACTGAATTCATCAGTTCCATTTTGATTTTTGCAAGATATTATGGAAAGCCACATTATCAGAAGAAATTGGTAATGAAATTTTTAATATTGATGCAACCAAATCGGTTGTACTTTTAAGCTATAAAAACACTCGATCGTGTTACTGTTGGCACAGTTCGTAATAGTATAGTTTATCTATCATGTATAAACTGTAACAAATTGTTCTTTCGTGATTTCTCCAAGTTGTACTGCACCTCTAGATCAGTGGAAATTTGCAGAAAAAACACACCTTTAAATTCTCTTTGACACTGAAGTATAAGGTAAAGTTTTGTTTAATTCTGTCGTATTGTCCTCATCGTTGAGAAAAATATCGAAAAGAATCATTAATGCACATGTGTGTGCTCTCTATGAACGTCTCTATAAAAGTTATTCTACTAATCTATTTGGATGCACAATAACAGAAATCGCAACTTTAACGTTAATTTGTACAAAAATGAATCACTTCTGAACTATGTTTTTTTCAGTCTTGTCATCTACGTGACGAACCGAATGCAATGAGCTAACATAAGATCGCAGTTATTTTATTTCAAGTTAAAAGAGAATTTTGTAATGGTTTTTTTTCCGAATGTCCTTCGATAAAGAGGTGTAGAATCATCTGTAGGAGCCATGACACGACATTTCGTTACAACCAGTGCAGTTATCTGTTATGAGAATATAATCAGTTTTCAACACTGCAACAATATAAATAATTAGGAATTTTTACAAATGCAAAAATATCTATACAATACTTTAAGGATAACAAAATTTATTATATGCAAGTCCACTAGGTATTATGCTGACTTTTGCAGAATCAATTACACTTCGGTAAACATCAACAAGCATTATCTTTCCCCAAAATGTAATGAACTACAATTTTCGATATGTAATTCATTATATTAAATGCAAATTCGCTGTATGAGCTGGCATCATTGGGTGTTAATATGATAATAAGATCTAGAAATTGTGCAAAATGCAAGTATATAATATACATATTTCTTAATTAATAAAATCTTTTCACAAAATCTGTTCCGTTTATGGTATTGCACAAAAGTTTTGCACAATTAGGAAAACAATAGAAACAATTTACTGTATACAATATTTTTAAATAAATTTCCTACCAACAACTCTTGCCAATATGCATAATTTATGAAAAAAAATATTATACGTGTACATGCTGAGATCTTTAAAATGATTAACAGTCATTACTGTTCGATCCTTATATGCCAGAATTACGAGTGTGGACAGTTAAGAAAAGTATTTTAACTGGATTACATAAAAAACAAATATTTAATATATGCATCAAAATACACGATATAGTATTAAACAGCTAAACATTTAAGTAGAAATGGTTGATTTACTTTTCATGTTGAATAAATTGGACATTATTGTATTTCAGGTTATCTCAAGTATGAGCTTTGTTTTGTAACTATAATTTTGGGACAAACCTGCAATACAGGGAGACTGAAAAAACCCTTTCCCTTTTCACAGAAAGACCCTTTTCGGTTAGTTATCATGAGTACAAATTTTCACTAATTTACCTTTAGTTTCTCAGAGAGAAATACTCTAATAATTTGATTGTAAAGGAGGCAAAGCAAGCAAGCATGTACTAGTTACATCCGACTATTGAAGTTATTCAGTATTATCTATTTATCACATTACTTAACATAATTGAATAACAATTTCGATTGCTACATAATTTTACACTAAATTTATTACAAATGTTATTGTCACAAGGTTAATTATACACATTTTCCACGAAATATAAGTTGTTCGAAAAGTTTGATTTCACTTCAAATAAAAAAGTAAGTTATTATCCGCTTAAATTTGCAAAACATTTGTACAAAATTTTTCACAGACTTTGACACATCAGTCGAGAATTAATTCTAATAATTATAATATAATCTTTATTTAGACTTGGAAAAAGGCTAAACATAACTTGGAAAAAAGTACATAGCAGAATTTGTTGAATTTAGTTCAAAATCCATGATACTAAAATGTTCAATATTTTTTCATATACACACAATAATTATGATATTTAAGAAAAGTACGCCCGATTTCATATTACTAAACTATTACATTGGCTAACAAAGTTTTATTTTTAAATTGCCAATCTTATACCACAAAACAATTATCCCAAATTTACCGAGTTGAAAAATAAACCTCAATTTATAAACTGATACAAGATTATGAATTTTAACAATTACAGTAGAAAGAATGAATACAGAAAATAAAATGTCTATGTAAAGGCTGTTTAAAAAAACATGTACTTTTCGAACAGAAATTTTTAAATAGTCTTTTAAAATATTTAAACTCATTTGGCAGCATGATGATATGTATTGCATTTCTTATGTCACTATTAGTTAACTGTCAGTGTTTGTTGTATTAGACAGTTGATATAAAACGTGACTGAAAGTTAAAAATTTAACGCTCGAATAGCAATTTTATTATCATTGTAATTAAATGTACATTTATTTGACAATGACTTCTTCTGTTCTTTTCGTTGTGTTTCTTTAGACTACATGTGAAAAGCAAATCAACAATGCAAAATAAAAATCGATAAGCATTACTTTGGCATCTTCGTCCTGCAGAATTGTTTAAATCTACTTATAAGCAAAACGTGACTTTCTCTTCCTTTTAATGTCTCTCACAAATGAGGTTGTGCTATGTAAAATGTGGATTTTGAAAAATTTGTGGACATGTTAATTTAGAATGTCAGCATCTATACAGGGTGTTCAAAAAAACCATTGAATTTTTATACGCTATATAGAATACACTGTACTGAGTAAAAAAGCTTTAGTAAACATAGGTCGAAAGGTCATTTCTGAGATATAAACATTTTTGTTTGTTATTATCATAATTAACTTACTACTGAATTTTCGATGTTTACAGAAGATTTTTGACATGCCCCCCTACCATATCTACACACGCTTGGCATCTTCTTTTTACAGAGTCGCAAACTCTCTCGAAAATTTCACATTTCTGTCGAATTGTTTGACGCTGACATTTTCACGATAATTTGTAACTGTGTTGTATCTACAATTGCCGCACAGTGGTCGATTTTGTCGAAATTTTTGATTCAACATGGCGGACATGTATATCAAAAAATCAATGGTTCCGCGCCAAAATTAGTATTTTGATATTTCTTGGGTCGCTGATTGCGAATCTGAAGCAAAAATTTCCAAAAACAGAATGGCGGGTTCAACATGACGGTCATGTATATCAAAAAATCGATGGTTGCATGCCAAAATTAGTGTTCTGATATTTTTTCGGTTGATGATTACGAATCTCAAGTCAAAATTTCCAAAAACAAAATGGCTGATTCAACATAGCGGACACGTGCACCAAAAAATTGTTGGTTCTGGGCAAATGTTAATATTCCAATGTTTCTTGGGTTGCTATTCAGAAATGTGAATTTAAAAATTTCCAAAAACAAACTGGTGAATGCAAAATAACAACAAGTCAAAACCGATATCCCGGTCCGCAACCATACATGCGCTGCCTCACGAATGGCGCAGAACTAATAAATAACAGTAATTCATGAAGTAGCAAAAATTAGCAACAAAACTTAACGTGTCTTACTTCAGAAAGCTTCAAAGTTTATTTGAAAAGAAAATTTATTGGGTAACTCAGCTTTCTTGCGAAGTATTAACGATTTTTATCGCGTCAGTGACTCTATCATAATATCAGTATATTACGGGCGTTCCATCTTCAATTTTCCTTTTAATTACTAAAGATTTCGGTGGACGAGGAGAAATGGAACATTGAAAAGAAACAAATAACACCTTCATACCTACAACTAGCTAGAATACATTCGAATCCTCAAAGATCCTTCGGTTTCTGACGGCCAGCGGGCGAGCCATCTGCGGCTACCTATTGTTGTCTCGAAATAAAAGACCACCAGTCTGTCTAACCCCATTTAAATTTAATATGAAATAAATATATTATTAATAATATATTATTTTGTAAATTACTAGGGTGACCGTAGAGCAGGATTAACAGTATTTATTAAGTAAAGCACGATAGCCCGGCCCTATGCCGTAAATGCGTTTCGTCACGAAAGGCGCGCGCGACAAACAAATAGCAATGATTTGCGGAGTATCAAAAAATAGCAACAAAACTCAATGAGTCCTCCTTCGGGAAGTTTCAAAGTTTATTTTAAAAAAATCACCGTGGAATCTTGGGTTACTCACAACTATTTCCTTAGGAAAAGAAAAAAAATGCATAGGTCTTACATTCTGTACCATCACAGTTGCAAAATATTAAATAAAAAAATGAAACCAAGATATTTATAAATTTAAAGTATGGCCGATACCTACCAATGCTGAAAATGGGGATCGTACTTGGATATTACATCGAAAACGTATTTTCAGCTTCGACGTGAAAACAATACGTTATTCAAGTGCCAACTTTGAGATCGCATATCTCTAAGAGTGTTGTGCAAAAGAAATTATTATTAGTGGAAAAGGATGCTCTAATGTGTTATAAATCAAACACAATTGCAAGGTTTTGGAAACCGTGAAAAAAAATACTAGCTTTTTGGCCAGGATTTCGGAGATATCAATCACTGTGCGCCATTCCACAACTGACTGATTCTCAATGAAATCTACTGTCGGCACTTGAATAAGAACATTCAGAACGCGGTTTATAAACACTAAAGTAAACATCGCATGCGATGGAAGCAAGTAAGTCAATCATGATATTAGCAAACAAAAATGTTTATATCTCAGAAACGTTTGGCCTTTCAGCCCTTTTACTCGGCACAGTGTATCCTATATACCGTCTAAATATTGAATGTTTTTTTGAACACCCTGTATATATCTACATTCTTCCGCTAAGGCAATCTTATCTCGCCGATAGATTGAAGAGAATACATAGAATGGTAAAAGTAACCATTGTAAAGTTACTTACCATTTTGAATGAGTGATTGTTAACTATTGATATAAAATCTATATTCCTTTATTTTATAAGATATTTAATTATGTTAAATTTTAATTCTGTAATATATTATATTGTAAAAATATGACTTATGTAATATCCAGCATAAAATTTCACCTGATGTTTTACGTAAAAGATATCAATATGTTGATAAACGGAAATGAAAGTGAAAGTCAGCTGGTTTTTAAAAATATTGTTTGTTATTGCTGACAATTGAATGTATAAAATTTACTCAAGAAACAAATGAAGCAATAAAATTTACAATCCTCGTAATAACTTTAATAAGTCTGTGATTTTACATACATATATCTATTAATACTACTGATAAATAGAATACATATTCAAAGACAGTTATGTATTGTATATTTTCTAAAACTGATTCTGTCCCTACTAAAAATGGTTTATAACAGGAGGAAGTATTATTGATAGAACACATGCTCTATTACATGTTGAAAATATTGTGAATCTTATTGCTTTGCTTGTTTTTGACAAGTGTTATATATTAAACTGTATATAAAATATTTTAAAAAATTAAAAAAATAAAAATATACTATTCATACTTCTTACCTAACTGATATATTTTTTAAACGGTTTGTAACATAAATGTGTTATTTAGAATAGAGTAATGATTTTTTGAAACTTATACATACATATGTAGTGTAAGTAGCGTAGCACAGGTTTTATAATAATCACAGAAACGATATAATGGTGATAGGTGGTGCAAGCGACACTCTCCCCTTACCCCATACACAGCGGAAGGAATCGACAATCTAGGTGGAAAAAATAACTCCAGAACCATTAATTTGAAAGAAAAATGTTATGTACACAAGTTTCATAGTATCGTGAAGAGAATATCGGTGCAGTATTAATTTTTTATTTGTTATATTTTTTTCAAAGTTATTAAAAGGTCAATCTCATTTTTTATACGAAAATCTATATCTTTCTTCGCAGATTTTCATTCGACAGAAGAAATAAACTTTTGTATAAGTCATTTTTTATTTGACTTTATGTTAAAAAGATTTTTAATAAAAACAGAGCCTAATAAAGCCTTGCTACTGCTACTGTAGAGCAGGGAAGCCGTTTATTTGATCGCCAGAGCCGACCTTGGAAGAGCTCCGTCTGCTTTCCCTTCCCGTGCGCTTGAGAGCAGGGTCAACAAGCTGTAATGGGCCAAGCTGTTTCTAGTTACGCACCGCATCGCCACCAGGTGGCGATAGTGATGTTACTACTGATACGTGCACACTGAATCAGTGAATTGCAACTACAATAGCAAAAGAGAATCGGTGTGATTCTGTTACCGCCAAGCTCAACTGTCAATTCTGTTCTGGACCGCCATTACGGATGATGGAGACTGTTCAAGACGAAAACGAGCAGCCAAAAGAACTTGAGACATAATTATTATTTATTTCACAGCTATTATAATTGCTATAATTTTTAAAATATTGTTATCATTGAAACTGTTTTCTTTTCCTAGATATGAAACAAAGGAAGAAATGTTCGGTCATTTCCTGCAAGGAAAATAGAGGTTAGAAAATATTTTTACTGCAAATGTATATCTACTCCTATGTATACCTATGTATATTATGATTCTTTTTTAACATGAATATTAATAAAAGGAAATTAACTGAAATATAATGTTATCTCCATTTTAAAATAAAATTGAAAAGAAAATATAAAGGCAAGCATTAGAATACAACCATTGAGTATATATTGAGTTAGATGGGCATGGGCTATATAAATTTATGCCTTTAGTTCGTGCCCGTTGCCAATCGCGGCGCTGTTTCGCGTCTTTTTTTTAACACGGCAGCTTGTCTACCCTGGTTCACATCGCTTATGTTTTTTTAGGGATATTAACATATTCCCTATGTAAATAATAATTATTTTTGGGATTTTCAGTGTAACTTATTAATATATACGTTAATAGTAAAACAAAACGTTGCAATATTGAACATTAATGTTTGCAAAATTGTTTCTTATATATTTAATTAATTGAAAATACCTATAGTGTTTCAAATATTTTTAATATTGGTACGCTTGCTATGGTCGTGTTTTGCCTCATAGAGCGCACTCAAGTCACTCTCTTTTCTCTTCATCATGGCGGTAAGTATACCTTCGTCCTTTGAAAGACGGTTTCGAAAATCTGATTATATCGTTTGCATCGGCTACTCACGCGGAATTATTTATTTTTCATTAGAATCTCATTATTATTATCCTTACGTTGGTGATATTCTTTTTCTCATATAAGGTTTATTCATATCTATTATTTTTAATTTGACAGATGATTGAGGGTTTTAATCAGCATGTATTGGGAACGTAACCTGTACTTCATATCATGTAATTTGTGTACAAAGTATAAGTTAGTTTTTTAATAAAATATTTAAAATTTTGTTTGCATATGATACTGAACAGAAATGTACAACGTAAAGTAAAAACATTTAAATCATTGTTTTTATGATTTTGATTACAATTTGAATGAATGAAGCTTACCACTTAATATTTGCACAAAGTATATTTTTATTTGAATAGGACACAAAGAAAGTACCAGAGAAAGAACTTGTAAAGAAGAGTGAGAAACAGCCTCTGAAGAAGGTCAGGAAAGAACCAAAAGATGCATCTAAAAATGTGATGCGTGAAGTACGCATTCGCAAATTATGTCTGAATATTTGTGTTGGTGAATCTGGAGATAGGCTTACTCGTGCAGCAAAGGTATTTCTTAAATATATATACCTCTAGTTATGTATTATACAACTGATAAAAGTAGCAATGGAAAGCTTGATATAATATTTGTATTAAAAGTTTCTAAGCAAGCCAATTTATAAATTTCTTAGAACTTTGAATGCTTTCCCACTTTTATTTGATTTACTTTTATATTCTTAGCTATAACTGCTACCAATATTTTGTTAAGAACAATACACGTTATACTGAGCTTTGAAATATTTTTGTATGTTTATGTAACATTTAACGTCATAGATGTATCGGTACATTTGCATTCAACACACTATGAATATTATGGGCACATTTAAAGTGATGCTTTAACAAAAGTGTGAAAATATAACACAGTATAAAATCTATATAATTGATTTAATACTTGTTTAGGCTTAATTTCTGTTTTCATAAAGTATGAAACTTAAAGGATTCCAGTTCAAAATGAAGGATACACAATATTGATATGTTTATTCAGCATCACACTTTTTCTTAAATCACTCTTTACTTTGAAATTTGTCTTCATAATTTCAGTATTAGTTATATTAATTCCACACTAATAGGTTACTAATATTAACTCTTTGTGGTCGTATTTCGTTTATATTCTGATGCCATGCTGGCCAGATTAAATTATTGTTAAAAAAACGTTAATAACATAATGCAAAACTATACAGACAAAACCAAATTTATCAATGTTCTTTTGAAATTTATATTTTTGTATATCTAATGATCTTACACATTTTGTTATTGGAATTATATCACTACCAGAATCTCTGCCAGATACATTTTCAAAACAACCATTCTCCGTTTCCTCATGTATACAATTCTATCGATTCACCATTAATTCATTTTCAAATTATACTTTTTCTATCTCTATGTCAGAGCTATATTTCACAGCATATAAAAAGTGTTTTATGACAATTGTACATAGTAGAGAATATGTTATTGGGAAAAAATTTGTTCACCATCATTTACTGTAAAGTATGTGATAATGTTTTCATATTGCTACTCAATAATGTGTAATATGTATTTACTAAATTGCATTATTTATTCATTGTATAAGATTGATCTCAAAAATACTCATGAATACTTTAAAAGTAAACTGTTAAAACAATAAAAGGTAGTAAAAATATAAATTTTCATTCATGTATTTGCTATTTCTATTGTGTTATTATAGGTATTAGAACAACTCACTGGTCAACAACCTGTTTTCTCTAAAGCTAGATATACTGTTCGTTCCTTTGGTATTCGCCGTAATGAAAAAATCGCTGTTCATTGCACAGTCAGAGGTGCAAAAGCTGAGGAAATCTTAGAACGTGGATTAAAGGTAATTTTTTTAATTCCAAACTAATAATACTATAGGAATATTCGTAATAAGACATGGAATGATATGGATTACACTTAAACTATTTATTTAGAAGAACAATAAAACTAACTATAAATATAAACTAAATATGAGATAAACTATAACTGTTGTCTTTCGTCTCTACACTTTTAATCGTCTTTGTGTCTTCACGTCTTCACGTCTTACTTTCAAGTGCACGCATGAGACGCACTCTCGCTCGAGTTTCTCGACTGTGCGATAGTTCGCGGCTGCTGTGTTCAGATACGCAGTCCCTTTCTATAAACACAGCGGCGTTTTCCAAGTCGATCGAATTTGCTTCTTCGACTCGGAAAAAATTTCGCGCATTACAGGACTTTATATTTTACATTTCACTATCTTTAAATTTATGTAGAAAAGTTGAGCTACAGGAATTATTTATTTTGTAATAGGTACGGGAATACGAATTGAGGAAGGAGAATTTCTCTGGTACTGGAAACTTTGGTTTTGGTATTCAAGAACACATTGACTTAGGAATTAAGTATGATCCCAGCATTGGTATATATGGTTTGGATTTCTACGTTGTACTAGGACGTCCAGGTTTGTATATTTTTTTTATGTATGTAGATACAGTATGTATTCAAAAATAGGTGTACGGTGATACGCCTACTTTTTAACACACGGGCGGGGTGGGGTGGGGGGTATGATATCACTGTTTTGATGGTTAATGATAGTAGATACAGCTTTAAATCTCAGACATTACGACTGACTAAGAGCGATGAATTTAGAAAAAGTGACTGACAAAGAATCAAAACACCTTATGAACTGTAGAAGACTGGAAGAGTTGCAGAAAACGGAACTGGCAAATTCGAATCACATACCTGGCTTGATAACACTGTCCAACAAATTTGAAGGTGATTTCTGTTTTCCTATAGCCACTATATAATTCTTATAGAGTTCGTCGTCCTGAACACGAATCCGGCAACCAAATTTCTGGATCACCCTCTGTTTTCGAAAAAAATCAGCATTTGTAAAAACGGTCGTTTTCGGTAAAGAAGCTGGTATTACGTGAAAACTAAGAAACGTAGGTTGTTGTTCTTGGTCTCAAAAAATAGAGGAGTGTTTCCCGAGTATGTATGTATAAGCAGTTATAATATTCCGTATTAGTTAATAGCAGTAAATCACTGTCAAAGTTCAAAAACGAGCGGATTCGCGAATTTTTTACGCATTCACTTTCAATTTTCACGTAGAGGACTGTTGCTAGCACAGATTTACTGTACACCATTGGATTCTACGTACATTTCTGAATAAAAAACTATCAGCGAAAAATGTCATAACTGTTTTCGTTTCGGCTCAATTTAAGAAAATATCCATCGGGAGCGTGTTCCGACCGTTTTGCCGCTACGACGCCATCGCTGCCTTTGGGCGCCGTAGCTACGCGTAATACTTTCGCGGGCCCCGCGCATCGATACATTCCGTTGAGGTAGAATTCTCTACCCCTTTACTAAAGTGTAAGGTCATACTTATTTATATTTTTTTTTTTTTTTTTTTTTTATAGAGGGGAAATGCTTTACGCACACTCGCAAATGTTTTAGTTTGCGGATAGTGTGGGACTCCGTAGGCATATTGTTTTCGTATACCCACTAAAACCCCTCTCTACTTTACTCTGCTTTGCTCTTTAATTTAACTAATCAAACAATACTCGCTTCAAACAATGAATAAGAATTATTTTATACGGGCTATTATTCAATGATATATTAATACCGCTTATTATTCAATGAATAAGTATTATTTTATATGTGCGCGATAAATCTTATCATCATTATTTTCATAAATATTAAACAAAAGGAAAAAATCAAAGGGGAGAATGTTGTAGTATATTTGGTAGGAATAGGATAGCGAAATTTTCTTTATTTAGAAGATTTGAAATGAAAGAAATATGTGGAACATGTTATAATAACGATTTATTGCCGTTATCCCATATAAAATGATTCTCGTTCATTTTTTAAGGCGAGTATTGTTTCATTACTTAAATTAAAGAGAAAAGCAGAATGAAGCAGAGGGGATTTCAGAGCGTATACGAAAGCAATAAGCCTACGGAGTTCCACACTATCCGCAAACTAAAACATTTGCGAGTGTGCGTAAAGCATTTCCCCTCTATAAAAAAAAAAAAAAAAAAAAAAAATATAAATAAGTATGACCTTACACTTTAGTAAAGGGGTAGAGAATTCTACCTCAACGGAATGTATCGATGCGCGGGGCCCGCGAAAGTATTACGCGTAGCTACGGCGCCCAAAGGCAGCGATGGCGTCGTAGCGGCAAAACGGTCGGAACACGCTCCCGATGGATATTTTCTTAAATTGAGCCGAAACGAAAACAGTTATGACATTTTTCGCTGATAGTTTTTTATTCAGAAATGTACGTAGAATCCAATGGTGTACAGTAAATCTGTGCTAGCAACAGTCCTCTACGTGAAAATTGAAAGTGAATGCGTAAAAAATTCGCGAATCCGCTCGTTTTTGAACTTTGACAGTGATTTACTGCTATTAACTAATACGGAATATTATAACTGCTTATACATACATACTCGGGAAACACTCCTCTATTTTTTGAGACCAAGAACAACAACCTACGTTTCTTAGTTTTCACGTAATACCAGCTTCTTTACCGAAAACGACCGTTTTTACAAATGCTGATTTTTTTCGAAAACAGAGGGTGATCCAGAAATTTGGTTGCCGGATTCGTGTTCAGGACGACGAACTCTATAAGAATTATATAGTGGCTATAGGAAAACAGAAATCACCTTCAAATTTGTTGGACAGTGTAATAGGCTTGGGAATCTATTCGCATCGTTAATCAGTAACAAAAAATGTTGTTACCATTATGAATAGATTACTGAATCCGTTAAAATCTTTCACACCGGGAGAGCTAATTATTTGAATAAACTTTTATTTTCTAGTAATAATAATTGTCTTTGCAATTACTTAATTTTGTACTAAGTGATAAGGTCGGAATATAATGCACATTTTTTGGCATCGTAGATGCCCCTGTATTATGTGGTATCTACTTCCTTCTAATATATGTGCTAGAAAAACGCTTTATATTTGCAACTCATGCCCACTTCTATTACTGGGTGTGTTACTTAATTGAAGCTACATTTATTTTTTGCAAATGATAATTTACACACAGATACATTTATCGTTTGTTAAAATATGGAATTTAATTTAAGAAAAAGTATTTACTGAATACCAGACATTAGAGATACAAATATGAAATTACGCAGAAATAGTGAATTATGTTTTATTTAATATTTATAGGTTTTAACGTAGCACACAGAAGAAGAAAAACTGGAAAAGTTGGCTTCCAACACCGGCTTACCAAAGAGGATGCAATGAAATGGTTCCAGCAAAAATATGACGGTATTATTATTGCTGGAAAGAAGTAATATACATATTTTGTATTTTACCATTGTTCCATAAAAAATTTGAAGAAAACGCTTGTTTACACCTTTTATACCATACCCTCCATTCCATTTCTGACATGATACAGTAAAAGCTGTATAAATGCGGCATGACTATCTCCTCCACAGGGAGATTATCCTCCTTGGCGAACCTCGACGAGGGAGCAGTGTAACGTACCACCCAAACATATCGGTGAAGCAATATTAATCGGGGGACTGTCCGTTTTCATTTTTGATTATTTTTGTTGAAAAATTTGCTAACATATTTGTGAGATTTTTCTGATTAAAATCATACCAAACACGATGTGTTTGAATTATGTTAAAAAGTAGATAAATATATATTAACTAGTAAGTGAATATATTAAATAATAAGTAAATATGATTCAAACTATATCGTGCTTGATATCATTTTAATCAGAAAAATCTCACAAATACGTTGACAAAGGTTTCAAGGAAGAAAGATAAAAAATTAAAAAAGTTTTATCCTTGAATTGGATTAGTCAGACTCTTATCTGATCCGGGTTTCATCATGTTACACTGCTTCGTCGAGCGTCGCGTTTCGCCAAGGAGGATCCCCCCATGTGAGGTGGTAGTTATGCCGTAGTTTATCCAGCTTTTACTATAGTGATATTCCAAATCTTTTGCATACGCCAATATCCTAACATTCACCGCCCAAGTCGCCTTTTCTCCCTTGCTCCATCTGCAGCTTTGCCTCTCTCCATCCTTTAGGTCGACTTGAACGTACTAACTCTTTTAGCGAATTGCGAGATAGAACGTTAAATGCCCCTGTGTACATGTGATCGGAGGCATTGCTCTTGAAGTCTGACGGAGTATGCCCGCATCCTTTTGGGAAGCCAAGTTAAAGTTGTCGGACTTTACCGCAGATCCCGCCATGCTATATGCTGCTATACCTCGCAAAAATAGAGAAGTCTCGCGGTATAATTTACGGGGTAAGGCGGGAGTGTCGCTCGCACTGTCTATCCCCACCATGTTGGCCCTGGAACCCTGAGATCGACGAATGACAACCGAAAACGAAACATTCCTTTCGTCGTTCACATGACGACGCAACGAATACGCGGCTCTTTCGACCCATAGCGCGTTAGAATCGGAAATAACGAACGAGGGTTCTCTCTATCCGTCAGGCGAATCAGAACAAACCACAGGCCAGGGGACTTCTCTATTTTTGCGAGGTATATCTGCTTATGAGTATGTGACATGCATACATGCCAGCATGAGGGGAATTGTGGTACCAAAGTCGCGCGGTCTGTGGACGTAGGTGATGCTCCTCTAAGGACAGCTATGGCGTGTAGATCTCGCGCATCCTTGTGTAACAAATGAAATTTAAGGAGAGAAAAACAGATACAAATTATTTAACTGTCTGGTTCATCTTTATTCAAATATTTTGAAACATATATAAAAAATACATACATCATATTATACAGCAGTTCCAACTAAACCGACATAATATAAACCATAATAACGCAAGTACGAACAATATGTAAAACTTAAAACTATCATACTGTTAAAATCACGGATGTTCAAGTTTAAATATTATGGTGCAGAATTTTTTATATTAAGTACGATCAAGTTGCCTATAGTATATCGAAGTATAACATACATATTCTTTATGATGAAATTTTAATAGTAATATATAATATCTATATTTTTAATATGTATATGAATATAATAAATAGATTCCATATAAGTTTAGTATTTTATATATGAAATGTGAATAACGGTACACATAGCCACAATTTAACATAGTTTAAATCTTCATATAATTTCAACTTAGATAACACCGGAATAAATGTCACAATATAGATTTCTGAAGATTTACATATATTCCTTAACATTACGTATTATTCTAAGTAATTGTTTTATATTCTTTATTAAGTATAACAGCATCAAAATAATCTACAATCATATGTGTAAGATTTAATGAAATACAATTGACACAAGTTCCATTTTGATTTGTGATTAATTTGTTTCAAGTAGTTGTCGATCGCAGTACAAGTACGTAAAACAGGACTTGGAATTACATGCTCGCAACAAATGTCCTTGGCGTAGCGCCACCTGCTTCTTCCGATCGCACATCTTGGATCTCGCAGATCTTTCGAAACGTGCTTAATGACGCATTAGGGCAACATTTGTGTTAACAGATTTTCATATGGCTGGGGTACTATTACCAATATTTTTTTCCTAATGGCATCCCTTGCAGCGCTATTCGACTGTATCGATGCCCTTTTCTGCCGGCTACTAAATTTTTCAAAATTGAAAATGAAAAACGCAGTACCACCCTTTGAAGCTAATTGATTCTTCCTGTTTCCTACAGCTTTAATTATCATGTCGGTACTTCGAACAGAGTATTTTGGAGGGGTCAAAGACAGTCCGAACTTTCTCATGATTGATACAATGTATCGTCGAAAATTGATGGTCGCGTCTTTTAACTCATTTGAATCCGTACGTGAAATAATTCGCATACGAGGATATTAGTTTACAACAGGCGCGGAGTATTCCGCTCTCTGCAATTGTTAAATTGTGCGCGCGGAAATGCGCGGTATTATGGTTCGATTAACGTATTTAGAGCTGTGATGCAAATGGGTTAAACGTCGGTGCAACATTCATTTCTCCACGAGCTTTCGTTGGCAGTGGCCGATTATTTTCTTATTATGAATTTAAAATACAAGATGCCATACCTTATCACAATTTTGACACTACCTTTAGACAGATATCTTGTATTTCAAATTAACCGTTTGAGTCCCAGAGGTCTTTAACACGTTGACTACCGCGCGTGTTTCCAACAAAATCTCCTTCAGGCCACGCGCGCCGCTGTACCAAGCGTACTCCGCTAGGTACTCTCACCGATATTTGAATAATGCTAGTCGTTGGTGGTCGCAAGAATAATCTCCCGCATCATTTGTTTCCATGCTTTCATGTTTCTTCATTTGTTCCTACGGCTACATTTCTGAGGTGGTCACTTATCACCTCGCCACTCTACACGAACAGTTCAAATCTTTGCCGAGTAACGAGACGTATAACTATTGAAATCTCTGCCCTAACTCGTTCCAGTGTAGAAAGGAAAATGGAAGAATTATTTCTTAGAGAGTCACATAGCAGTGAAGAAGGAACCTGTTACGAGGCTTACAGAAGTTCGGATAGTAGCGATGAGGGAGAGATAAGATTCCCCAGAAAGGGAAATATAAATAGAATTACATCGTGAGATTCTGATTAAACCATTTTTGTATTACCTTTATAACAATGCAATAGTTTTATTACATCTCATGGAATATCTTTTCAAATACTTGCCAAGATCTTTCGTAAGTAGTCAAACGAGCGTCACCCGAATGCGTATGACGCGGCAGTCAACGTGTTAAGAAAATCCGATCGAGAAGACCCAAGCGTCGCGATAGCGCTTCTTGTATTTCAATATTTAATTAATGCAATGTAAAAAGGGAGTTCATCCAATAAACACCAATGTTTCAAATTGTAAATGTTATTTACAATTAAATATTGTTTATTCTTAAAATTTTTCATGTTTTTAATTTGTAACTTATTATTTTATGAAAAAATATGTATACTAAAATTGGAATCAGTAAAAACGAAATACAAAATGTATTATTTGAAAAGTCGATCGCGCTAGATCAGATTGTGACTGCGCCGTCAGCTGTCCGTATCGTTCAATGCGCTGGGTTTTTTCGACATGAAATCTGATGAGCGCGAAAGCGGCGCGTGGAACTCAAACGTTTAACACTAACAAAATCGCCAATCACATCCACCGAAAGATCGTCGAGGATTAAAAGCCGTGATCGTCAATTTTCGATGATACACTGTATAAATCAGAGGTGCACGACATCTGCACCCCAGAGCCGTTTTTCGAGAAGCGTCGCCTATTTCTCCCAACCACACACCCAAGATGTCACAGGGTTGCGGCAGCAACAATGTATTTAATGCGAATGAAGTATCTTTTAAATACGAATATTGCCCTAATGCGCCACCAGGAATGTTTCAAAAGGTTCGTGCCTGGCGGCGTCGAGCACTAGAAGATCTGCGAGATCCAAGGCATTCAATCGGAAGAAGTAGGCGGTGCTTCTCCAAGGACGCGTGTTGCGAGCACTTAATTCGAAGCCCTGACCTAAAATGTTGCAATCAAAAGAAAAGATCTAGACAGGTGTATATTCATAATATACAGAATACACCTTTCTTTATTAATACTGTGACAATGGGTAGTATTATTTTTGTAGGCATAGAAAAACATTAATTTTTTAATTGGAAGTTAATATAATTGTTGCTAGACAAAAACTGTGCAATTTATTATTCAAATTAATATTTGAATAATTACTTTTCTCTTCTTTGATGTCTCATACTTAAAAAATATATACATATTTTTGTCTAGGAACTTAGATCCCATCATTTTTATAACAGTAAATCGAACAATATATATATGATATAATCTATTATACCGGCCGCAAAAGATCTGATGGTGCGCGGGGAATCAGTGCGGCAAGGGGGGTTAGTCGCTTGCACCTCCTATTTCCGTCATATCGTTACTGGAAACCATAAGGTCGGCCAATAACAACCAAAAACAAAACACTTCTTTCGTCGTTCACATAACGACATAACGAGTGTGCGACTTTTACAGCCAGGCCCAGACACTTGCCACGTGCGATCAGATCTTTTGCGGCCGGTAGGTAGTCCATTTACATGTGTATTTAAAAATATCTTGATCTGTGCATTTATGTTCACAAATTCTTGAATACATTGGTTTTAAAATTTTCACTGCACGTGAATTCACTGATTTTATTTTCAGTATTCATATCAGCTGTAGATAAATATTTGAAATTCCGATAACGGTACATTTTCAAAATAATGTTGTCATTCATTGTATATTTGTACGTACGTTAAGATTCTTAAGCACAATTTAACTATTGGTATCAATTCTGAGCTGCATGAACAACAGAAATAAAATATGCAGGGTAATAAGAAAAACGGCTTGTCAGTTCGAAGATAGACAGTGTTAATGAAGAAAAAGAGAAAGTCTTAATAAACATGAAGTGAAAAAGTCAATCTTACTCACTTTCTGAAATAAAATAAAGTAGACATTGAAAAACATACAATTTTAAAATTCAAAACAAAAAATAACTAATTTGGAGGACTTTTTGTATAATGTAACATCTAATAGCTCTTTTAGGTAAGATTTTTACTATCAATTGAACAAGTCGTTTTCAGCTATTCACTACGTAAATGCTGTGCCAAATAGAGACCTGGATATTATATTCAGCAGAGATCATTACGTTCTTTTATGTATTACATGCTTTGCTAGTACATTCTTTTCAACACTTCTAACAAAGTTTTTTCTTCACTCTACCATAGTGTAATATATACTTATATTTTTAACTGTAGTAGCATTATATTTAAATCATTATTTAATCATTTCTTTTAAAAGGTCGTATAACTATCAGTAGGTACTGTTAATAATCTAAACACCGACGAGATTATTGAACAATGTAATTAAATGCCATGTCCAAAATAAAGTATACTTCGTACTTATATATTTCAAAAATGTTACTTTTAAAGTAGTGGTAAAAGGATATAATTAAAAATATAGATTTCTTATTATCAATCTTTATAGTATTAAATTGTTATATTGACAGTTAATATGTGAGTAATATTAAATAATAAAGATAGAATGACAGAAGTTTATAATAATATAGGTGCTGAGATTTTGTCAAAAATCTTTCATATTTTAGAGTAAAATGTAACGATTGCTATGATATAAAATTGCATGTTAAACAAATATATACGTATATCAAAGGTTAGCTCAGCATCAATTTCAAGTCATTAAAAATGTTACCAATTAGCACTGCGAAACATTTACATAGTATGAACAGTTGTAAAGTATGATATTTAGAATTTTATAAAATAACATGTGCGAGTAATTACTTATAAATGTAAATTAAAAATTGTAAACAAAGTAAAATAATTTCGATAAGATAGTATTGTCTTTTGTGTGCAACTGATATAAATTATACTTTACTGTTTCAAAAAACTCTGAACACAACGGTGAAATATCACATGCAAAAGAATATTAATTATTAATTGAAGAATTACAAGTATCAATGATATGACAGTATATAACAAAATTGTTAATGACTTATAGTTTTATTATAATTATGTATTCTTTTTGTTTCCCTATGTGAAACAGACCTCGTCTTTTCGTTTGTATGTATCGTATTGATTTCATATATATAATAAGAACAAAATTTTATTATATTATATAGACAATTTGTTTATGTTTTACTTTGTTAAAGTAAAAAGTTATTGACCTGTTATCTGTATTATAGAAATACTGTACATTTCTGTTAATTTAGAATTCATAAAGTTAATCACTGTGTTTTAGTTTCGTAAATATGAGTTTTATATTTTAGTCTGATGATACATATTATTTAAATTATCTATTGGCTTCCGTGACTTTCAGCAATCTTTTTCCAAATACAATATTATGAATTTCTTAATGCTGCCGATTTTTTAATAATCTGCATTACAAATAAAACAATAATTCGTTCTTTATTTAATGGCTTTCAATGTATAGTAGGTTTTCTTTCTTGATAATGTTTCTATAACTTCATATTATTATGAATGAACATTCATATTAGTATGTTCATACAGTTCATATTATTATGAACTAAACAAAGTTGTCTACACATATATAAAGAGCGTAAAAGACGAGTACTGCCGACATATTTATTTCCTTTCTTAAGTATATCAGATCTGTTTTGTATTACTTGAATGAGGCAAGCCGCTTATTTGACCGCCTCATGCGTCCTTGGAAGAGCTCCGCCTACTTCTCCTTCTCGTGCACTCGAGAGTTCGCTGATTGACTTCCCTTTCACTTGCCAGGCGCGGACCTATTGGCACGAGCGCCCTGGCGCATTGGGGCGACATTCATATCTAGCTACTCGCGCTGGAAAGACGTTCCTGGCGCGTCGATCACGGAAATCGAAACGACGTGCGTGGCAGGTCTACTAAGCTTATTTGCCGAAGAACAATTTCAGATCGCACCACGTCGTGTGTTGGGCAAAACAAAAATATTGTTCGTGAAAAAGTATGCTCTGATATGTTTTAAGTCAAACATGATTAATAGATTTTAATGTTTTTGGACTTCTGGCGATGGTTTTGGCGAATTCGACTACTACGTGACGCCTTACGGCGAAATATAGTATTGCGTCCTAGCACGCGCATTTGTAAAATAATTTCCAACGCAAATAGTTAAAAAATTCCGCGACCGCAGAAATTTAAATTTAAATTTAATCAGAACTTTAAATCATATTTGATTTGAGACATATCTGAGAATACTTTTTCACTAATAACCTAACCCAGACGTGGTGCGATCTGAAACTGCTCTGCGACAAATAACCTTATTGTTAACCGACATGTTATGCACGTCGTTTTGATTTCCGTGATCGACGCGCGTGAGATGTTTTTCCAGTGCGGGTGATTTGACATGAATGTCGCCCCAATGCGCCAGCATACTCGCGCAAATAGAGTCGCGCCTGGCAAGTGAAAGGCAAGTCAATTAGCGAACTCTCGAGCGCACGTGAAGGAGTAGCAGGCGGAGCACTTCGAAGGACACATGTGGCGATCAAATAAGCGGCTTTGCCTGACTTGAATTATCGGATAACATAAACAACATATGATTTACTGATTCAGAAGTAAGAATTTGTTATACAGTAAACTTAAGAACTAATTAATCACAAATGTATTATTTAGTTTTGTCTATATAATAAAATCAAAATCTTTTCTATAGATTTTTTCTTTCTTCTTGTTACTAATTTTTCTTTACATTATTTTTATTTGGCTTGTGATGGAAAGTTCTAAATATGAGTTTGTAATCATGCAAGTTTTTGACTAACATTAAGTGACATGTACAATATTAAACTGCACGATATTAATTTTTGCAGTATTCAAAAAGGAACATACTGTCTTAAAAACTCCACAAATTAATTCCTTCAATTAATTCTGCCATATTTATCCTTCTGTGGAAGTAAAACAAGTTTCAACATATAGGATAAGAATATTTTTAAAAAAGAACCTAATGATAAATAGCAGCTTGGTAGACAATTCGTAGGACACTGAGGAACCTTTTACTGGAAGATGGTAGTTTGGTATTTGTACTTCAGTTACAGTTAATAAAAATAATTAAATTTTGTGGCTGTAAATGCAAAATGCTCTTTTCTTTCAAGATATTTTTCACTAAATTGTGCAGTTTTTGATTCCTTTAGCGACGAAATTAAGAATGTTATTTCAACTTTCATAACATAGTTTTTCTTAAAGACAATGCACTTTCTTCTTTTACTGGTTCTGCAGACTCAGTTGCAAGCGTTTCAAATTTTAAGCAACCTGCTCATACTTGGCCTTGTTAATATTGCTAGCTAAACAGCACGCCAGGAAGACGCCTACAAGTGGGAAAAAAGCAACACCAATTGCTGTTCCAGCAACTAAGCCAATGTTACTGTTTATGAATTTCACCACACGGGTATAACAGCCCTGAAAATTAAAAGTTTCAATCATATACAGGGTGTAAAAAAATTAATGGTCATGGCTTGGAGAGGTTGTTCAACACCTTCGATTGGATGGAGATTCGTGAAAAAAGCCTGCCGCAAAATTCGCGGTAAGCGAATAATTTAGCTTATTTGTTTGACTAGCTTTTCGCATTCGTTTTGTTACGTAGGTAAAATGTCTGAGAGGAACCATGGGTCGGAAACGGACCGTTTTCTCGCAAATTGACTTTTAATTGGGCCTCCGCGATTTAAGCTTCGCTTAGTAAGTGAAACTATCAGCTCCCAAAGCCCATGACAAATAATTTTGAAACACCCTGTACATCCAGCATGTTGCGACCGTATCTACTGTGTCTGCGGCGGGCGGCAAAAAATCGTTATACATGTGTGAACTCCATAAATAGGTACTTCATAAGGATTTGCGAAAAATATAATTGCAATGCTTAGTCGGGCCTTAACACTAGATTTACGGAAGCCGTCAAATTGACGGGTTCCTACTTGTTTTATAAATATTTCTCAAATTTACAGAGAAGCTGTACAGTAGATATTTCACGTGTATTTTATAATACAACAATGACTTAACAAATTACCATCTTTGCCGCCTGATCCCTCTTTTTCCAGAGTCCTTATTTAATATATTGCAATGTAACTGACTTCACGCCCGTAAATCTAGTGTTAAGGACAGAAAGTTCTTAAAACTATGCCCTACTAATACTACTTTATCTTCTCGTTGCAAGCACTTCAATTAAACCAAACTCTTCGGGGCCAAATACCCTGCTATGCACAATTCGTCCCGAGTCCCTGTCCCCGAAGGGTCTGGTTTAAGTTAGGTGTTTGTAAAAAAAAGATAAATTAACACTAGAACTACCGGCATTAAATCTACTATATTTAAATACATTAAATAAGTGTGTTGAAACAAGGAAAATCAAGAGGTGGAAAAGATGATCGATGCTGTAATTTATGTTTTATGAAATGGACGGAGAATATCTATTCTATAACTCTCCTATATATTTGAAGAATTTTTGCAAAAATTTGTGAAACCAGTCATTTTGACTGGTTTGGTAGTTCTAGTGTTAATGTTGGTTGGACATAGCTTTAAACGAGGGCTGCCGTGGGGCGGTCCGACTGATAATTAACTTTGGAATTATATTCCTAATCCAGGACTTGGAATGAACTGCTCCCCACGCGCGTCCTTCAAGGAGCGCCACCTTCCTCCTCCGACCGCACGTCTTTAGTACTTCAGATCCCCGTATATCTCGTAGAAATAGAGAAGCCCTCTGGTCTATAGTTTATTCTGATTCGCCTGACGGATAGAGACATCCCTCGTTCTGACATAAATTTTAATTCTAACGCGTTACTGGTTGAAAGAGCCGCACGTTCGTTGGATCGTCACGTGAACGACGAAAGTAGTGTTTTGTTTTCGGTTGTCATTCGTCGATCTCAGATTTCCAGGGCCGTCATGGTGGGGATAGGCAGTGCGAGTGACACTATTGCCTTACCCCGTGCGATACCGCGAGACTTCTCTATTTTTGCGAGATATAAATATGCTCTATGGCGCCCTGGAGCATGAGGGGATCTGTGGTGCAGAAGGTCGAAGGAGGCAGGTGGCGCTCCTCCAAGGACGCGTGCAGCGAGCAGTTAATTCCAGTCCATCCACGTTAGGTAGCTTTTCGTTGAGTCCACCCGTTATAAAGACTCTTTGCCAGCCGGCATTGTATTTATGTTTGTAGAAGCTGTAGATGCGCAGATGTGCACGTATAGGCACAATTCAATCTAGTAGTAGGAGAAGCTTTTTGCCAATATCTCGAATACTAAAATCGAGGGGGAGTCATATGTATAAGAAAGAATTGATCAGGCTCATGATCCTGAGAACATCCAAAAATCATCGAATACGGCGTGTTGGGCCCTTTTCTGTATAATTACTGTATTTCTTATTATTATTATGTTATAATAATCACTTTTCTATTTTACCTCAATGTAAATCTGATCTGTATCCGTGGTGTCGCAGGTATCTTTGGGTACTTTGCAGCAAGAAAGTGGAATTTCTTTTGGCGGATACATATTCACCCAATCTGTATATCCTCTGATGCCACAACATTGTAACTGCAATGTATAAATTGTTTAAATAGTACAAGGATTTTTAAAGCATGAAATTTGTTTAACTGAAGTGTATAAAAAAACAACAAAACAGAGCAATAATGTTATGTTCTAATAGAATGTAAATTGCCACTGTCATGCATATAACACTTAACATAAGGTTAAAATACAGCATACAGATGTATCTTTTCATTTAAATAATTATTAATAAATTGCTATGAAAAATATACATTATAATTATATTCGTAATCGGAATAAATATCATAGTTTTTAAATTTTACACTAACTTGAATATTCACTTACACGAAACTGCATAATATCAACATTATCGGTTTTTGAGTCGTCCTGGCCATAAGCAGCAAGACTTTCATTGAGACCCTGATCGAATCCTTCGTTTAAGCTGGTGCGATATGCATAAATTGATGCGCCAGCTCCGAGTTCCAGCAATGCAACAACAGCCAAGAATGCACCATACTGAAAAATAACAGATTCTTTAGCGTTTTCTCATTGTTAGCCAGCTACTAAAAAATTATTGTACTTTTAAGAAATTTTATATATATTGTAGGAACGAGCGATCGGCGTGGTTCGACGACCGCATTTCTTAAATAAAACTAGGCCAGACACCTGCTTAGTCGTCCTACAGGATTTCGGCCTATGTTGTCGTTGAAAACCCAACGACGGCACGGTTCGCGAGCGATTAGCGATTAGCGACTAGTCAAGAGGAACAGGGAGAGCAAGACAGTGTATAGTGAACTGTAATTGTAATAAAAGTCTGCTGTGTTTGTATTAAAAGGACTTCATTTCTCTTATTAAATAAATAATCGTATTCCTACAATATTGTAGTAGTAATAGTTTAAGATGTAAGAATTAATTACAGTAATTGGGAATAGGGCAAGGCAGTGCCTATTCGCATTTAAAACTAACGCTGTCACCGTAATGTTACAGACGGCAATGAACCTGATGACGTGCGATAAATCAGTATAAAGTGAGGGACCAGAAACAAGGCACTTGGGACGGAAGGGGAGATTGCTCTCGCACCGCCTATCCCCGCCATGTCGGTCCTGGAAACCTGAGATCGACGAATGACAACCGAAAATAAAACACTCCTTTCGTCGTTCACATGACAATGCAACGAATGTGCGAGTCTTTCGACCAATAGCGCATTAAAATCGAAAATGCGTGAGGGAGAGGGATGTACCTATCCGTCGGGCGAATCAGAACATATTACCCCTCAAGTGCCTTGTTTCTGGCCCCTCAGTATAGCAAGAGAGGCTTCCCGCTCGACCCTCCTATTTCCGCCATAGCTTTTTTGGAAACCTCAAGCGCGGCCGATACATCCAAATATAAAACGCGTCTTTCGTTGTTCACATAGTGATCTCTCACTTGCTTTGATGCAGATCATTCATTCTCTTCGTTATGCATTCGGATTTGAATGTGTGGCTTCTTCGGCCAGTAGCGCGTTAGAATCGAAAATACTTGTGAACGTGAGATGCCTCTATCCGTCTGGTGAATCATGCCCGATGACTTGCCGCGCGCCATCAAATTTGTTGCAGTCCGTACGTAATGTATTCCAAAAAAGCTACGTTGCGACAATACTTCGTCAATCGTGAACACTGTAATAATAATCCTCGTCTTGCTCCATGAGATCCCTTTTTAAAGAGCTTCAGCTGTTCTTGTTTTTTGTTACCGTCTCCGTCAATCTAGGAAAACAGTGCTCCCACCCCAAGCACGTAAGCCACCCCGGACACTTTTTCAGCCCCGCGAGGCCTTATATACTGATGGAATATCTACTTGGCAGCTGAGTGGTAATTTGCTCTGATTCGCCCGACGGATAGGGACGTCCCTCTCCCTCACGCATTCCCCTCAGGGGCCTGTCTATCACGCTGTGAAGGCAGGCACGGGTTTGACGCACCCGGGGTTACCCGAGTCCGTGTACCTCACCAAGGTTGATTGGTAGTAGTGCCGGATGTCCGAGACTACCCCCTCACCAAGGGGAATGTTGGTACCACGGGGACCAGGTTGAGCCCCAGGACAGATTCCTCGTCCTGACCTGGTCATTACGGTTGGACTCGTGGGGCATGTAGTAACCCCAAATCGCAGGGGAAGAGGTGGTTACCTCGGCGGGTGAGCTGCGCTAATATCAGCTCGGGCACTGACACTGCAGAGCCAGTAGAGATTTAGAAAGCTCTCGCCTCCACTAGTAGGTAACTAGTAGCATGCACAGGTAACCCTCCTATAACACGGTAGATAGGTTCCTAGAAAATGCCGTGTTGTGTGAAACCGTGTTGTATGAGACCCAGAGCCAGTACAAAAAGGGGGGTTACGTTCCAAAAACTTATTAAAAACAAATATTTTTTTTACTTCTACATAAACAATTTAATTTTTATTAAAAATATAAGTGTATGTACAACACGAAACATAAAAAACAAAAAATATTATTTTAATTTAACGCAACTTTAACTTAATAAATTTCTTCGTCGTCACTGCTAAGTATAATCAACCGAGAACGTTTTTTCGGTGGAATGATATCGCCTTCACTTTCAGAACTTTTTTCTTCATTTAAAGTTCTTGCATCTTCTTCCCTCTTAAAAAAATTTGTAATTTTACTTTGCTTGCTGGTTCTTACCAGGTCATTGCAAATTTCTCGGTATGGAGCTAGACAATTTTGCAGCTCCTCGATTTCCTTATCGTGTTAGAGCGAAACCGTGTTATAGGACACCGTGTTGTAGGAGGGTTCCCGCAATTTATGAATCGTGTTATAGGGAACCGTGTTATAAGATGCCGTGTTGTAGGAGGGCTACCTGTACTTGTTAATGTGCATGTGCGTTGATTGGGCGTACCTCAATCCCGTGCCCATGGGGGCCGTGTAGGTATGCCTCGCGGCTGGTACTGCACGTTAAAGAAGGAATCATGGCCCTCACGCATTTTCGATTTTGACGCGCTATTGGCAAGGGAGACCGGCACATTCGTTGCGTCGTCATGTGAACGACGAAAGTAGTGTTTTATTTTCGGTTGTCATTCGTCGATCTGAGGTTTCCAGGACCGACATGGCGGGGATAGGCGGTGCGAGAGCAATCTCCCCTTCCGTCTCAGCTGCCAAGAAACGGTTTCCCAGCTCTACCTTGAGAGCCGCTTCCCCTTCGACTTTCTGTATGTGGCTACCGTAACGTCTCGTCATAAATTGTCATAGTCTCGTCTCAGTCTTGTCCTAGTCTCCTAATAGTAATATCGAGCGAGTACTTGTGTTTCGCGCAGTCAAGATAATCCTCGCAAAAGATGTGAAGTCTTCTGGCCTGTGGTTTGTTCTGATTCACCTGACGGACCGAGACATCCCTCGTCCTGACTTCATTGTCGATTCTAACGCGTTATTGGCCGAAAGAGCCGCACATTTGTGGCGTCGTCATGGCAACGACGAAAGAAGTATTGCGTATTCGGTTGTCATTAGTCGATCTCAGATTTCCAGGGTCGATATGGTGGTGCGAGCTACACTCTCCTTTTACCCCGTACCTCATAACCGCGCAATCATTCGTTTTTGCCTATGATATTCCCTCCACATGAGGGAATCCTCCTCGGCGAAACTCAACGAACGACGAGATAGGAGTATAACATGATGCAATAAGGAGTAAGAGTGTGACTAATCCAATTCAGGGACACAACTTTTTCATTTTTGACCTTTTGTTTTTGAAACCGTTACCAACGTATTTGTAAAATACCGTGTTTGATATTATTTTAATTAGAAAAATCTCACAAATACTTTAGCAAAGATTTCAAGAAAAACAGGTAAAAAATGAAAAAGTTTTGTCTTTGAATTTGATTAGTCGCACTCTTATCTATTCCGGGTTGGATCGTGTTACACCGTTCCCTCGTCGAGCGTCGCGTTTCGCCAAGGGGGATGCACCCTTGTGGAGGGGATAGCCACGTTGCATTCATCCAGCCAGAGAAGGAAAAATACGGCAACGCTATACGACTCTGCGAAGTGTTTACTTTAGGAGGCTGAGTTAGGAGACCCCAGAAACAAAATGGCGCGAATAGGCGGTTGACAACGAGAGGCTCCGCCGCTCGGAAGCCATGTTAGAGTTGTTACACTATACACTCAAACCTATTTTTGTGCGGTCTTTTTTTGTGCGATTTTTTTTGTGCGGTATATGAAAATTTCATATTTCATATACCACACAAAAAAAACCGCACAAAAACAGGTTTAAGTCTACAATCCTACACATATAGATAGATATAGAGCATCAAGACAAAATAGTTAAAATAGGGATACGTATATGCAGTTCAGAGATAGTATACTAAAAAAACTGACTATGGACAGGTGACTACATATTGGCACAACTTGTCTATTTCATTAGGGTTCCGGAAGGTGTGACACATACTCATATTCTCCAAAAATTTTTTTTAAATAATTACTATTTCATCGAAAGTTTTTTTGTAATTTAGTATTATAAGTTTTTAGCCCATTTGATTGCAATAACAATGCGTGAATCTTGACATGAACTTTTTGTTTAAAAATGACCTTGCCTATAACCTCTTTCTGTTTGATTCATAAATTTTGCAATCGTCGTGTATATATGTTTCCATAGCATGGTATTATTATAGTTATTATATTCTCTCAACTATCCAAAAATTGTCATAGCATAAGTAATTACCATGAAAACGGAGAGAGCAGTAGGTAACCGTAGTTGGTAATGTTAGAAGTAAAATACTTTTTCACAATTTTTTAATAATATTTCGAATGTTATAACGGTACTTACAAGGTATAGAAGAGCAGGATGGCCCTGAGCTGTGCAACAACAAGCAAGCGTTGCAGCAAGGGTTAAAATGGCCCCCAGACTAGCTAATGCTAACAAAGCTGCTCCACTCCCTTGCACGCTCATGTCGATGTAGTCCCGTAATTGAATCCGCATCCAAATGCCGATGCATAGCATTAAAAGTCCAGATGCCTGAAGAACAGATTATTAATAGATGGTATAATAACAATTGAATTTATTATTTTGATTAAAATTTCTATTTATTTATAGTGTCCCTTTAACATTATTGCTGCATCGACTACTATTGTAAGATCTATTTGCTTAAAGTGTATGGTTTTCACTGTATTTCGAATTGCTGAACCTATGGTATATACAGGGTGTCCCAGTTTTTTCTGGCCAAACTTTGTCAGCGTGTTCTACACGCAAAAGTAAGAAAAAAATCTTATATGAACATATGCTCTTAAATATTTTATTAAGGAGTTATAACTAATAATACAAAATGAAAATGTACTGGCATTTCGTCGACACAGCGTACAAACGTATTACGAATATCTCTATTTGTATTTATATAAACTCTTATATTTATGTACTATCTCCGCTGATATTCCTTTACAGCAGCTCGATTGCTTCCATTACAAAAACCATAAATAAATTGCATATCAGCGTATACACGATTGGAAAATTCTCGTGGCATCTCGACATGAAGTCTACTAGTTTGAAGTTTACTAAACATTATTATAGCTCAGAAGAAATCAATGTCGATATCAACTACTTCAGCAAGTAAACATAAGAGTTTATGTAAACACCAATAGAGATATTCATAATTCGTTCGTACGCTGTGTCGACGAAATGCCAGTTCATTATCATTTTCTTTGTTAGTTATAACTCCTTAATAATGTAGGAACGGAATTTTTCCTACGCTCAAATAGTATTAATTTTGGAATTAGTGAGTGTGGATGGATTGTAAATAAGCGAGAGTGGATGTTTAGAGTACGTGATTTGGAAGGCGACGGATGTCAGGGCTAGCATGAATGTTTAGTCTGTAGAGAAAGAGAAAATGAGTGAGTGCAACAGAGAACGCATGCTGTGAGAAAGACGAAGAATGCATGCTGTGAGAAAGAGGATCGAGGGTGGATGCGAGCGAGGATTTTTGGGAAGAAACAGTTGTGGAGTTGAGTTCATAGAGTCAAGTTGAGTGGAGATATACAGAGTGGAGATTTAGAGCGTTAGAGTTATTTTAGTATTATTTAGAGTATTGTATTTTTATATATTTAATAAAGTTAATCATTTGTTTTTAATTACACGCGTTCAGTTAAGTTTCTAGGCTACGGTATTGTTAATTAATTCTAAGGGCATCTGTTCCGTTTATTCGAAGACGAGCATCGATATTCTTTGATTGCTCGTCTAAGATTAAACTAGAGGAGGCCCCATATATTTTGGGGGCTCAGCCGGGATTGAGAGAAGCCAGAGCAATTAGCATTATCGCTTAGCCGCGAACGCGTGTGAGAAAACGGTGATTGACGTGTGAGAGAGTGAGAAACTAAAAAATAGAGACAGTCGGAGTGAGTGAAATGGATTTCGCGCTGATAAATCCAACAAGTTTTACCGTGGCGCAATTGAAGCAGATATTGCAAGCCAAGGATCTGTTAACTACGGGTAACAAAGCGGAGCTGATAAACCGTTTGACGGAAGCCGATCCAACGGGTGCGTGGAAAAAAGAAATTGTCCAGGGTGCGGCAGAAATGCCAGAAGGAAGTGCGTCGGAAGAGATAAGTGAGAGGCGCACCGTACAGTTTAGCCAGAGAGAGAGAGAGAGAGAGTGGTTCCGTCAGCAGATGGAGATTCAGAAGAAAGAGAAGGAATTGGCCGAGCGAGAACTCGCGATCGCGCGACAAGAAATCGAGATGCTGCGGCGATTTCAGGAGATGAGCATCCAGAGTGGAGTTACACGAGAAGGTGGAAGCAGGGTAAATTCACCAACAATGGTGGAAAACAGTGTTAAGTGTAGACCAAATCTGCAAAACGTAGCCGATTTGTTAAATGACTACGCCGGTGAGAGAGGAGAATACACTAAGTGGGAGAAACGATTACGATCGCTTGTAACGATGTACGATCTGAACGAGGAGGAGACGAAAATTTTAATCGGAATGAGACTTAAGGGTAAAGCGAATAGGTGGCTACATTCGAGAGCTGAGTATGTAGACCTACCTGTTCCTTTGTTGATTGACGAGCTGCGTGACATGTATCAACGCAATTCAAACGCATTGGTACTTCGGGAGGAGTTTGAAAAAAGAATTTGGAGGAGAGAGGAGACATTTTCCGAGTATGTGCACGAGAAGATTATTATGGCAAACCGAGTGCCTATTTGCGAGAGTGAGCTGCTGTTATATTTGGTAAAGGGAATTCCAGACCCTAATTTGCGAGACCAGGCGCGCCTCCATAAATTTCGAACCAAGGCCGAAATTTTGGAGGCATTTGAGGACGTCATGCTGCGAGTACCTACGTTTTCCAAGGGACCAGCGTACTCGAAGGAAAGCGGTGGGACCCATCAGCGGTGGAGAGACGAGAGGGGCGCCAGGGTGGAGGGACAGCGTGGAGACTTTTGTAAGGAGAGCGGTAGGACCTATCAGCGATGGAGGGACGAGAGGGGCGCCAGGACGGAGGGACAACGAGGAGACCCGCGATTTTGTTTCAACTGCGGCAAGCCAGGGCACCTAGGAGTCGACTGCCCAACGAAAACAGATGGTGTGCGGTGTTTTAAGTGCGGGAATCGTGGTCACATTGCGTCGAAGTGCATAGAATTTAATAAGATTGAGCAAGTGCATGAGAGTTGTATGGTCACAGAGATACAGCGGAGAAAATACAGTAAGCAAGTAAAAATAAATGGTAACCGTATTGTTGCATTGATTGATACGGGCAGTGACATATCTCTAATGAGGTCTGACGAATACATTAAATTGGGAGCACCTAAATTAACATCTAAGCAGATTAAATTTCGCGGAGTAGGCTCAGATAAAAATTATACTTTAGGAGAATTTAAAGCAAAATTAATAGTTGACGGCAATTGTTATGATATATTAATAAGAGTAGTTTCCGATACGCTTTTAAATGAAAAATTATTAATTGGCACGGATTTTCTAGATACCGTGAACGTTAATATATCGCGAGGGGATATTTTAATTAAACCAATAGAGCCCGAAGTTAAAAATATTTGTAAAATTCCGAGAGTATTTAAAATTGATTTAGTTGAGACTAATAACATAGAGAATAACATAAAAATAAATTCAGAAGTTGATAAAGATCAGTGTCCGCTACCTGTTATTGAGAATATACTAGATTCAAAGAAAGATGTAAAATTTGTATTTGAGGAGCCGGAGAATCAAACATGTTTGAATATGTACGGAACTAATGCGGCAATAGAGTTACAGAGCGATGCGTGTATGTTTGAATTGGATGAGATTCTTTTAGAGAGTGACCCACGAGATAGAGTATTGCCGAGTTGTATGAGTGTGAGTGAGCGTAGAGAGAATGAGACTGATTGTGAGCGAGTGATGAGAGCGCAACGAGAAAATGAGAAGAGGAGTAAAATGTTGAGTTTAGAGGCGAAAAATCAAATTGTCGGAGATGTAACGAGAGGAGGTGTAATATTACGAGGGGAGCGGAGCATTGTGTTTGAGGAGGAGCGAGGAGAAATTAAAGAAAGAGTTGCGGAGAATTTATTTAAGATGCGAAGAGAAAATTGTAAAAATTACAATAAGCGTAAAAAGATGTCGCGGAGATATCGAGATGGTGACTTGGTTGCGATTAACTGTAAACAAGTGTTACCAGGCCTGAAATTTGCGAATGAGTTTCCTGGACAAAATAAAATTACTGGAGTAGTGAGTGATAATAAATATATCGTGCGGAGAGTGAAATATAAAAAATATTATAGAGACAATGATGTTCGAGGGCGAACATCCGTTCAGGATGGCCGAGTGTAGGAACGGAATTTTTCCTACGCTCAAATAGTATTAATTTTGGAATTAGTGAGTGTGGATGGATTGTAAATAAGCGAGAGTGGATGTTTAGAGTACGTGATTTGGAAGGCGACGGATGTCAGGGCTAGCATGAATGTTTAGTCTGTAGAGAAAGAGAAAATGAGTGAGTGCAACAGAGAACGCATGCTGTGAGAAAGACGAAGAATGCATGCTGTGAGAAAGAGGATCGAGGGTGGATGCGAGCGAGGATTTTTGGGAAGAAACAGTTGTGGAGTTGAGTTCATAGAGTCAAGTTGAGTGGAGATATACAGAGTGGAGATTTAGAGCGTTAGAGTTATTTTAGTATTATTTAGAGTATTGTATTTTTATATATTTAATAAAGTTAATCATTTGTTTTTAATTACACGCGTTCAGTTAAGTTTCTAGGCTACGGTATTGTTAATTAATTCTAAGGGCATCTGTTCCGTTTATTCGAAGACGAGCATCGATATTCTTTGATTGCTCGTCTGAGATTAAACTTGAATAGGACCCTATAATAAAATATTTAAGAGCATATGTTCATATAACATTTTTTTCTTACTTTTGCGTGTAGAATAGGCTGACAATGTTTGGCCGGAAAAACTGGGACACCCTGTATGTATCACATGTAAAGAATTTCCTGCAAGTACGAATGAGCGAATTCTCATCACTGTTCAAAAATTCAAGGCTGTATTTTCAACAGTATCACAATCTTCTTTATTTTTTTTAAATTTAAGTGCTGAGTATCTAAACTAACAGTGTCTACTATATTTAAAGATTACCATTATAGGAAATATATGTATAAATACTTGAATGTTCACTGAATTGAATTAAAATGCACGAGTGTCCAAACGTAAATAGCTTAAACAATAGGTATATATTTTATTGTTTTCGTTGTTACAAAAATATACAGATTGTTTCGTTTTTGCGAATCTATAATACATGTGTTGCAAATTATTAAGTCTTTAAAGATTTGATATACCCGTTCATAATAATTGTAGAGTTAAACTTGTACAACTCTTGTACAGTGTGTGCTAAGTTGTATATTTTTATTGTTCATATTTCTGGAGTTATTAAAGTCACTTTAAGCTTAACTTTAGGTTTTTTGTTTTCTTCTTTAAAATGTGCAAATTTCTGCTAAGTGGTGAATCTGATTTGGTAGTTCTTTAATTTATTTACGAACTCCTAATAAACTGCACTCGAACACTGTTTAGTTTTCTGGCTACGTCTTTTTGCATAATTCAATCACAAACACAACATATATGGTCTGTAGAACTGTTAGTTCATAGATAAAATGCTCTATCTGCCTTTTCATACTATCATAATACATTTCCGGGAAAAAACGTGCACTTGACAGTTAACACGTTCGGCACGGCGTGGCATAACGCTGATGCCTCACTGATTGTTTTACTCAAAGACGGTGAGGTATAAACATGATACCTCATAATTTAACTAACTAAAAATGGATAAAACTGGATTGAAATGTTTCAAACTACGTAAAATATTTGTTATAAATTTATTGCAAATCAAATACTACCAAAATAGTTCGCAGTCCTTAGTGAAAAAACAATATGCTCCACACCCGTGCTTAACGTGTTCACTTCCACGATTGTGCAAAACAGTACCTCTTATTAAGGTTTCAAAGAGTTATATTTCATTGTTGTTTTTGAGCACTGGAACAATTTATTCATACAACATAAGCATTTTTAAGTTACTATGATTGTTCGGATTTCGAAATGTTGAAGTTTTATTCATTATAATCTTCGACGTGGAAACACATGGCAGTTCAATTAACAAAAAATCTGCATTTACTAGAGAATATTAATTGAGTATACCACTAGTATTAGAAAAAAGATGTAATTCTGTTTTCAAACCATCAAACTTTTAGTAAAGGCAGTTCTGTACATTTTAATACAAAGATAATTAATTCACTAAACACACTCTTTCTTGCCATTTAAAGTACAACTTAATTATTCTTATATCCACGTAAGCTTGAAGTGACTAAACTAGAATTATTCGTAATTAAATAGTTACATAAATTATTAACGCAAATCGAACATCGGAATATGCCACTGATACGCTGCTACTAACTGTTGACAGACTTTAATAATAATATTGACGCTACATCGGATATACAGTAGCCCAAAGGTAACTTCGGAATGTAGGGTGTCTAGAATATACGCATTAACAGCTATCTGCAACTAACCATAATGACGTTTTCTAACTTACCCAAAAAACGACATTGAAAAGCATAAGCAGTGTCTTCATGCAGGCCATCGTAGCCACTGTTTCGAGACGCTTACTCATTTTTCACGTTGTATTTTATTTCTGTTCGTCGAGTAGCCAATTTTCAAATAATCTGTTACAACCGAAAGTATTTCACGACAGAAGTGTTACGCACTACTCTCGCGTAACGAATGAGAAGACACGATCGATCTGCAACGGGCTTGCACAAGCTTACGTGTTTCCGTGCGTAGCTGGCTCTACCGAGGCGCATGTGCATTAAAGACTTCAGTGTCCTAAGGAAATGGATATTCGTTAATAGAAATAGGATGACGTATAGAAATATTCCCAGAAATATTAATGCTTTATAAAACAAATTGAGATTGTTTATGACTATTTCGTGTATGACTGTAACGTTGTCTGTATATTGGTGCTTGGAGAGGGTTGCGATACGTATTTTTCAGTATTTTAGAAGATAACTATATTTTTAAATAGAATTAAAATTACATATATTATGAACAATATCCACGACTGTTTCAAAGCATCAACACAGTAATTCTAACTGCATGTATTTGATTTGTTTTAGCGATTTTAATAAACATGGTCATTACTTGAAACCCCACAGTTTACTAACATCTGTTCGAATATTTTGTAAGTGTGTCAAGAATAATATCAAGTCCTACAGGAATACGGTTAACCTACTAGACTGATGTTCGAAATCTATGTAGTTGAAAGTGATAGGAAAGTGTTTATAAGTAAATATCTTGAGCATTTAGTAAACAGCAATACCATTTTAATTCAGCAGAGTATCTGGATTCTGTATGGCCATTAACAAAGTAGAAAATAGTAGCATTATTTATTACAACTAAAAAGTACTATTAGAACCGTTAGTTTTCGTATATATTTGCTTATTATTAAATTCTTTTAAAACTGAAAAATATTACAGAAAAATAATTGAGTTCTACCGTTATTTATTAAATTGTTTAGACCGACTACATTATTGTCGTTCGCTCTGTGTTGCAAATGCTGTTTTATTTGTGCCCAACAGGGCCGTAGCCAAAAGGTTCAGAAAACATATAGGAAATGTGACGAGCAGCATCACACAATGCTACACCGCTCTGACGCTTTCTCACAATCAGTTATAGACAACTTTAGATGACAATTCGAGTCCGAAGTTTCAAAATCGAAGGTGGAGGTCGCTTCTGCCATGTTCTTATTCATTATTAAACAAAATTTGCGAAAGCGTTGTATCTTAAGATCACATTTTTTTATTAGCTCATCGGATTCGTCTCGTCGCGTAGATAAACCGTCTTAACACTAGATTTACGGGCGTTAAATCGGTCACTTAAATGTATTAAATAAGTGCTTTGAAAAAAGAGGGATCAACGGGTAAAGACGAAGACCGGTCAAGTAATTTGTATATTGTAAGATATAAGTGAAATATTGGCTGTACCACGTCTCTATGAATTTGGAAACCGTTTTTAAAAAAGTAGGAATCCGTCAATTTAACGGCTTTCGTAAATCTAGCGTTAAAGGAAACATGGGTCAGAAATGAACCGTTCTCGCGCAATTTAATGTTAAAATTGCAGTACCGTGATTAGTTTTCCGAGCGTTAGGACAACTTTGCGAACTTGCATATAGAGAAAAGAAGCACACGAATTACCCTTCGCGGACGAAGTGTCGCATCTACTGTTTCAAATACCTAAACACAGTGGCACTCTACACGAGCCTCGACTATGGGTGAAGAGGTCATCCAGCTAATAAGAAAAGCGCATCTGTTTATGTTCTTCTCCCCGCGAGGGCCCTAGAAAGGACGAAGCCGATTGCAGCTTAGTGACATTTTCAAGGTTTATTATACACTGTTTTTAAAGCATTGAATAGTTTTGGGGCCCAACCGAAATTACCTCAGCGCCTTCAGTGGGTCTTCTTTTCTTAAGATCGGGAAATTAAGTTTTTACGTTTGACGCAATTTAAAAATATTGGCAGACGTTAATCAATTTGGATGACGTTTTTTAACATTGTGAATCTGTCAAATTCGATCATGCAATTGTAATTAATGAAATTGTTAACGAAAAGAAATGATTTTTTTAACTACAAATGGACTTATACCATTTTCAACAATATCTAATTCTGAAAAATAAATTCAACAAGAATTTTAAGTTTTATATTTTGTAGTTATCGTTGAGTTACCTACACGAATAATCGTTTTATGTTATATTCGAGCAGGACATGAATAATCGAGTTGATCAAGAATTAATTTCAATTATGTCATTAAAGAAAATATAAGTAACAAAGTGCAACAAATAAATGACTTCATTAAGATAACTAAAAATGACGAATTTATTTATATTTTAAAGTTATTTCTTCTTTAAACTTAACGCGGGGAAGTATTCATGGTGAATAGGAGGTATGTGAGGCAGGAAACTTGTCATATCATTATATTTCCTTCTTGTTATAGGTCTCGAAGTTTTATACAGTAGCAACATAGTAATTTTATTGAAATGTTTCGGCCTTTCATGTTTTTGAAGTAAAGAAAAAATTTTAAATGGCGTATTTTCTTTTATAAAGGTTTTGTAGAAAATTTTGTGCAGTTCATCCTTTTCAAACCTCTCCCATTATATCTTCAGCCAATTTATAATAGCTTTCTCTGTATTGTTTTTCCAATGTGACATTGCATCTTCTAGAGATTTGGTTGAGATAAAATCTTCCCGTTTCATTTCACTAAAATTACCATTAACTCGTTTTTTTAAAAGTCGTCTTATACCACTTTTTAAAAAAATGGCTCATACACGTATACCTTGCAATTGTGAGTGAGTAATTTTTAGAGGTGTAGTCAATCTTTCTCCCTCTTTTCTCCTGTAAAAATTTCATACGGAATATATTCTGATAATTAGGTCGTTTCTAATTCTCTCATTATTCTGATATTTTTCTACCCTTCGAATACCGTCTATATTTAAATGATTGAATCCCCTATGCCACAATTCTAAATCACTATGTAAATCTTTTTTCTTTCTATTACCATGACAATTAGCCATGAGAATCGTCTTACCGTCCTTGCCGCTATGATTTATTTCCCTTACGACGTTGCCTATTTCTGCTTAAGCTGATACAGCTCTTTTACCGTTCACGGTCGCCTACACGTTGTGCGCTAATTTCAATGATTTATAAGGCGAACGCAGTTACAGATTTATATTTCGCTGAATTACGCATAAGTGCATCGTATATCCGCTATCAAAACACCATAGGTCAGAGCTTGGAATTGGGTGCTCGCAACGGTCCCCTAGTGCTTATACTGAGGGACCAGAAACAAGGCACTTGCGGGGTAATCTGCTCTGATTCGCCCGACGGATAGGGACATTCCTTTCCCTCATGCATTTTCGACTTTGACGCGCTATTGGCAAGAGAGACCCGCACATTCGTTCCGTCGTCATGTGAACGACGAAAGGAGTGTTTTATTTTCGGTTGTCATTCGTCGATGACAGGTTTCCAGGACCGACATGGCGGGGATAGGCGGTGCGAGAGTAATCTCCCCTTCCGTCCCAAGTGCCTTGTTTCTGAGCCCTCACTTTAACGTCGCCAGACGCGAATTTGTTGAAAATTTGTTGAATAAGTTATTATATTAGGGCAACACTCGTATTAACCCTTATCAGACGGTAGCTTTTTATATGTTAGGGTAAATGTGATTAATTCGGTGATTATACATAATCACCAGTTATTATGTGTAATCACCACTAAGTTTGGTAAATGTGATTTATCGTTGAATATTTATCAAATTAACCGGTGATTTTATATAATTCCCAACTCGTAATGGCGAATATGATAAAAATCCGTTACTGTATAATGATACTAAACACGATATGTTTGAATTATGTTAAATAGTAAGTAAATATATATTAAATAGTAAGTAAATACAATTCAAACTATATCGTGTTTGATACCATTTTAATCAGGAACATCTCACAAATATGTTGGCAAAGATTTCAAGAAAAAAAGGTCAAAAATGAAAAAGTTTTATCCTTGAATTGGATTAGTCACACTCTTATCTGATCCGTGTTGCATCATGTTACATTGCTCCCTCGTCGATCGCCGCGTTTCGCCAAGGAGGATCCCCTCTTGTGGAGGGGATAGTCATGTCGCACTCATCCATCCAGCCAAATAAAAATACGGCAATGCTACGACTATGCAGAGTGTTTACTATAGGACGTTAAGTTTGGGGACCCCAGAAATAAAATGGCGCGAACAGGCGGTTAAAAGCGAGAGGCTTCGCCGCTCGCCAGCCAAGTTAACCGTTTGAGTCCCAAGGAGCGTGACCGCGCTCTTCAGATTTTGTGTCGAAAAATCCCAGTACTCGATTGAGACAAGCGCTATCGCGCTGCTCGGGTTTTTTCAACCGTGTTCTTTTAAAAGCCTCTGGGGCTCAAACGGTTAAAGTTGTCGGACTATACGTGGCCTCGTGGCGGTAATAATTTTTCACGACAAAACGTTTGTCCTTTATACCTCATGTTTTCCGTAAGCCTTGCTCGGATTCGTTCAGAACAGGAAAAATATCCAAGAGGAGAAAAAAAGTTCTGTATAACTATTGAAATAAAGTACTCAGTGTGGAAGTTTAATTACAATTTTTAATAAATTCAACAAGTTCTTTTCAATCTGTTAATTAGTTAGTTCTTCCTCTAAATTGGTTTCTAAATTGCGATTTTTTATATTATAATAATTTCTTTGAAATGTCACAACAGTAGCGTTATGTATTTTTCATGTAATATGCAATAAACTGTTAATCATTAATTCTCAATGACTTCAAATTTGAAAGATCATACAACTCTTCAATTAACTTCTTCGTATCTTCTACTTGGTCAGTTAGTTGTCACTCTATATCTTCAACTCTAACTTTGTCTCTGAAGAGAAGTCTGGTAACGTTGATAACAATGATATGGAGAAGTAGCAGGGTAAGTGTTACTTGTGTAATCCAATCCAATAGCGTGCTAGGTTATATTGTTGTTGCCGACAATGACAGGTTGTTTAACGTTCCACGATGATCTCCGACCTCTTCGAAAGCTAAGGAACCTCTTGATTCCATCCTGACTTTTCGTCTCTTCTTTATCCTTTCCATTTGAGGAAATTAGTTTCTCTTGATTATCCAGCGCTTTCTCCAATTGCTTCTCTTGTTCATTGCTGCTCTTTGTCTCTTCCTCTTCCCAACCCATGTTATTTTTATTACTGTCCTCCGTGGCAGCTACTTCAGTATTTTCTACATCGAAGTCCAACTTATTGAGATCGATTGTAGTCCAATTCTCCACATTCGAATCAGAATGATCAGGTACCCAGCTGTCTGCATTACTATTACCATTATCAGAAGAATCATTTTTCTCATTCTCGTTTTCTTCCAAGAACTGGTTAGCAATGAATTCGGAAACAAATTCGACGTTCCACTCGACTAATTCTTCACTGCTAATGGAGATTCTTTCCTCCATGTCGTTCTCTTCATTCTTGTCTTTTTTGCTATTCTTGATATCACCAATAGTTTTAAAATAAATACTGTGGTCGTACCTGTACGTTTCCAAGCAGCTGCTGTCTAGGTTGCTGTTCGCCTGGTAACTGAAACTACCGCAGCAATTAATTCTTGTTCTTTCCTCGGGTCTAGATTTCCGTCTAGATTTCTTCAAATTGTGAAATCGTGGAGTCCAAGAGAAGTCGTCGATGACTAGCTTGTTTGAGGAGATGCTCCAGCGTGGCTCAGGCTCTTCCTGCATGGTCATTCGACCCCTGGAGAGTCTCTGTGACCTTAAACGATTGTAGCCTCTAGCGAATGCGGCCCACCTCTCAATTCTTTGGAAAACATACTCCGTTTCTTCGCTCCACCACTCGGATAGGCCCTTCTGAAGCGTCATTCCTGTGTCTTCGGTCATTGTCATTGTCGTAATCGGGATGTCTTGAATCATTGAAAGTGACCCGAGGTAGTTTTATGGAAACTACATTTGGACGATTAATAAATTTAAATGGTCGCGTTGAAAGGAACGAATACTACTCGAAACATGGGAAGAAGAGGAATTGGGCTCTGAGTGAATGTCGAGTCTGATTTATAAGGTTTACCGGAAGCACTGCAAAGCAGCGAAGCCACTCATGTGTTCGTCTAATCCCTGACCGTGACCTCGCCATGATATCTGTATGTTAGCAGTCATTTTTCAGGTTTAGTAACTTGATGTCTTCCGCAAGAATGATTGATACTGCAACACTGTTAAGGTTGTATTTTCTTTCAATCGGTGAATTGTATTCAGAGCTATTTTGATAAACATTTATAAAAACCTGTAAACTATTAATTACGTATGCACATATTTCTGCAGTTTCAGCTTTAGTATGCTGCTAACCATCCCAATTATGCAAGTATATTTCACTTGAAAACAATTTTTTCTATGAAAACACATTATTGTTATTCTATAAAAGTACACGCTGCGCACAGTGGCCGATTTCGCTGAAATCCTGGCCGGAAGTCCAAAAACTTTTTTCTTGATAATTGAAATCTAACAATTGCATTTGATTTATAACATTCAGAGCATATGTTATCACTAATAAACCTTTTCTTACACGAAATTCTTAGAGATATACGATCTCAAAGTTAATACATTTATAACGTGACGTTTCCGCGCCGGAAATAAAATTATCTTTGTGATGTACTATAAACGTATGATCCCTGCATTTCTCTATTGGTAGCTATCTGACATGGTTTAAATTTCAAAATATGTCAGATTCATTTTTATTTATTTAACATTCTACAGCTGTTGTGAAGAAAATATGAGACCCACGCATTTCTTCTCCTTTTCGTAGGAAGTAGTAAACCGTTTTCATTTTCTATTTCTTTTTTTTGAAATGCTAACATATTTGTGAGATTTTTCCGATTAAAATGATACCAAACACGATATGTTTGAATTATATTAAATAGTAAGCAAGTATATTAAATATTAAGTAAATATAATTCAAACTATTTCGCGTTTGGTATCATTTTAATCAGAAAAATCTCACAAATACGTTAGCAAAGGTTTCAAAAAAAGAGATCAGTAATGAAAAAGTTTTATCCCTGAATTGGATGAGTCAGTCTTTTGTTCCGTGTTGATTTATCACGCATTTATCCAGCCGAACTTTTGTCGCATTTATCCAGCTTTTACTTATATACTTTCGTTTGGACACTTAATGTTAACACTGAGATTCCGCCATTCTCCACAAGCATGATGCCAATTATTTTTTATGTCCAATTATGGAAAATACTTAGACGCTAGCTTAATATTATTAAATAGAAGGTATTCCTCGTGTTATGGAAGAGAGGGGCGAGGGTGACAATAGTAAGGAAGGGGATTAAACGAATTATTCCGTTAAAACAAAAAACTTGTTTGCAATGTAAAATATATTTTGTCTAAAGTCCGAACGAATAGGAACGTGTACAGCAAAAGTGAACTATCACTTTACAATCGTACCGACAATCGGAATTGTATTAACTACATTATTCATGATTCCTGCCAAATCGCATATGTCCATAATCATCAAATTGTTCCCGTTTCCCGAATCTCATGTGTCCGTAGTCATCGAATTGCTGCCTCTTACTCAATTCAAGATTGTCGTTATCTTCTCCAACAAAGTCCTCTATGGCATAGCTGTAAAACAGATAGTCAATTTAACATTATGTGGCACAGTAAAATCTTTAGAGAAGATTCTGCGTCGTTGAGAATTTTTTAAATAAAATTTGTAAGTGTCCAAAAGTTGTAATTTTTATAATTATATATAATCGTGGAAAGTATAATGTTTTCTAGTTTTAGTGTTTTTAATAAGATACATGTTATTAGTTTTGTACTCTTTAAACTATTCTTTTTTCAATATTGTCTAACTATTTCTTTGTTGTTAAGACTAAACTTCGTGTTTGTGGTAGATTAACCATCGATTTCAGCAAATAAATAGAACTTCTTAAAAGGGATAGAGATAACAAATGAAAATCATTTTCTTTTCGCGTCTGCGGCCCTGAATTCGTGAACAGTTTACAAACAGAGGTTCACATATAGAAAATAATAAATTGATTGTAACGGCATTAATGGAATTGTTGCATGTTGGAGAAAGTTTAAGAGTAGTTTACAATTAAATTAAAAACACACATATATGCGAGGAAGAACCCATAAGAGCAAATGATTCGTTGATATATTGGTCGCGAACTCTTTGCAAATATCAGTGAATATGCACCATAACTGTGTCACAGCACACAGTTAAAAGGAATCTTGTTTAAGAAAAATTACCTTAACAAGAAACGTCCTTCTTATGTAATTTATAAAACATTATAGTTACATAATCTGAAGAAAAATGATGACAGTATTCAAATAGTATTTTAAAACGGTTCCATAGAGCGCAGTAAGTGATTTTTAGATTTTAGACATTTAACTTGTCCACGTAGATTTTACACACTTTACTTATCTATAATTCAATCAAAATTATGAAAATGATAAGATATGTCACTCCCTCTGCCCCAAATTAGTTGTCACTCTTATATATTGTTGTGCAATTATAAATGTGAAAACTTGACATATGTGAACATTATTGACCTTGAAGTACATTGTGTGTCGCGGCGTAAATTCAAGAAATAATTCTAGCAGTGACTGTCAAAAAGCGAAACTTCCTGCGTGCCCTGTACAGTAAAAGCTGGATAAATGCGACAAAAGTTTAGCTGGATAAATGCAACACGACTATCCCCTCCACATAGGGGGATCCCCCTTCGCGAACATCGACGCTCGACGAGGGAGAAGTGTAATATGATGCAACACGGAACAAAAGACTGACTCATCCAATTCAGGGATAAAACTTTTTCATTACTGATCTCTTTTTTTGAAACCTTTGCTAACGTATTTGTGAGATTTTTCTGATTAAAATGATACCAAACACGACATAGTTTGAATTATATTTACTTAATATTTAATATACTTGCTTACTATTTTATATAATTCAAACATATCGTGTTTGGTATCATTTTAATCAGAAAAACCTCACAAATACGTTGGCAAATGTATCAAAAAAAAGAAATAGAAAATGAAAACGGCCGATCTTCCAATTAGTATTGCCTCAGCGATACGTTCGGGCAGCTCCCCCTATAACTTGGACCTCTCTGTCTCTTCTACTGTCTGTCCTTTTCTTTGCTCGCGCTTGGCTGGAGCCATAATGTAAACAAGGATTCGACACTGCTACTTCGTAAGAGAAGCGTTGAGCCCCGAACTGTGTAGCATTTATCCAGCTTTTACTGTACCTAGTTATGACCATAAACTGTACCACGTGCAAGTCGAGGTAGGGAACTTGGTAACTTAGGAAGTGGGCATGCAGAATGTTTTCCTGTCTCTTCGAGAATTTTCCATCCCCTTCTCCAAGGGCTAACCAACCTCCCCTTCATAGTTCATACAGATAAAACGACCGAATCCATTATCTCGGCCTCTCTCTGGTTGTCAAAACTCTCGATCAGAACGTAACTCTGTCGGTCGAAGCACCCGTATCGTCCCGGTTAGATTTCAATCATTTCATTCAGTATTATTATTCAATTAAATAAGAGTCGCACAAGTGTTCTGTCAACTGGTAGTGTATATAGCTAATTGTAAATATATCTCAACTATTTATTCTCGCAATTGAGAGCTCCTTCAAAATTAATTATCTCGCATTCCTTACGCGAGTGGCGTCGCCAGAGAAGCAAAACCTCTGATCCCCGCGACGCAATATTGTGTTATAGGTTACTGGGATCTTTTTATCTTCAAAATGACTATCATTTTCAAGTGACGTACGATCCTCCATTTAGAAAAAAGTAGATTGAACATTTGATCTCATTATTTTGCGCTTTGCATCAGAAAAAAATATAACTATTATCCTCTAGCACCCACAGAGCTCTGCAATATTGGTTATAATTATTTCTTTTAAATTTTGTATTATAATGGAAATGCTTAACACTATTCCTACCGACACTTCACGTATACCTTTTCCTACCGCAACCGGTGAATTTGTCAAATGATAATTTTTTCCCAGAAAATGAACAGTAAAAAAAGAAGTGAATATTGAAAAATGTATTATAATGTGAATGTATTATACGTATATTTGAGGAAAAGTCGTGAAGTTTAAAGACGATTCAATTACGTTGTATATAGGAAATTCTAATCGAAATTTTAAAAACGGTCATTTGACCGGTCGTGGTAGGAATAGTGTTAAGATGGTAAAAGTAAGTGGTAAGTGTTATAAAATGTAATATTCATACTATACGAAGTAATTGACAGTGCATCATGACTTCACCACATCTGTTGGTACCTAACGTATTACGTTTCTTTTCGTCGATTGCACATAGATATAGGCGACAAATAGGAGTCTTATAATCAATGCTTTTTAAATACCTCAGAAATAAAAGTTCAGCAAAATGAGATCAGGTGAGCGGAGAGGCTAGATGATAAGATTCCTACGATTTATCCACTTGTCCGGAAGCGTTCGTTTAGACATTGTGTAGAAGTTCGGAAAAAATGTAATTTGCTCAAATTGGACGATGTGCTAATTGTAAGCATCAGTGTTCACGTAGAATAATTGTCTAAGATGACATTTATTTGAAACCATACCAAACTGCAGGTATGTGATAAAATATTCTGGTTAAGAGCACAAAATAATTACCTTCGCAGGATTGGACGACTGCGAAACCTTCGATGAACGTTGCTAACCAGCTCGGGAGCTGTTTCACATTTGCCACAAAGCCACCACATGACCGCCATCATGCAGGACAGAGCGAAAGTTAAATTCATGTCTAAAAAATAAAAATTGTTTTATAACTGCACAATTATAATATAATATAATTGTAATATCTGAATGACCGAATGCCATGTTTATCGTCAGAATATTTGCGCTGCTGTATGTTACTACGATATAATTATCGTATCGATCAATTCGCATTAATTGAGAGCAGGATCAGACGGCTTGCCACAGTGTGAGGTATGCAGTAAAAAAATGGCAATATAATTAAGTGATCCAACTTAATTTGCGCTATATATGAAAAAGGAATTCATGGAATTTGTGCAGTAATCCACTCTTGTAATAAGTGAGAATAAAAAATATTATGGTTGGTAAAAATTACTTTTTATGCAATAATTAGAGTTAATTATAACCGTTTCTATTATTTTCCAAAAAAAATAACTACGCGTTTCATTCCACACTTTTAGCATATATACAAGAAAATTCTTCAGCACTCAAACGGTTAAAGCCAAATTATTATTCTATGAAGATTTGTACGTTTTAAAATCCTACCACGAATTACAAATTATTTTGTATAATAAAAAGTATTAACAAGAAGGGCAGCGAAGACATTTTGTAGTAATTGTCTCAACGAGAAATACATAAAACCTATGTCGCCTTTGGAAGTATGCTTTCATCAGCGTAAGAGTACTCACCTGAATGCTAGGCGATCGGTAATCGGTGGAAGACTGCACGACCCGCTGGCTCCACATGGCTTTTTATACGCGAACCTGGTGATCCCCGAGTATCCCTGGGGAAACGTCAAGCTCTTTGAATCTTAATTCACGTACCTTTTGCCTGATAAACAATTTTCTCGCCTCCGCCTATTGACTATTCAATATTCCACGATGCTGTTCCATGATTGTCAGCTAAGGAGTAACCATATTACTGTCATTCCTGTCGATTTTCTCCTTTTGATTCTCAAAAGCTGAACTTCGTAAAAAAAAAAACGGATTAGGGATCTCCGTACTCGTGGTACGCTTATCGTAGATTGCTTTTTTCTCGTTTGTGGGAGTTTTCGATATACAATTTTCTATCAAAGAAATGTTAAATGAAATAAAAACGTATTCCTTTGATAAAAGAAGTGAAAATGAATTATAACAAGGTAAGGGTAGAAATAAGTTGATATAAAGGCAAAGGTTAAAGAATGCTTTAACTCTTTAATATTGATTATCAATGTTACTTTATGACATTAAGGAATACACTTTTTTAATTATAGTCATAATTCTAAATGCAATTTTGTACTCGATATATTTATTAAAAAAATCTTGCTTACTTTCGTAATTGAAAGTAATAACAATGGTTTTTAATTACTGTTTTTTTGCGGCAATACCTTCTACAACAGTATTTTATGGTAATTTTAATTATCACGTAAAGAAATCACATACTTGTGCATTTATTAGGTACTCCACGAATGTTGTCAAACATTTAGCAGAATATTTAAAAAATGTATTGAGCTATTAGAACTGTGTACAAGGATAACCTTTTGAAAATTTTACAGAGTAACCTTTTTCTGATGTCTTTTTGCTTTTTGGCTTTTATCTTGTTTTCTAAAAATCCCCTTCACAGTTTTGTCGTTGTAACGCATTTACTGTTCGTGAGAACAAAAAGGCATTCAAAGAAATGTTATACGAGTCATATAACGATTTTATATAAAAATTAATATACTATTCCATTAAAAAAACATGAGATAGGTCCGTTTTAATTCACATCCAGTGAAAAAATATATACATTATAAACTAATAGCTTAATAACTATATATATATTTATAAATCCTGCTTTTTATTTGAAAATATGAATGTGTAATAAATAAAAATATGAACATGATTTCAAGTTTAATGCCTTGTCGATTGTAACATCTTTGAATGTCTGTTCTGTCCTACACCAATTATGTTGATTTTAGCTTCCTTGATCGATCTATTATGTCCACATAAATAATAATACAAAAATATATAAATAATAAACATTACTTAAAACTATTTCATAGATTTGCCCAAATATTCAAATATCATTACAATTACAGTATTACCGTATTTTACAGCAATAATGTAAAGCAACAAAGAATATTTTAATGCAACAATAAGAACACACAGAACACCGCAAACTAGCAGAATTAGTATACGCAGTGTAAATCATACAAAGTGTAACAAACACTTTAATTAGATTATCGGAACCACGATACGTGTTATAATGCTGGAACGCTAACTTGGCAGCTGAGGGGTAATTTGCTCTGATTCGCCCGACGGATAAGGACATCCCTCTCCCTTACGCATTTTCCATTTTGACGCGCTATTGGCAAGAGAGACCCGCGATTCGTTGCGTTGTTATGTGAACGACGAAAGTAGTACAGGTAACCCTCCTATAACACGGTAGATAGGTTCCTAGAAAATGCCGTGTTGTGTGAAACCGTGTTGTATGAGACCCAGAGCTAGTACAAAAAGGGGGGTTACGTTCCAAAAACTTATTAAAAACAAATATTTTTTTACTTCTACATAAAAAATTTAATTTTTTTAAAAATATAAATGTATGTACAACACAAAACATAAAAAACAAAAAATATTATTTTAATTTAACGCAACTTTAATTTAATAAATTTCTTCGTCGTCACTGCTAAGTATAATCAACCGAGAACGTTTTTTCGGTGGAATGATATCGCCTTCACTTTCAGAACTTTTTTCTTCATTTAAAGTTCTTGCATCTTCTTCCCTCTTAAAAAAATTTGTAATTTTACTTTGCTTGCTGGTTCTTACCAGGTCATTGCAAATTTCTCGGTATGGAGCTCGACAATTTTGTAGCTCCTCGATTTCCTTATCGTGTTAGAGCGAAACCGTGTTATAGGACACCGTGTTGTAGGAGGGTTCCCGCAATTTATGAATCGTGTTATAGCGAAACCGTGTTATAAGATGCCGTGTTGTAGGAGGGCTACCTGTATTTTATTTTCGGTTGTCATTCGTCGATCTCAGTTTGCCAGGACCGACATAGCGGGGATAGGCGGTGCGAGAGCAATCTCCCCTTCCGTCTCAGCTGCCTTCTTTCCGTTCCTCCACTTTACCCTTAGCTGGCAAGAGCTCACAGAGACCTAAAAATTTCAATTCCATTTTCACCATTGTTTTTATCTCTGATCAAGTTTCTCATTGTAAAATAGTTTCTTAGAACCAATTTTCTCCGATAAACATTGTGGTACTACATTTTTACATGAAGCAATAGTTTAAAGTCCGATTTCAATGGGGCAATCAATTTTACATGGTTATTGATTACTTCGGTTCTGGATCGTTGTCCCAGAAATGGCTCCCCACTTAAACCACGAGTATACCGTCCACGTTGACCGTCGAAGAGCCGGCAGAGGTGACTATAAAACACGAAGAGGGGAGATCCGTTCGGGTGCACGCCTCGGGGAACACGATGGGCTGAATTTACCTCTGAACAACTGTACGTTTTGTGGTGTTCCTTGTATACGGTCAGTGCACGCGGCATAGAACGAATGCTAGGTAACGATCGCCACACTTGTGCCTTCAGTTTGCTGTCGCAATTTCTTCCGAATGGACGAACGATTCACTTGATCTCAGTTTGAATGACTCAGTTGAATTCATTTCTTAAGTTTTCTCTCCCCTCGGTCGGTTGTAAATGATAAGTGTCGATGTTTACAACTTTTGTACCGCGAAAGCGATACGGTAGTGCTGTAAATATTTTTAAAAGGTGAACCAGTTGAATATATTAGGTCTTTGAGAAGTTTCGTTATCTTTTAGCGCTAATCGTGAGATGTGAGGTTTATTTGGTTCACATAAAACTTGGGATACGTTGCACTTATTTGTTTTATCTTTCGTTCTTTAATCCAAATTAATTTGGCAGCATTATTTCTTGTTGTTTATTCATAGTAATTGGAATATTTAGTGATAGTACCTAGTTATGGCATTGAAATGTAGTTAAATCAAGTATGTAAGATTATAATTACAAATTTTCAATTCATACAGAGTAACTTATTTCATTTAATTTGAAATAGGCACTTATTATAAAACGAAAGCAACATTTTTCAATATATACGAAATCAGTAGAAAATAATGAATTGCAAAAATAATATTTACGCAAAAATTGATACCGAGTACAATTTCTCAGAGGCGGATGTAATTGTAGCGGAAACAGTTTCAGTGAAACCTACTATACATATTTACAACAAATAAAATTTGATTCACAATATAACTTAACACAAAATACGCAATTACTACGCTTTTATTACATTCAGTGTTTGCTAAATTTATAAAAGCTTTTACTATTCTATAATTAAAAATTGTCACATCCATTAAAATAGGCACATACATACGTTTTCAGTTCTCTACTTCGACATAAGCTTAACAAATTTAACTTCGAGAATAATACTTAAACAGAATATTTACACAGCAATTTTATACGAGAATGAAAATCTACAAATATTAATTCAGTGAATAAAAAATACGATACTTAACTGTTCAGAAAATTGGTAAAACTTCGCGAAGCGCAATGTTAAACTATCGGATGTCTTCTCGGTTCCAACGATGCTCGAAAATAAAGTTAGAAGGGTGATTGACTATCGCGAGTAAATGGAGTCCGATGCCGCAGGTGAATGTTCAGTGTAACGCCGAGAGCTCACCTGTGCAGGTGAGCACGCTTCGCGCGCTCTGTAGTTTATCAGTGACGTGCTGACAGTCCGCGCATCGCCGTGAAACGCTCAAACAAAGAGTCTCGCTTTTGTTGCGAATCGGCAACACGTGACAAACTCTCTCTTTTCTATTATATTTGTGTGTTCAATGAACTGTGCGAAAGAAAAATGACGTTAAAATTCTTAAGTTTCTGTGATCTTTTGTCAACTTATGACAACACGTATCCCCATTTCGATAATTTAATTTTAGAGCAAGTTTAAACCAAGGAACGAATAATAATATAAAAATATAATATTATAAATAATATAAAAGTGATTATGAATAAAATGAGATGAGAGACAATAAATCGTGAAAATGTAAAACGAATAAGTATAGAATTATAAATTGTAAAATATTATTATTGAAGAGAAAGTATGAGGGACGTGCGAATCTTGAAGTCAACATCGTAAAAATCGTAAGTACCTCTCAACGCTCGACGTTTTTCTACAATGTGCGGTCAAACTTGGGCGAAGTCGATCATCCATGGTTTTTCGAAAAGTTTGGCAGGAGTTTTAAATTGTGACAGCGGCAGACAACGCGTCTATTATGAGTAACGCGGCAATGCGGATTGTGCCAGCGTGGAATTTCGCAAATCTTCTGACGTGCAATTAGAGTGCACATCACTCTGCGTCAACGTTCGAAGTTTGACTCGGGGATTTGAAATTATCGTTACACGGTTTGTGACAAAGTTCTACGACAAGTTTGCTAATTCTACAATTTTTGAAAATGTTCACGCAAAAGGTTACAACGATTATAATACAATACGATTTATGCTTATCCTGAGATTCACAATAACAATTTATAGAAATGTCAAATAAATATATATATTTAACGTTAATCACTACAAAAAGATTGTGAGGGAGTTGCAAATTTTTAATTATCCGTTGATAATAAATAGTCATAAAAACTTCGAGGGTTCTCAATATATTTGCTATTTTTCAATCATTCTTATTATACTTAAAGTTGCATTATTACTTATGTATAATTAAAAATAATGGATTGTTAAAAACAATTAATTGTACAGAAAATCAGATTTCTGATCAACTAGACAACAACGGCAAACTATTGCACGACCCTTTACACATTAATATGTTATAGAGATGTAGCCATTAATTCTATGCAGTGCTTCATTAATACTACTGAAATATTTTAATGGTATTAATGAGACTTATGCTTTGTAATAGGTTCTTAGAATTACTGAACTACATAAAAGCCCATAATACTATGGCGAGTAAAACTACTTAGGCTTCCAAAAGAACTCTATACTGTTCTTCAGACAATGTTGGATTTATACAATTGTATTTTTTCTTTATAAATACAATTGCAAGGAAAATCTCTTTTTCATCTTTCCTCTTCAAAATATATGTTTCAATATTAATAGCTCGGAGTGATTAATAATAAATAATCAGTTGGTTAATATGTTCTATGTGAAGAAAGACCTAATCGCAAAATGCGGCATTTAACGAGTTACTACGAATGGGATAGTAAATATTTCATTTTTCTTTGGTTTTACCAATGTTTCGTAAAATACAAATATTTTATTTTCCTCTAGTTCATTATTGCAAAACTGCGACGTAAGATATTATTATTAAATAATATAAGCTTACAATATTTCCCGAAAGATACAATTCATTTATTGTGAGATTGGTCGCATTATATTATTTTTAATGTCTGTTAGATGTGTATAATGTAAATGACAGACGTCCGACAATATTTTCTATTTTTAATCCAGATTTTTCCTTTCACGAGAAAATAACTTATATAAAACTTATTCATCAGTATAACTGTGTTTTAACTAGTCAATGCTCTATGCACTTTGCGACTTCCGTCTGTTGGGAAACAGAAATTAAGCTGCAGGATTAATGTATCCACATTGTAATCAACGCATGCGTCCTCTTTTTTTTTCATCACACTACAATTAATAATTAACCGCGAACAATTGTGACATAACAGCAAATGCCACGTAAGAACGTAATCACTTTTCATCTGTGTCTTAATACAATACGAACTTGCGTATTTCCTTCACTTAGTAAAATTGCGGCCTTCGTACACACAAAATTTGTTGTACAAAAACAGATAATAGAAAATTGATGTTAACTTTTGCATAATTTCTTTCAAACGATGACAGTTTCCGGATTCAATGTCCGGGATCGGATAATCATTTTCAGATATGATACTATATTCCATTGACAATATTTTATATTGCGTAATAATTTTCATAAAGTTTTACAATAATAGTAAGCAGTCGTATCATAGCGCTAACTCAGATTTTTCTACAACTTAATTGAAGGGAGTTCATTCAATTCAAGTTAGCTAAAAAATTGACAAAAAATACAGTATAAAGGTATTAATAAAAAAATAATGAATATAACTATAAAAATTAATAAAATTTGGTATTTAATGGGACCAAAAGCTTGAATGCAGGAGACAATGAAAAGGAAGTAAGTACAGTGATAAACCTGTAAACGGATGACTACGCTAACTAATTTGTTTATCGAGTTCGGCTAAGAAATGTTTTGTGGCTGTGCACGCATTGGCTGAAGGCAACGGTCTGGATCACTTAAACAATATTCTTAATAATAGAGAAGTTCAATCAATTTTGAACAGATTTTTGACTTCTCCTTTAGCAAAAAGACTTGGTATTGAAGAACAGGAGACTTACAATGAGTAAAAAGTGAAAATTTAGAAAAAGAATAGTAAAAACGTTGTGTACATATTTCTGATTTATAGTATGAAGTTGTGATATGTTTTCAGTACAAAAACATTAAGGCTGTTAGTTCTTCCTTCTATTTTCCATTCTCCTTCATTCAATTGGACTGTAATTCATCTCAGTTTTTGGCGAATTCCTTCCCTTTTATCGTGTCCCTTTTACTATATTGTAAAACTTCTCATTAAACTATGGGCAGCATCCAGAACGAATTGAACGATTTTCCATAAAAGTCTACAGAAAGTCAGGTTTGGGCCAACGAATGTAATTGCAGAACGAATTATCTTCATTAGCCAAGATAACGCTGTAGTTACAATTAGTGAATTTACATGCTGTTCTTTATGACGTACAACACTCCCATACAATTATATTATCATGCATCCTATGATCGTCCTATATAATAATTACTAATTAGCTAATACAAATAATTGCACGGTGCTTAATATTTCTTGAAGCCCTTCGACATCGCGGAGTTATCATTCCGCACGTGCAAAATGTGATCCGTGACGAATTCTTTTAACTTTCACAACAACTTGCGCAAGAAGATTCATACTTATCTGCACGCAAGTTTAGACCGTTTTGCAATTAATTACATGCTGTCGAAGAACTTCCACGCCGAACGCAAAGCTACAAACAGTAATTGAAATCACGATTGATATCTTCTGAGGCATGGATGAACGGACAGTGAGGTTTTCTTTTAACGGGATTCCATCGTGTACTTAGAGAATTATAGACCAATTTTCTGCGAATGTCTCTTTCCAACTGTTGCTGCACGGTTATTTGTTATTGATAGTAGAAGACGTGCAGTTTATGGAACGCAAAACTTTGGTGTACAGGGTGATCATTATGTACTTCTGTTTCACTTAAATTACATAAAGTAAGCCTGCACAAATGTTTTTATGTAACATGAACAATAGTACTACGATTTAACAATACAGTGCTTTTTCAACCAATTTTTTATTCATGTAGACTATGTCTGATACTCAGAAATTTTAATATTTTAATATAAATACATTGTTAATTCAATAAAACATAGAATTTGTTTTACAAACATTATAATCGAGAATATTTGTCATAATTTTCTACTAAATTCTATTTTCAAACCGATTTCTTTCAGAGTTTTAAAATGTTTTCTATATAGAAATTCATTATTTGTTTGTACAGCCAGCTGAATAGTAGACAACATTAATTCAATAAAGTATGAAATGTTTTTGAAAGATAAGAAAGAGTTGTGAAAGTCGAATTTCAATAATGTAGCGATGTTTACCTCCGTAGTCTTTTAATTTTTTGAAGATGCACCTGTAAACAAGGAAAGTGCAGCTGTATTTGCATTTGATACAGCAGAGCACTTTCATTTGTAATAATTATATTCTCTAATACTAGGTATATTTAAGTATTAGGGAAGAAATTTTAAAATCTATTACTTTGGAAATTATTTTATTAATAGGACATTCTACGACATTGTTTCTATGATCGTCATTCACGATTATTTCCTTCCGTTAAAGGCGTAAGAAAATGAAGTAAGACTGCATAATGTAAGCATAAACACTCGTCAACTTCGTGATATCTTGAAAAATGTAACAGAAATAATTAATAACATTTATTACATACTGTTAAACTTTCGAATACCTCCTTTGATAAAGCACATATGTAAATAATCGTTTAAATACATTTTTAATATTTTCCAAAGTATTAATTTTCTGTATATCATACTTTAATACATTAATTCCTAAAACGCTTACAAAAATTGATTTTCTGAAAAAAAGGAATTGTACATACAGTGCCATAAAAACAAAATGCCACTCTGTTCCTCCGATTGCAAGTGTATCTCTGTACTTCTACACAAAACACGCCTAACGGAAAATACATATTATTATATAATAAATCTCTTCGTTTTGCTACACTTTTCATTTTCGCATAAAAAAATGATAAACCCCCTCTCATTTCTCCCACTATTATTACTTATAATTCATGCGAGTAACAAGATACAGTGCGTGTAGAAAGTATTCGTACACCGACTAATTTCGAATAATATATTGTGAAATTGTAGTTTATTAACTAATTTTTTATAAACAACGCGTGTATACATATTCTCGGAAGTCTCTATAACAGACACAGTGCAAAAAGAATTAATTAGTTGAATAATTTGCAAAGTTATCAAGAAAAAAAAGAAATATTGTCCGAAACATATTTTTTATTTTTTAAGCCTTCTTTAGAGGATATGTGATGTTTTTTAATTTGACGTTCCAAGTAGTCCCATAGGTTTTCGATGGGGTTAATATCAAGAGATTGTGGTGGAGCTTATTGGTTACTTATTGCTCTTATATTTCTTATATTTCGTTTTTTTCTTGACAATTTTGCAAATTATTCAACTAAATATTTTTTTTTGCACTTGCAGCTGTTCTAGACATGTCCGCGAATATGTACAAACTCGTTGTTTATAAAAAATTAGTAAATAAACTACAATTTCACAATATATAATTCGAAATTGTTCGGTGAACGAATACTTTCTACACCCACTGTATGCTATGACCAATCAGTGTTATTTTTCTAAATAATAAACAACATAGTCGAATGCAAATCTTGAAGTCCCCTTATCACGAATCTGAACGATTAGCATTGCGAACAGCGGTTTACAGCTGGTGCATGTGCAACTAAACTAAGGTAACCGCCGCGCCGCGCCGTAACGTGGGGGACCCCGTCACGCGATGATATTTTGTATGGGGTAGGCTGGCTGGCAGACGGCATTACGGGGTGTGTCAATACCCCGCATGGTGTTATCATTCGGAAGCATGCATGGCAGGTGGAGGAAGTGACGTCACGCACCTCCGAGTATCACTGGTGGAAATACGACCTTACTGTCTATTTTCGTGGCACCACCATGCATAAAAAACTTCCTTTGCTCTCCCCAACCGAAACGTATAGCTGATTCCCTTTGTGTCGGGCATTCAGGATATTTTATGTATTAATCGCTGAAGTGTTAACTTTAAGCTGTTCCCGTGAGTTATTGTAAATTACATGATAGGAAACGTATCGTTTCTTTAACACTAGATTTACGGAAGCCATCAAATTGACGGGTTTCTACTTGTCTTAAAAACATTTCTCAAATTTACAGAAACGCTGTACGGTAGATATTTCACGTGTATTTTATAATACAATAATGACTTAACGAATTACCATCTTTACCGCTTGATCCGTCTTTTTTCAAAGTCCTCATTTAATATATTGCAATTTACCAGATTTCACGCCCGTAAATCTAGTGTTAAATGCCTCTTTGTTCAGTAATTGTTTCTCTAAATTTAATATAACAGGTTTACCAAATCATTTGGGAGTTTACTTGTATCATTGTATCACTGTAAATGAAGCATTCAATGGAAAATCAGATCATAGCGAATGAAGTATTCAATGGAAGATATGTTAATTGTTGTTATTACCGTAGGAATGTTAATTTAATGTAAACGAAATGAAATATTTATTATCTGAACGTAATTGGCGGTAGGATTTCAAAACAAATATTATAGAATATGATAACTGCTGCTTTTTATCTAGCTTTGTTTTTCTACATGCACTTTTCAATAATACGGAATAAAAACTAAATATGCGCTCAACTTTTATGCCTTGTGTTACATATATAATCATAAGTCCTTTGCAAAATAATAAAATGAAGTTAAAAGTTTCCTTTTAAATTCCGCTCGCGTGAATAAAAAGAAATGAAAAAGTTCTTCGTTTAATCAAGCATATCATTATATCTGTATAAATGTGCACAGAAGACAAATTTTTTAATAATATAATCTACTTTAAGTAATATTCTAGAAAAGTATGAAACGCGCATGCAATTTGTACAATTTACACAACTTACAAACGTATGTTTGCGTTTATGAGTAATATCGTAAAAGATTTCGACGTATCCTGTAATAAAATCAGGTCGAACCTTAAAATTTCATATCGATTAATCAGTTCCACGAAATTGTTAAAATAAGTTTATACCTTCTTTGACTCTGGGCCTTGGTTAATTGGTTCGACGTAGTTAGAAGAAAAGTTGCTTTCCGAAGAACCAACCGCACGCGAGCTTCTCTTGTAAATTATTCATGGATAAATTTGTTGAACTACATATGCTATGTGGGCTTAAGACCGCCAAAATGCACGGTGTACCATAAGATATCAATATGCGTCAATAACTGACAATTTCTTAAGTGCTGAACTAAAATATTGATTCGCGTTTAACTGCGAAATGATTGTTACTTCACGAAAAAAAGCAGTAAAATTTTATACATATAGTCTTTAAGATATAATCGTACAATTGGCGTACTTTGATCTGTTAGTTATGAATAAATTCTGGAATGTACGGTATATCAACAGAATACTATATTTCTAAAAGAACAATTGTATCGGTAATTATGAAAGTGGTCATAATAAAAATTGGACAAATTGAATTTACTAGTTACCTCGTGTTGCACCACTGTACATTACAATACGGCCGAATTACTTTGTGGTAATTCCAAAAATTTAAATCGGGTAACGAAGCTGATAATGGTTTAATTGTACAGAACGTAATACGCATTTTAAAATACGCCGTGGTTTGCAACTTGTCTAAAACAATTAGTTCCAGGTTAAATAACCATATTTGTTGAAGTCAGAAAAAGTGCAATACGAAACAAAAGTTTAAATATCTTGAAACGAAGAATGAATGACTTGCACCACTTTCATAATTATTGGCACAATTCATTCCGATTTGTTTTTCTTTAAGCAAGATTAAATTTCACAGATTCGAAAATTATATAAACCGATTGAAATTACAATGGAAGGAGAACGATTAAAAAAAAAGATTCTATTTAAATAGTTAGAGTTAAAGAAGTTCGAGATTCGCAACATTTTCATACATTTTTAGAATATATAGAATTTAAGGAGAAATCATCTTTTTATCGGGAATGGTTCAAGCTTCTGGAGTAAAAATACTTTCTACATTTTTAACCAGTATAGATTATCACAAATGAATATATTTTATGTAAAATGTACGATATTGATGCAAAATGAAACGATGTGCTGTTGAATTAAAATGTAACCTTAAAAATAATTTTCCAAGCTGGAATAAAATACAGAATTATCTTTCCTTTGAAAAATTGGTTAAGATCGTAGCGATACAAAATTCGCATTGAATTCACAACTTCAATTTTTTCAATTCATAAATAACTTTCAATTTGTAATTCCTGTATGTATATATTTTATAATACATTTGTAATTCTGAAACAGTTTTCTCCAGGATTGTGACACACCGAAAAACTATAAAAAAGTATAATAAAACTGTAAATTACAGGTTGTGTAGTATTGCTCCAGTTTTGCTTTTTTGAGCCGTTTGAACAAGCGTGCGTACATGGTGAACCTTCCGAATGGCCTCCCATTTAACAAAGTTTTAAAAGTCAAGAGCGTGGCCGACACAGTCTGTTGGCAAGAGGAGCAACGCTCGGCATGTGTTCCCAAGTGTTCCTCGAATGTCGATCTATTTGAAGGCAACACCTTCTCACCTGTATCCTTACGTCTATTATTACTATAATCGCTTCTGGCACCGTTAAAAAATTCATTGTTACTATACGCTGTAATAAATCCACTCTTTTTGCTGAATTTGTAACAGTATTATGAAAAATGTGTGGTGGAATTTCTCTTACAATTAGATTATCGTCAAGAGTGTGATAGGGAAATAACTTGAGAGATTAATGATTTTATTACCTTGTATATCGTATTGCAATGTCGAAAAGTATCGTGGAAGATACACTGCCGGCCAAAAGTATTAGGACAGCTGCTACGTATGCACGAAAACGGAAATTAATTGTGGAGTGAACATTTTCACTGTTCCTATTTTCAGGTTTTGATTAAAACATATTCTCAACTATAAAGATTTACGACATGCTTGGTTAATTTATAAATTTATTACTGGTTGTTTGATAACAGTCTGCATTATATTTTTACCGAGCAACTTTCAGGTTGTGCTGCGTGTGGCTTCTCGTATCACATCCTCTGTAAATGTGTACAAATGTTCATAAAAATGTTAAAAAAAACTGTTCGGAATGGAGTTTCAACAGATCTCCTTAAAAAATTAACGTCCAGAATGCCAAAACTCGTGAAAGCCGTCATGAAGAAAAGACGTGGTTATATCGATGAAAATAAAATATAATGTTATTTCATTTTTTGCATTATAAACCTGTTATAGCATTTGATGTGTGTTTGCCTTGAAATATATAATACTAAATAAAACAAAATTAGTTAAAATCATACAAAAAGGTGCGTAGATTTATGCTCACATTTATTCCATCCGAAGTAGGTGTCCTAATACTTATGGCCGGCAGTGTATATGGTTAGAGATTTCTAAGATTATCGTGAGGAATATGTTAATAATAAACATTAAGTGAAGAGTTTAATAATTCTGCAGCAAAGATTGCTGTTAAGAATGGGGTAGCGAAAAAGCAGATAGAGAAATTTGTAATAATTTTCTTACCATCGTATGTCACATTTTAATATCTAAAATTATCGTACAAGATATACAGTTTAAGATATCTAAGCTTATCATGAAGGATGTGGGAATAAGGAATATTAAGTGGAGAGATTAACAATTTCGCTTTCATTGTATGTTGCACTGTAACTATGTTATCATGGAAGATAAATGATGGAACGTTCTTTAAATTATGCTCCCAGATGAAATAGCTAAATATTAAGTTGAAAGATTAAAATTTAATGAAATTCTATTTTTATTACAACAGATTTTTAACCTTTTAAGATTTATTTTACTCCGCCTAGCATCTTTCTTATGAAAGATAAAATTCTTCGTCACAATCCATTCCGTTTATGCTATTATAACATTGTCGTTAATTAAATTTTGACTTTCAATCTGCTTCGAAATATTCTTCAAACAGAGCTGCCAACAAAAAATGCAATTAAGAGGAGCCATTACCGGACTTAGCCTTGCATCCGGGACTTTTCGTTTATCAGGCAACTCTTTCTACCTTAATTATTCAACTCTTTTAAACTGCGTGCTTTCTAATATCTCACAGATCCAGTTTTCAGACAATAGATATATTAACCTCCTCACTCCGAATAATTTTCCCAATTTTCAACAGCTAAGTGTAATTAATTTTATAGAATCCTCTACCGTTGTTTTTTCTTTTATTGTGGCAGAAATTTGTTGTAGCTACAAAATCATCGTGATGCTTGAGAGCAGAAATCAATTCGATAGAAATTTTATAAAAATTAACCTGGCTAGTAAAATTCTATGCAATAGGGCAAAAGTGTTAGAAAACACATGGAGTTTATTAAACCCTTAAGTTTAAACCCTAACGTCTGAAATACAGTTGGTCATCTCGGTCATGACTTCTTCCGTAATCTTGATGCTCTTCAGGACTGAATTAATGATGTTTCATAATCTTGCTTAGCTATCTTGTTTCCGGGCATCGGCCTTGCAGACCACTGACCACGGCAGGATGTTCTTGTCTGCGAAGAACGAAAGACTAACCACCGGGAAGCCAAGTGAAGGAGGCTTAATGAAGTCGCGTTGGTGTGGTTCAACAACCGCCGAACTCGTTCTTTCGTTTCTCTCTTATCTCCCTTTACAATCGATTTCCAATCGATAGACGATCACACGGGTGCTAATAGTGTTAATGAAATGTGCCAGCTAAACAACAGCAAGACATACAACTAATGCTAATTAAGTTGCAATTTTCAAAGAGTCGGGGGTGAAAAGTTTATACGCTCCGAAAGAATTGTATTTCTTTGAACTTAACACATTACCGACCGCTATTGTTTGAGCATTCTACCCATTTTAAAGGATTTGTTTCGGCTTAAATTGCCTAAAGAAAATTACAATCTCTCTGAAAATTACAAATGATTCTCACTGACTCCTTAACACACTTCCACTACAATAATAAATAACAAATTAGTGATTGCCGTGGGAACCGATTAATAAACTAAAAGTCTAAGCGTTGGTGACAAAAACCTATTTATAGGCTACCGGTCGGTAAAGAGTTAAGATGCATTGATTGTGAAGTGATTCAATATAATATCGCTTTTAGAATATCCTCGTAATTTTATGAATACTGCTACAACCTTTGATGTTTTTATCCACCGTTTTCTTCTCTCTTTAAAATTGTTCCGTTGTCATAAAGAAATGGATGCTAAAATTATTAATGCTTCGCATCGCAAGCAATTTGGCAATACGTTAAAGTCAGTTTCAAGGAACTTTCATTTCATTTGCTGTTCGCACTTTGAGTTACGAGGTGCTGAAGAAAAAAATGTTAGCTCTTTGTTAATATTAGTGGTTAAACATCGTTAGGAAAATGAAACCTTTATGTGTCAATTTTTTTCAGCATTTTAAATTTATTATTTCAAATATCTATGTATAGATAAAGGAACAAATGAATATCGGAGGTGAATGCAGATTTCTACCGCCCCCGCCCGCTGTTTTTCCCTCATAGTTAAATTGTACGATTTTTTTTTTAAAATTTTGAAATTAATTTATCAAACACAATTATTCGGAAGTTAACGGTATAATGTACTTTGATATATTTATGTTATTTTCATCCCAAAGATATTGAATGGACAGTAGAATCACAAATCGTGTATAATAATGAACATTTAATTTGGATAAATGCTTAAATATACGTCTTGGTTCCATATAATAAAAAGAATTATAAAATACAGATACGCTTGTTTCATATTTTGCTACAAATGTATTTGCGAATTTATTAAATCACTTTACAAAGTGAAAGAAAGAGTATTGAAACGTGAAATAGTAATATGTTCGATTTTAATAGTAAATATTTTAATATTTTTAGTTAATACTCTTTGTACCAATGAAGTGTCATATATCCTACGGACAAATTATAGATAATTAAAGACTATTCTAAAGAAATGTAAAGATAAGGAGAGTTTTAACTGCATTCTTAAACAATAACAATAGAATTTTCATAAAAATCACGTACAATGTTTTCTGCATTATTTTAAGATATTCGCCATAAGGATGATGAAATTTTGAAGACTTGGAAATGCTTTATAAGTACCTATTGTTGTTGGTTACCAAAAGATTTATCAAGCTGTCATTATATAATATCATTGTCTTCCTAATTACAGAACGAAATTTCGTGGCTGTTGCAATAACGTTGATCTAATTAGGATTGTTCGTTATAAAGGAATGCCAGTCATACATTACAGAAGAACAAAGAACATTTCGCAATTTTTAATCAAAATTTACGTTGTTACTTTTGACATTCTCTCTTTCAATTGTAATAATATACCAATCAAATTTATTATGTGGATATGCAACAGGAAAGTTCTATAAAATTAATAATTAAATATATTTCTGTTAATCTTTTCTGCAGAACGAAACATTTTAAAGAAAATCTTGAAGGTTTTACACCCGACGAATAGGTTCATTTTTATATAAGTTTACGGAAAGTAAAGGCAAAGAAAATTAAAGAGCAAAGAGTTCTTTCATTGGAATTATTTAGATGCAAAATTGTACCGAATCAGTAAAGTGACATATAAAGAATATAAGTAATCTAAGGATACGAATAACAGAAGATGTTAATTTATATTTATTACTTTTTCATATTAAATTTTTTACAAATTAACAGTGATTTACTCGCAAGGAATAAGACTTGCTTTTTCTTGATAGAACACACTGACTTATACTTGTAAATGTTTGTTTTAAAATAATTTATAATGCAACAGAAAGCTTAAAAAATCTACCATAAACGAACTACGTGCCAAGGAACATCGTTTTTTCCCCATAAAAAGTTTTTGAATAAGTTAAAATAACCTTGGAATTAATTAGATTGACTTCTGAATTAAATTATTTATTTTTCCATGGCCAAGAAAACTTCATCATTTAAAGGGGTTAATCGTTATTATTACGAAAGTTTATTTTAAACATAAAAAGTTAGGATTCAATCAAGTGTTTTGACACTTAAATTTAAAAAATTTTAAAAAGTGAAGTTAATCACTTTATACTGTGAACGGCTCACATGTCGCATGAAATTTAAAGGCTGAGATAATAAATCACTTAATGCATTCCAATAAAAGTGTATTGCGTCAGGAGAATAGAAAGCATTAAAGAAGCTGTTGATCGGAAAGATATCTGGAAAACAAGAGTTTTCCTTTTTTGTGCTTGTGTTACAGTTATGCGGTATAATACTGACATCGTGAGAAACCAACTGAGACTTCCGGCGAGCTTTCACTTTGGTTAATTGTCCTCGTGGTCATTCGCGACCCGTGACAGTCTTGACATTGGTCGAGATCTGCTGCGTCTCTACGGACAGAAGGAAGCCCTCGTTGGTTTCGGAATGTGTTTCTTGTTCAACTTATTTAGCAAGTCCTGATTAACCAGGAATTAGTCTCGGTCGTTATAGATGTTTATTGTTGTAGTGAAAAGGAAGTGTATTTATGCTAGGATATAATACAACGAATAAGAAGGGAAATCGAGTTAATTTTTTTTAGTAAGCTTGGCGTGTTAAAGATTGATAAATAAGAATGAAGTATTGAAAAAATTGTCCTGTTTTGAAGAATTTTTATGAGGATGGTTATTGCAGTTATTTATGACTTTTACTTTGACCTAGTTTAAATTCCTCGTTGTCATTACAACGCTGTCACAGTCTTATCTTATTAGCAATTTGAGACTTTATCAAAAAGTTGTCAGTCTTCATTAGTTTCGTGAGAAATAAATATTCTTATACGATTTTGGATAATCCAGGCTAATGAAACGAATAATATCGAATGAAAATCTACTCAGCTGAGATTATATTTTAAAATGAACGTTTCTTTTAATGTTGATTGTGTTTATATCATACTACGATTTCTCCTAAGTTTTACAATAATAACTTACATCTTCGGCATGTCTGGGTTTACTTTCAACTTCAGCTACATTTTTGCTGACATTGTTTAAATTAAATTTGACTTTATGAACATTCTAATCGAAGCAAATAGAGGGCATGAAATGTTTTTACTCCTACAAAATAATGCTCAAGTATATTTAACACTAGAACTACCGGCGTTAAATCTATTATATTTCAATATATTAAGTAAGTACTTTGAGAAAAGAGGAATCAAGAGGCAGAAAAGATGATCAATTTGGTCATTTATGTTTTTTGAGTTGGGCGTAAAATATTTCTCCTATGACTCTCCTATAAACTTTGAGAATTTTTGGAAAAAATTGTGTCCCAGTCATTTTGACTGGTTAGGTAGTTCTAGTGTTAAGTGATGGTTAATTTTTTGAAAAGGCAATGATTGTCTTTACATATTGTCCATTTATATTTCATAATTACAACAGTCCTGATGCTGATCCTAATGAAGAAAGCTCGTGAAAACGGAGATAGAAGAAGTCTAGATAAAGCTTACCAAGAAAAATATTTAACAGTTACTAAATATTTTGAAAAGTAATTACGATAACGTTGATATTAATTTCACTGATGAAAATACTTTAAACAGAGATTTTGCAGAAATATTCGAGGAACAGCTTATCGAGAGCAATAAATTATACAGTTCGAGATAAGTTATGATATCGTACTGTCAATTACACAAAAATTGCTTTTTATTATTGCAACAGGATGTACTTCACGCCAGGTAGATTGTTTTAATCGTACACTCGCATCCAAGATGAAATATTAACGGAACTTTTTAACTGTCTACTTACTTCGCCAACGATGTATCGTGATAGCATGCTATTATTAAGAATATGAGATATCAAAATTTAATGTATAATTCTTCCACATGACTGCTCCTTCCTTCTTCTATTAACTTTCATTTTTATCGACGCAACATAAGACTCGCGTTACGAAGTCTGTCTTACGTATACTTTGAAATCCCTTGATGTAATTTCTTTTCATAATTTTAAGCATTTTCTAGTTCCGCAAATAACTTCGACGCCTTCTTAGCCGATCTGACATCTTTATTTACACAAGAGCTATATAACATTATGAATCAAATTATTGTCTATTGTTTTCTATGACATTTTCCATTGTTTTTTGGTAGGCCCTAAACTCATTGTTATTTTTTCGGATTCTTGGCCAAATTCCGCATGGAAAATAGCTTCAGGGGCAGTTTATCAATAACACTGGTCTACGAAATTGAATTTCTTCTTGGCACAAAAAACATTAACATTGATTCGGATGTATGTCGTGTGACGCTGAACACGAATATGAAAACCGTTTTCCTCCATCAGTCTCCATTTATTGAATATCACTTTTGAAAAAAACGCATATCTTCAAATTTCAACAATTTTTTAATTTTAACCGTCAGAGTTATGTATAAATTTTTTTAGCGCAAAATGATTGTGTAGACTTTCCCAAGTTTAACGATGTATATTGCTTTAACGATGTTAACATTTAAAACAGTTTAAACAATGGTCAAGTTGAAAAGGACGCGATGTTAAATGTGCGCCCATTTTTACAGATATTTACCAATTTATCTTAAAAACTAAACGCCCAGGAAAAAATTTGGTGGTTGGAGACGATAGAGTAGGCAGTTTTCTTAGAAGAACCATAAAATAAAGTTTCAAAATCAATTTTGGTTTTGACCGAGGAATGAAAATATTCTCAATAAAGCTCAATGTCAATATTTTGAGTCCAAAACCTTGTTGACGAGTATAATTCAGAAGAATTATCGAGAATTATTAAAAGAGAATATATACCAATGTCACGGGCTTACTATACGGCAATGTTTATTCAGAATAAGTTACACGAGTGAAATTAAATTGAATTAAACATAAAAACAAGGATTAGGCCTATTAAAGGTCAGAAAGTGGGGTTAAATTGTATCAGCCAAATCGACATTTTTTCAGACACAGCTGTCGTCCTCCTGTACAATAAATGTTGCAATATTGAGGCTGCAAGTTCTGAAAGATAATAGTTGTGTCTTTAAATTTCTGCAGTCATATAAAAATATTTAATTTCAAACCGAAGTTACGTACGATGAAACGTAGGGGCATTACAGTTATTAGCACATCTAATGCAGATAACGAATAGTGTAATGATCGCTGAAATTAAAATACTAATATTCATTTCTAAAATCTGAATATTCTTACGTATTTGAACGTTTTAAAGGGTAAGCTATGTTATGAAACTTGGAATGAACTGTACTTCGGAAGTTGTTGAGAAAACAACAAATTGCATTTTGCTATGTATCCCGTTTTAAAAATGATTCGTTCTATTCTTAGGACTATGCAACGAAAAAGAAGAAGAATTTGATACATTTCCAAGTTATCTAATAAAAGTGGACGCTTGAAAAAATGTTGTTACATTTCAGTAACAAGTATTTTCCTCTAATCAGTCTGTATAAATCAAAATCGACTATTTAGTTCTAATTATCATTACATTTATTTCAAAGATAACACAGAAGACTTGAAATTTCAAATGCTTGAATTTTCAAAAATTTCAATTTCTTTACCATGCACAATAGGAATCAATGAATCCCAAATCAATAACCTATATCAAAAATGTGTTTCACTATTATAGATATAGTAGAGTAATAGTAAATGTTACCAAGAATCTTCTAAATTTATGCATAATTCTCGAAATTTAGGTTAGACATGACTATAGGTGTATATCACAGAATCACATAAGAGCACCACAACATTACTTAAAATACATCAAACTCTACTGCAAAACCTAATTAGCATACTCAAAAAAAATACACTAACGTCGTCGTTGACTGTTCAGCATCAAAAAAGAACATTCGTAGGACTTTTATCTCAAAAGTAGTGCATGCAATCGAAAAGAAACACACCTATCAGCAAGATCTACGATAATATATCAATCGAATCACCCGTGATTAAATTAGCATGAATCCGTTAAGCAAAGTAAACGAACCGAGGAGTTTCCAAACGATAGATACCATCTTGTGATGTTACCAATGATAAAATATTTATAGGTCACTTAAATGTGCCCGAGAAAATCTTACGGATCCGTGGGCGAATTTTCACCACACGAGAGAAATCTGCAGGCAGAAATTTACCACGAGAAAACTTGTAACCTTGTTCTTCGCGTAACCGGTTTACTCGCGCTTTCCTTCTGCATGAGCAATTTCTCAATCGGGGTGCCACGAGCGTCGATTTGATTCACAATTTTTCCTCTCGCGTTTTCTCCTCGCTGCCAATTATGTTACCCTGAGAAGACACGACTATGTAACGGTTTGCGGTTTATCTAATTAACTGCGGGACACACGATGGAAGTCCGTTTGATTTCCTTGTTGCTGGAGCAGCCAAGGAAAATCACATGTCGGAGGATTGATATGAGTGTGAAAGTAAAACGTGCTTGAAAGTGGCGCACTGTTACTATTTTCCACGAAGCACGCCGTTTCTTTGCATACTCAGAGGGCTTTCTTCGACATTGAGTCAGCGGTTCTTACAATCTCGTCGATGGCGATGTTGGAATTGAAAGAAATGGTCAGTTTAGACAGCTTTGAGATGCCGGTTGTAATGGTCATAATTGTCATTCGATGGAATTAGGAATTTTAGCAATAAAACATCTCAGGAGGTATATTAAAAATTTTGAAATACGAAACCCAACACTTTCGTATCGTAAAGTATTTTTGTAATCTGTGTAAGTCGACAGATAGCTTTTAATAAAAAAGAATGTTGCAAAAATTGCACGATTCTAAAAAGAAAAAGGTATAGCGAATATAATTTTGTTTGGAGATCCAGAGATGACTAGAAAATTAAGTTTTGTTAGTTTTAGTAGAACATTTGTCACTTTTCTGTGTATTTCAATTCAGTATTAAATTTTAATACGTAAAATATCTTGGGTGCATTTTACTTAAGGGAATATTTTCTTTAATATTTAGCTTTTAAGGTATTGCGATAGTAGGTTTCAAGGGCGGTTAATTTCTTTGTTTTTCACTTTTGTCTATTTCGCCTGATCTATTTTGCCTAAAACCTACTTTTTTGGGCGAGTTTCCAACCACTGAAGCTATAATGTTAAACATGTTAAATAATTTAGAAAAAATTGCCCAAAAATGACAGAGTGTTCGAACCGCAAATAATTGATTTCAAATCCGCACCTTTATCTTCATATCCAACAGTCTTCTTTGAAATTGGACATATGTATATCTCTGTTTGTTTTGAAAAATTCGAAATCGGCCATTTATTTGTTGTCCATAGTCATCGTTAATCAGATTTTGAGAACCACTGATACAAAGTATAGGAAAGGCCAATGAGTAGGCGAGGAAAGCACGTGTTCCGTTATTGTAAGTAATGAAAGTAAGCAAAGTAAGTTTCTTCTAAACGCGATGTAGTCAGGACGCACTCATCAAGGGCAACCTAGACACATGCCAAACTAGTGCAACGCGAAGTTCTTATAGAGTATTCATGTTTGAACGTTACAGCAACTGGAAGCATCCATTGTTTGATCTAGAAGTGCAGAGAAAATCATCGTAAGGAGACGTAATACTAATGAGGCATAATGATCGAAGACGTGTTCAATATCGCAATATTAATGCCATAATATTGCATAGATTTATTATGATTTCTTTATCGCAATTCGTTGAAATGAACAATTTTTCCATTTCTTACAACGTTCACATATACAACTTCTAAGAAGATATTTTCCGATCGATTACCGGTAGCAAGAAAGTTGTGCTTAACAAATTTTTAATGAACTTGATATTTGAGTTACACGGTTTTCAAATATTTATAAATAAAAGACACGACCTTTCAGTTTGCACTAAATTTTAGACTTTAATAATACGAGTTTGATGTATATGAAACCAATTAACTACACAACTCGAGGGTTACATATACTTTTAAACAATCTGTTTTTATCTTAACATATTTGTGTCATCTAAGTAGTTAATTTTCTCGAATACAAATAGTTGTTAAAATAAATTTAACATTTCGTATATCCACATTAGCGAATATAACTATATAAAAGATTGGTGTACCATTAATACCATTAATACAAGAACTACCATGGATAATTAAATTTTAATAGTGCCGATTATTGTAATTATCTAAACAGCAGGAGAGATTTAATGCAACATACAACATTATAAAACAAAATTTAAAATAACATAAATGTACATTAACCGCTGTGAATACATTAATAATAATATTATGTATTTTGCATTACAGATACATCGAGAAGTTCCAAGTCCAAACATCGAATTCACTTCCAACGCCGAGCCTGATGTATCCACGATACTTTTAAGCTCTCAAGGAAGATAATGATGTTAATTAAAAGAGACTTTCGACCAAGATGACCTCGACGAAACCAATCACGTTGTCTTCATGGCTGTTAAGATCTTACAAAAGAAGCAGGTTTAAACCAGGATGGCTCGCCTTCGTGTTCGTCTGTTTCTCGTCGAGCTGTTCGGCCAGAAACAATCCACCTCGATTTCTCATCGACGGCCAAACGGAAATCGTTCTGAGACTGAAGGAAGGTCCTGACACGCCAGTCGGTAAGGACATCTTGAAACGCCGCATAGCGCCGTTCGACTTCGATGCGCACTGTCGCGGATACGTGCATCTTGTTGCACACGAATTAGTCCGCGAACCGATACAGTTCAGAGAATTTATTATTAATTTATCGTTTCGACTTTCGAATACGTCTTGGGATGCAGTCGATGCAGCGTTAAATTTCCTCGGTTACTTGCCGTTATCGAAGATTTGAAAAATTGCGACTATGAGAGCGTTGAGAACTGGAAATTTTATATCACTTGCGAATGATGCCGTTGCTAAATGGGTTACGCATATTTGCTGATCTTTTGCACGTCGATGTTCATCATCTTTCTCTAAATTCTGAGTGTATCGCGATGCACTGCAAGAACGGACGAGGACGTTATTGGAAAAGGGATGATAAGCCGCAATGGCGGAATGAGAAAATCGTGCGAGAAGTTTTAGATTGCTCTTTTGGTATTTTGCTATGTTTAAAAAATTAATTAGGTGGCGGTTGAGAACTGTTCATGCTTCACCACGTCACCACAGGCTTTGTCTGTAATGGCGTAATCGGATAGGAGGGAGAAGCCACCCCATCGACTATAACAGATTTGCACGACATCTTAACTATGCATGACAAATACCAGAGATTATATTTGTTTATTATATGCTTTATTATCTTTCGCGAGCGCCTAAGTTCGTCTTTTACGTGCAGTCTCCCTTTCGTCGCGATTATCGTCTATCAACTCTTCATTTGGGACAATTAGGGACACGTGATGTGAGGGACCATGTCGCTGCTTCTTATTTTTTCTCTGGAAGCTTTTGTAAAATGGGAGCTTTTTAGTCGAGAAATGGCCACATGAATGCGTGCAGATTTATTTACAATTCCACACCACCCTTCACGCCACTGCCGTTGAATTCACATCGTCAAACACTCCCTAGTACAGTGTGTAATTTGGCTGATCTAGGTGGACAAAAGTCAATTTTCGTAATGGTCCATATGTATAAAATTTTATTGTAAATCAATAGTAGAATGTCCATATAAACAGAAAATGTACAGATTATTCCAAAAAATAATCTGCAATAATTAATTAACATCCCTCAAAGTGGCACTTTCCGTACATTGCTTTTACGCGCTCGTATCATGCCCCAGGCATCTTCGACAATTGTTACTTAACGGTAGGTGAGAATGGTATTTGTTTGTATGTATTGTTATCTTCGTTACTAGGCCTAGTAACGAAGAGACGATATCCATACCGGCCCGTCGTATCGCGAAAAAATGGTATCTTTGAGGTTACTCTAATATCTACCTTACCTTTCCGGTCCGGCATCCGATCGAAGAGGAAGCTGCGAACCCCTTTTTTTTCTTTTTCGTCTCCTCGCGTACGCTCGGTAATACCGTCTTCTGTTTGATAAAACCGACAGGAAACGAGCGTATTTCGAACGCTTCGTGCTCTAAACATATCAACCCTTGAAAGGGGCACTTCGAATTAAAGGGGAAATTCCAGTTATATAAATATGCCTTTGATATAGTATAAACTTTATTAATATAAATGTATTAAAGGGTTGTCGATCAGCAACAAGAACTATAAAGCATATGTATGATTTTGTTACACATATGACACGTCCGCAGATCTCTCTTTATTATAATTAAAGAACCAACGATTATATCTATAACGAAGTACAATGTATATTTCGTGCTGAGGATCTGTAACACGCCCGCATCTGAAGTCGTAGGATCGTAGTATCTCTTTTTCTGATCTTCATAACGACTGACATGCCTTGTAATTTACAATTAATAATATTAATTCTACGGGTGGTCCATGCGTAACAACATGAATTTATAATGCAGAATTATTCCATTTTCAAAGCAAACGAAGAGATTTTAAGCCAAGTGAATCATTCTTTGATTTTTTTCTTTGAAGGGCAATAAAAACAGATGTGTTTACAAAATGTCTCTTTTCATCGTTAGTTCTTTGTTCATTGCGTTGAAAGAAATTGAAGGTTTAGAAATTTGGATGGCAAAATTGCATTCTCGCAGAAAAATTGTTAAAACTTTGTTATCCCTTTAGAGTTTCATTAACATATTGAATTCCACGAAGATCATTGTTACCCGGCCATTCATGTGACTTTCAAACGATAATATTTATGAATTTGTTAACATATTCAGTATAAACATATTTGTGTAAAATATGTTAAATATTGTTACGAATTATATGTTAAGGAATATACAGTTACTGCTACCTTTGACAATTTTAATCTATAAAGATGAAATTTTTATTATATGAATACACAAAATGTACAGAATATGAATCACAAAACAAGCAATATACAACGAACATTCAACGTGTTAAAAATCAGAGTTATAACATAGCAAAAAGAAAGTTTAATTTCGTAAAACTGTGTAATCGATTTACATTTTAATGCATTCACACCATAAAAAATACAAGTCAGGCATGTAACGCGATTTAAAATATCGTTATCACTTAATTTTTTTGATATTCACTAATTATTTTATTTTATGATAGGTATTATTAAGTGTTTGCATTGAGCAATACAATTTTGAACCCCAGCGGCAGACACTCACGGAACAGGCTTGGGTTATTATATGCATATAAATGACATTTCATGAACACCGACTATAGTTGTATAGTTTTCTAACGTAATGAAAGATTTAAAATCATATCTCGGCAGACTAAAATTAATTTAGACTTTGACTCTCGACATCGTATAAAATTCGTGTCACCTGATTTCTGTTGCAGACAGCTTAATTTACAGACTTCGTGGCGTCGATCCTGATGGTGATAGCCTAATATTTGGTATTAGAGATCAGCCCGGCAGCGACGTGATTCGGGTCGAGAATTTCAGTCCAAACGAGGCCAATATTTACTTGAACAAATTGCTAGACAGAGAGGTAATTTGTCCCCGAGACGGTCTGTTTCGTCGCAATGACTTCATTCGGGTGTCCACAGCGTGATCAGTGCTTAGAAACTTTCTTAGATATTTCTCTTCCTATTTTATAACGATAGAGATTTCAGGACTTTCTTCATCTTCTTTCAGAGAACATGTAGACGATATTGCTCATATTTCATAGTATATTACAAATGAAGTATGAAGAATGTATCCAATGAAGTCGAATTAAATTGGGTACATCGTTATTATTCAATTCATTTGGACAAGATAAAGTAAATATCTGTTCTATACGTACTACAATTTTAAAAAGAAATTGAAATCTTTAATCTATCCGCTTTTATCTTATATTGGTAACAAATAAATATTTGAAATAACACTTTAAGCGGATCTCGAAGACAATTAAATATTTCCAACGATTATTAGTAACGGTATTCGAATAAATAGCACTGTTATCTGCAATATGTATTATTAATTTTTGGTCTCCGGCGATCGAGTTTCTTTTCGTCAAAATTTCGAGAAAACAAAGCAAAACATGCATAATCTTTACATAATTTTATAAAAAAGCCTAGATAAGGCAGGCTCACATGCGAAAAACTTAATCGAAAGTGTGATATAAATATCTTTTCTTCTTTCCATTAAATCTAGCTTCGAATTTCTCGCGTTACTATTTGTTTGGATTACTTTAGCATCATTCCGTCAATGTGAACTTTAAAACAATTAAAGTGTCTAATTCAAACCATTCTTTTTTAAAAAGGAGCCCCTAAATGCCTAATAAATATACACAAAATAGTATAAATTATTTTTGTACATTAGAATGAAAGTTAATTTTTTCTGAATGAACAGAAAACTTGTAAAGGACAAGGCTACAAATTAATTTCTGCGCCTAATAAAGGAAAGCCGATAAAGACAACAATACATAATCGTTAAAAATTCTGAAGATGACTAAAAAAGTGAACAAAGATGAAAGTTATAGTTCTATGGCCAGCAAAGGAAAAAATCATTTTACACGCTTCATTATCTGGAGGGTGCGGTGCATTCGTAAAAACAAAAAAGAAATAATTTCTACGTTCACTTCCGATTCCGGTAAGAGTAACATCGGAGATATTAAAGAGAAACTCATCGTCAGGGACGAGCAACCGAGCGGAAGAAACATGCAACCGGTGATCTCAGAAGGATCCGTTTGTCGAAGTCATCATTTTGTCGTTACATCTCTCCGAGATAGGACTGCAGCTATGAAAGTTAATTTTCCCGTTAGCCGATGCTACGTTACTGAAAATTATCGGTTATGTGAAACTACGATAGAAATTATTCTAGATAACGGTGCTATTTTCCAAGTGACAGATTTAGTCAAGCAATTTATATAATTTAGTTTCCGTTGTACTGAGGCGAACCTTTATGAAAGTTTAATCACAAAACAAACATGGCAATTTTTAATGCAAATTTTGTTTGTCTTTAAAATGAAAGTTTCATGCTAATTGATAAAGTTATACAAAAGGTGGCCTAACCGTTAGATACTATCTTAATGAATCATACTGAGATAATAAATAACTTACTTAAAGAATTCACATGAGTACCAACAAATGTTTGTACTCCTGGTTGCTATTCTGTACAGTTAGCATACTATAAGTATACCGAGGGACCAGAAACAAGGTACTTGAGGGGTAATTTGCAGGGTAATTTGGTAATAACTAGCTTTTAATATTATTTCAGAATTTTATTTAATAATTTCGTTACCCAAGAAGTCTACAGTTATTCAATAGTTCCTCCTCTTCGGTGAAATAATAAAATACCAGTTTTTTTAGTACTTCAATGAGCTCTCGGAAGTTTCAGTAAATTCTACCCAGAATATAATAACTATTATATGTACGTATAGTGAGAGACCAGAAACAAGCTACTTGAGGGGTAATTTTCTCTGATTCGCCCGACGGATAGAGACATCCCTCTCCCTCAGGCATTTTCGATTTTGACGCCCTATTGCCGAGAGACCCGCACATTCGTTGCGTCGTCATGTGAACGACAAAAGGAGTGTTTTATTTTCGGTTGTCATTCGTCGATCTCAGGTTTCCAGGACCGACATGGCGGGGATAGGCGGTGCGAGAGCAATCTGCCCTTCCGTCTCAAGGGGCTTGTTTCTGGTCCCTCAGTATACATATTTCGTCGCGAAAGAAACAATGCATCCCTGTTTTCCCAGGCGAGAGACGAGTATGGGCTGGTATTAACACTGACAGATGGACGACTCGGTGAAGGGAATTTCATCACCCAAAGCTTGCTGCTGTTAGTAGAGGATATTAATGATAACGTGCCAATTTTCCGACCACACCCAACGTCTTTGACGCTACGAGAGGATTCAGGATCAGGTATTTTAACGACCGTCGAGGCCACTGATGCAGACCTGGGAGCACATGGCCAGGTAGTCTATTACCTTCAAGAGCTCGATGGTGATAATGATATCTTCAGTATCTCGACCGTCAATGGGAAAGGCATTATCCGTCTGATTGGCCGGCTAGATTATGAAAGGAAGTATTTATACCAGTTGAGGATCCTTGCGATTGATCGTGCAATAAACGAAAAGGTAAGTGTCTGGGATCGTAAAAATTTAAGTTTGTATTTAACTCTCTGATCGTGAAATGCATAAATATATGTCCTTACATGTACATACGTTAATTCCTTCCTTTAAATTTTTATTTCGACTACGCGTATCGTAATCAAATATTGAATTACCAAAATAAAAGTGTACAGATTAGCTTCTGATATGTGGCATATTTCAAATTAAACCTGATGACGTAAAAACCAGTTTGTGTTTACACATTTTGTATCACGGAGGATTGTTTACTTTGTTAGTATTTCTAATTCTAGATTGATGTCATATGCAATTCGATATCATAAGGCAATTAATGTATATTTGCGATTTGTACGCCCGCTTTCCGAATTAAGCACTACTGACTTTAGGTAATTCTTTCCTTACGGGGCGAAAATACTTTCTTTATGCGATTTTCATATAAAAGTGCAATTATTATTTTTGTATGAATGCATGGAATATATATGCGTGTACCATATTATAGCCGAAATGGCCTTTTCATTTACAGTTTCTGCGGCAAAAGGCTGAACAAAAGCCTCATTTTACACAATTATTTTAACCGTGTAAAGAGTAACCGTGTAAAACGGATAACAAGCGTAGCAAGCGAAGAATGTACATGTGAACGTATAAGTATGTTTGGAGTGCATTTGTCATTCTGGAGAAAATATATTTGTTTTTACTGAAATAATGTGCAATTTTATAAAATACAACATTATGCACGAACTTCCCAAATCTTTGTAACATATTACCCTTTGGAGACAGTTTTACATAGAGTATATAAATTATTGGCACACGTTTTAATTAGTATTAAAATTTATTTTTACATAAAACTGCAGATATAACGAAAACAGGGATGTTACTCAATGGAATCGGTGTAATCTATTTTCAATGTCACTGTCATAGGGGTACTAGCAATAAGTGTTTCTGTTATGCAACAGTGAAGATAAAACCCTCATCACTTCGCAGAGTGATATTTTTTAGTTTCAGATAGGGCACCTCAGAAATAAATGGCTAAATTGAAAGTGCATTATTGCGGAGCAGAAACTAATTCCTTAGTGACTATATCTTGTTCATTACTAAACTGTAGAAACATATCTAGTAAATTATGAAGGCTACTATAAAGCTTATGTCTGAGAACACGACTACGTTGCAAAAGATACCTCTGATATCAAAACACTTATTTGCACACAGAAACACTTCGGAAAATTCATGTTATAAACTCACATAATTCATATGTAATAATCTAATAATGCAAATATTGTACCTGTATTATTGGGAATTTGTTGACCTTTACTTCTCTATTAGCAGGTTATCTATGTACTGTGCATTTTCACCTCGTTCAGAACTCGTACAATTGTGCACTTATAGACTTACTATCGTTAGAAACTCTAGCAGTAGGGGTTTAGTCCATAGAAAGTACTAGGCAATTACACATTTTCCTCGCCCCATGCTTCTTTACAGCAGAAACTAACTATGCTTCGATTATGGTTAACAAATAATGCATTGATTGAAGCTAAAGGCACGTAATTCTTGTCGATGAATAGGAGAAACTCCGCTTTTAATCTTTTCGAACATTGCAATTATGTTTCCTGACGCAAATGTCCTCAAAAACTGGAAATTACAAAAGGAATGCACTTTTTGCTGCCTTCTTCGCTATCTGGACATAAAACTAGTATAATGAGATGACGTGTTTGAGTTTAGATTTATAGTAGATTTATTCGGCATAAATACCAACTTGCAGCTATCCGATAAAAAAAAGTTTGAAACAAGAATTGTAGGGTATGAAGTATACAATAGCTTGTTTTCAGGGTGACATTGAGGTAAAAAAAAGAATATGTGTTCCTATTTGTAAAATCTCCATTTCGCCCTAAAAACAAACTGTCCTTGAATTTTTTACTGGTATCTATAGTCCACTCCATAAAATGTTACAATGTTGAATTAATTATCTGAGAAAAGGAAAAATATTAGATAGAAATTAATTTGTAACAATTAATCCGAAGATATTTACGTTTAAGCGCAAAGGTGTCTAAAGACACATTTTGGTCGAAATAGGTATACACAAAACCGCGGTAGGAATAGTGTTAATAAAGTTTTATATCTCCACCTAATTGTAAGTGTCTTTCAATACGTACAGTTGCTGCTACTATCGAATAAAAATGTATATATAATGGTGGAGTGGTTTTACAAAGTTAATTTACTAAGTTGACAGAAAGTTAAAAAAATATTTTCAATTGCAAAAACTTAAGAAATTAGGAAATCGTTATTTTTTCTAGGTGATGTCGCGTTAAAGATAAAAACAGGTGTCATTATTTTTTTGAAAAATCTTTTGTTCTTAAAATGGAAATGCTTTTTTTCTGTAGTAGTTCTTCAGCTAGAATTTCTAAGAAACGCATGGAAGTCTGACCTTAAGACGGATGCTACACTTCCTTTTCTTTAGTTCCATTAAAGAAACTGTTGACTGAAGATAGTTTCCTTCCGACATGATATACTCGATGTTATAACTTACTATTTTAATTTATGCAATTTTAACTTGCAAGGACTCAAACGCATCTGAACAGTTTTTACACGTATACCGATACACAAATTCCTTCTTGCATGATGCACTATCAAGTCGGTTATCTCATAAATAAAAGTAGTAATCCTTACTATAAAAACATTTTATCAATTCTTCTTAGAAATATTTGTCCGTAAGAAAATATTTGTCAGACTTAAACCAGACTGTTCTGCAGAGATACCTGATCAACTGTTTTTATCGTAAAGGAGAAAAAACTCCCGAAGTGTGCCCATTTATTTCCGAGATATTCAGTATACGTTGGTGTGAGATTCATTAAGAAAATAAATTGTCTTTGAACAAATTCAACCTGTCGACTGCTTACAACTCGAAATATGTTTTTGTGATTTACTGATAAATACTTGTGAAAATAGTTTAAATTTATATGCGTAATTATTTCAGGTAAATACAGGAACGACTGCCATACTCGTTAAAGTTCAGGATGTCGAGGATCAACCACCAGAATTCATAACCATGACGCCTGTTGCTAGGATTAGCGAAAATGCTAGAATCGGCACGTCCGTTCTTCAAGGTCAGCGGAATTGTGGTCACAGAACGTTGTCGGGTTTTGCATGTAATTCAGATATTTCGGCAAAAAGTTTTACTGAAAAGTCTGAATTACAACTTGATAAAAGAGAACTTAACTGCAAAAATTGGAAATGATTGTCGCTATTCTAATAGTGAAGAAATATAAGAACTAATATATTTATGTGTCTCATATATTATGATTACCTGTGTATTGTTATTCAAAAATATTTATAAAATTCAAAAAACAACACAAAGGAGAATTGTTTGCTGTATTGCACAGTAAGAGACCTGTAGTGATTTTCTTATAATAATTTTTTCCATGTGATATATTTTTTAACGTGGTTCTTACACTCTTTCTAAACCGAAGAATTATGTATTGTTAAATGCACTTAAAGAACCAAAGCTACAGGCAATTTTTCAATACAAAAGTAATAATACGTGATTTCGTATAGAACAACCAGATAAAAATAAATTCTATCGTTAACTATTATGCGAACATGTAAACATCATATTCAAATATTCAACAAAGCACATAAAAGTATCTGAAGAATCGTTGCTGATCTTTTTGCTCAAACAAAATTGCAGTTCGCGCTGTGGATGGCGACAAAGGCATAAACAACAAAGTCACTTACAGCATTACTCAGGGACCGAGATACTTGTTCGACATTGACGCCACTTCCGGTCTAGTATTCACAAGGGCGCAACTCGACAGAGAAGCCGAGGAGAATGCCGAGGGCAGTTTTGTTTTAGAAATTACAGTAAAAGAAGTATCGAAAGTAGTTCCGACGCCGTCGGTTACAACCGAAGTAACTATCATTCTTACCGACGTTAACGACGAGACTCCAAAGTTCAGAAGCGCTCGATATCGTGGTGAAATAAACGAAAATGCACCTTACAACACGCCGGTGAATTTCATCGGAGACACTATACCGGAAGTTTACGATCATGACTTGGTGAGAAGGATATACAAACTCTTTTTACTCTGTGATAGGAAATTATAAATTCAGAGATAGTGTAAATATAATACAATAATAAATATAGCACTTTTGACAAGTATTGCTTTATTAATGTATTATAAGATTATATTCGTTTAAAATAGTCACTCCCTTATTCGATATTATTCAAATTAACCTGACACTTCATTTCAGAAACTCTGAAATCCCTACAGTTATATTCTAATAACAAAATTTAAATCACAGAAAACATTTTTTAGGGAACAAATGGGACGTTCAGAATCTATGTCGACGGTGACGATGGAATATTTGATGTAACGCCATCACGAGGAATTAACGAAGCCCCGTTTCTTATTCGTGTTAAGAATTCTAGCAAGCTTGACTTTGAAAAACGATCAGGTATTTGGGATCATTTTTAATTCAAATGTGAAAAGAAAGTTCAATGTAGAGCAAAGAAGTCAAAGTCGTAGCATTTAAGGAAATTTCGCAAATAGAGAGAATTGTTAAACTTCGGTGTTTTTTCCGAAAAGGGGGCGGTGAGTAATTCTTTTCGAAAAGGAGGCAGTAGGCCAAAAAAGGTTGGAAGTCTATGCGATACATGGATAGATCCTCAGAGATGATATTTTGGTGTGGACCACTGCCTTGGTCTATAAGATCATTTGCTCTTCTGGCACTTGATTTTTATCCGCGGGGTACATTGAAAGAAATAAATTTTCAAAGTACAATATACTCGCGTGATGAATTGATACAACGCATTAACACTAGAACTACTGACGTTAAATCTATTATAGTCTATCATATTAATTAAGTACTTTGAAAAAAGAGGAACCGAGAGAATCAAAAGATGATCGATTCGGTGATATATGTTCTTTGACATGGACGTAGAATATTTATTCTATGAGCTTTCTATAAACTTGGAGAATTTTTGGAAAAAAATTGTGTACTGGTCATTTTGACCGGTTGATAATTCTAATGTTAATAACGCTTTGAATGAAGTTAGGCAGGATTTTACATCCACTACATTGAATCACTTTTCCAATTGGGATATAGTGAGGGACCAGAAACATGGCACTTGAGGGGTAATTTGCTTTGATCCGTCCGACGGATAGGGACATCACTCTCCCTCAGGGATTTTCGATTCTGACGCGCTATTGGCAAGAGAGACTCGCACATTCGTTGCGTCGTCATGTGAACGACGAAAGGGGTGTTTTACTTTCGGTTGTCATTCGTCGATCTCAGGTTTCCAGGACCGACATGGCGGGGATAGGCGGTGCGAGAGCAATCTCCCCTTCCGTCTCGAGTGCCTTGTTTCTGGTCCCTCAGTATACCATCGAACGGAATAGGTGTAGGTATCTAACAATAAGTACATTATCTGTCTTTTTTGCACGATTTTATAAATCACAGATTATATTATGAAGGTGAAAAGAATAGTGTTATGATATGTCATTAGATGTCACATGTCTCAGTATATAAAAAAAAATACGCGTGGAATCATCTAGCAGACCAGTACGATTTTGGCAACTTTCCCCTACGGCACAATAAAAAATTGTTGCAGAAGTGTCTAAATATTATTTTAAATGATAACACAGAATTATATTTTATTTAAATACGTTTTTAAGATCCAAGGATACTGTCTCTCACATTGAATTGCTTTTTGATGGCTTACAGTGGTAAATTTCACCTTGATCGTCAAAGAAGTCGTTCCTGTAGCGCCAAAGTATAGTACAGTACCAATAATAGTGTTTATAAAAGATCAAAATGACAATTACCCGGATTTCACGGAAAGTAGCTACGAAGTATCAATTCCGGAGAATTGCGCTGTTGGAACTACAGTTGCTTGGGTCCAGGCGTTGGATGAAGATAGCGGCAATTTTGGAACACGCGGAATTAGATATACAAATTTGAGAGGAAGCATTGCTCATGCGTAAGTTTGAAAAATATCAATTTTTTAAAAGGAACGAAGCGGATAAAAAGTAAATAGTAAATGATGTTGTTTAAAAATGAAGGATTTCGACAAATTGGACATCGATTCAAGATATTAGCATTTTTTATATTACGTTTGTGCTTACAATAATTAGAATTAATCAATTGATTGATTGTCACTTTAGAGTATTTAAGTTTTTACTAAAAATTCAAAAATATTTCACATTCCGTCGATGCACGTTCAAAGTTATTTTTATAAACAAATATCCGTCATGTCCAATATTGACTGTTAACAATATATTATGTCAGGTTTTCATTGTTTGAATTTTAGACTGTCATTGGATGCCGTTACTGGCGTGATCACAGTAAAAGAAGCAGGTTCGAGTTTCGATCGAGAGCTTGTGTCACGACATTATTTAACTGTCGAAGCACGAGACGATCTGGGCAGAGGAAATCGCAATACTGCGCAGTTAATAGTGAATGTTAACGACGTTAACGACAACCCACCCGTCTTCCTGCAACACAAATACGAAGCGGTGCTTCTGGAGAACGAAGATTCCTTTGAATCACCGTTAATCGTTGAAGCCCTCGATATCGATCTAAATGGTTCTACCCGTTTTTCCTCGATATAATATCTAGAATTCAACATTATTACATTGATAAACATATGATAAATTAATTCCTTCGAGTTATCAAAGACTGACACGGTGTATTATTTGTGCATACATACCATATTAAAATGTTGAAAGAAACGGAATAAACGAGAAAAGGAAATCGATCAATTTCATTGCTTATATTTTATAATATTGGGTTGCACACAAAGTTCGTTCGGTTTTTAGACTTATAATTGTAACTAATATTTTTTGAAAACAATGTTATCTTAATCTATGATACATTGACCTCCTTGTTCTAGCACCTTTTGCCATCTTTCGCGTACTTTCATTATTCCCTGTTCGTAGAAGTGTTGGGACTTATCTGCAAGGAGCTTATTGACGTGACATTTTACAGTATCCTCGTCTTTAAAGGTTTTCCATTAAAAGAGTTCTGCAGCAAGCGAAACAGGTGGTAATTGGTGGCAGCTAGGCTCGGGGAATTTTTAGGATGGAGCAGAACGTCCCAATCAAGGTCAATAATTTTTTGCGAGTCTGTATAGATAAATGCGGGCGGCTCTACATTGCCATGATGGAGAAGAACGCTCACACGATTAACCCCTTGCCCTACGATTTCTTTTGCGACTGTGCGTGCAATAATTCAGAATTAAATTGCTAAAATGAAAATTTATCAGTGATTCCTGATATATCTTACAATTTGACGCAATATTAATAACATAGAAATAATTTTATTGTGTTGTGTTCCACTGATATTTCCAATTTCATTATTTTTGAGAAGCTTCAAAATTTCCTATTCCAACTACCGCATCACGAGTGTCACTCGTTATTGTAGGCCAAGGGGTTAATACGTTGTGATCGCGAATTTCTAATTGCCTGCTTTAATGTTGTTAGTGGGTCACAGTAAACATCTGAATTGATTGTTTGCTCACGCGGTATTAGCCTGTAGAACAATATTCCCCTGAAATCCCACCATACAGGAGGCATAACTTTCTTTTGAATGAAGTCTAGCCTTTCATGTGAATTGCGGCGGTTGATCCTTGTGACGGCAAAATCGTTTCTTCTCGATGTTATCATAAATGATCCATTCCTTATCTCCCGCTACGCCTCGCTTAAAAGTGGATAGATTTTCTCACGCTCTGAATGGAAAATCCTTCAAAAATATATAATAAATCAATACGTATAATATACAATAAGTCCCAAATCCTCTACCGACAAGTAAATAATGTAACTACGCGAAGATGGAAAAAGATGCCAGATCAATTGGGACAATACATCACAGATTAAAATTTCAATGATTTCGAAAAATATAGGTTGCAATTATATGTCTAAAAATCGAACGAACTTTTTGACCAACTCAATGTATACACAAAATTAAAAGTATTTTCCCGTTAGAAATTTGAATAACTTCGTTAAAAAAGATTAAAAACGAGTTTAATATAATAGCTGCCTGGATAAATTTGATATTGAGATAACATTATTTTTCATGTTTTCGCAGGCACAAAAAACAGTGAAGTGGTTTATGCTCTGGTGTCAGGAGAATTTTCAAGGAATTTCAGCATCGATCCAAAACGGGGGATAGTAATTCCGACGGCTCCTATGGATTATGAGGCATTGCCTATTAGTCAGGGGCACAAAGAAACATCCATACGTCCTCTAAGATTAACAGTGAGAGCGAGAGACATGGGAACACCGAGTTTGAGCACCGATGCACCTCTAATTATTTATTTAAAGGATGTTAACGACAATGCACCGGCTTTTGAGAGAACTGTATACAAAAGGAGCATTCCTGAAGATCTAACTGGCGGCACAAGTGTGCTTCAGGTGTGTGGCGTTTATTTTCTATGCTATATATTGCTGTAAAATCTGCTCGGTAATTATGTATTATAAGTCAAGGTATACTTCAACGATTTTATTGAATCTTTAATATGTTGCTAAGTACGTAATTACGGATACCATTTTATTGTATACGTAAACCTCGTTCAGCTTTAGTTATATATTTACGGATAATGTTATTTATGCGTGTTACGGTTGCATTACATGTTCATACCACGATGAATTTATGTATCTCATTTTTCAAATTAGTAAACAGAGATAGACATGACAGGATTCTGAGTGAAGATTATCGATATAGACAATTGATGATAACCTAATATAATTATACCCATAAATGAATCAAACTCAAAATTACCAATTTTGTTAATAATTTGTAAGTAACGTGGTCATTGAATTACGCAAAACTAATTTTTTATATCGAAATTTGGGATGCTAAAAAATTCAACAGTATTACACAATTATAATTTTATATAGAATTCGCGATTAAATTATCTTATGTATTTTTATTACGATTTTATGTATGGAAACTTTGTTTTAATCGATAATAGCACGATGTACATGTTACAGGTCAAAGCCTGGGACAAAGATCTATCACCGCCTAACAATAAGCTGGTTTATCGAATTCAAAATGGTGCGGGTGACAAGTTCGTGATTAGTCCAGAAACTGGTGTAATTAGAGTTGCGCCTGGCTCGAATTTAGACCCGGATCTCACGTCACCAAAGACCACGCGATACAGTTTGAACGTTATAGCAATTGATAGAGGAACGGAAATTCAGAGAACGGCAGAAGTTCTTGTTAACATCAGCATCATAGACGTTAATAACAAGCCGCCGGTTTTCGTCGATCCTGGAACTGTTAACATCCGTGAGAATACTCAGGTGTGTAATACATAATTAGTCGACTATCATTTTCCCAGTACGTATTGTTAGTGTTGTCAAGACATGTTTAATTGTGCAAAATTTTAGAGGAATATTAGTCAGATTGATCATTTCAACTATATACGTTAAGAAAAACCTGTTTGAGAAGACAGTCTTAGATTCGATTGATAAAATCGTAGTCCGTTTTACAAATAGATATGTTAGAATTGTTAATAATGCGACTACTAAGCAATTGCATGGCAAATTGTAGTGTTAAAAATTACAGATTAACAGGGAAAGAAAAAGAGAGTTTGATACATGATTATATAGGGATAGGATGTACAGTAGTTTTATATAATTGCAACTCTATAAATGGTCTGATGGTGCCATAAGCCAATCGAAAATTTCTTTGTCTAGTGTGGAATGATATATCTATTCAAGGAAGTTTTAACATTATTACCGCGAATCTTTGATAACTCACTCTCTTTTTAAATTGTTACGGTACCTTCTATTTTGCGCTTGAATTTGTTGTCGACAAATGCGGAATACAGTTTATTATTCCGTTACAGGCTTATATGAAATAGAAAACATTTGGTAAATCAGAAACCCACGATTTTTGAGCTTATGCAGTATACATATTGTTCAGATGTAGAACAATATTAACACATTACCGTGCGGAAAAACAAAAATATTTTTTCTTGACTGCTTGTGAAATGCCAAGCACATATAATTAGGATGTTGTGCATTAAATGCCTGCGACCTATACATTCCGTAAAATTTCCGTCAATACGGAGACCGCATACACGCCAGACACCTTTCACGGTTGCAAATTTTATAAAAAACAATTTAATATTTCAAAAGTTATGTCGGTTTTTGTAAAATGATATAACAGAGTCGAAAATCTTTAAATATACCATCTACACGCAAAACGTTTTGCACAAATAGCCCGGACCTTATTGTGTTCATATACACATTTACATTTGATGTCAACTAGCCCAAACCTGATTATGTTGATCAAGCTAAGCGATACTTATAAAGTACAATATCGAAAATTATTGCTTTCTAAAACATTTATTGCAGGTCGGAGCTTACGTGCATCGAGTCATTGCAAACGATCCGGACATGGCATCGATTCTACGTTATCGTATCGATCCGAATTCATCGGAAGCAAGAAACGAGGAAGGAACTCTGATTAAAATTCAAGAATACGATTATCTGGCTGCTTTGGAATTAAATGCTCTTGACGGCTTGCTCAGAGTAGTGCGATTGCTGGACAGAGAAAGAGTAGAGACGATTAGGTTGAGCTTAATTGTCGAGGATTTGGCAGCGGTCCGAGGAACACAAAGTGCTTCTGGTTGGTAATTGCGTCATCACAAGTACAATTATTTGAGATAATAGGAACTGTTATTATGAAAAACAAAAATTGAAATTGGAGAAAGAAACAGATAACAAGTAATGTTTCCGTCTATTATACAGGGTATTTCACCTAACTGGACCACCTTAAATATATCGGTTATTTTGTGCGATAGAAAAAATGTCAGAGGTAGAAAATATTCTGTTTGAAGGCGCCAATAGGGTGATGGGCCGAATTTTTTTCTCAAGGTCATTTTTTTCTAGATTTCAAGGTCATCGTATTTTTTTTAATTGGGACTGTATATTTTCATTACAACAGTCTTACAGCTTATAAAAAAACGAATCCAACTAGGTGCAATAGGTTGACCTTCACGTGACTCTTCCATATTCATCAGAGTGTACAGTGAAATTTTGGAGAAAGCAGATTCTGCATTAATTCACGTTAATCTTTAGAAGAAATTTTGCCACAACTGTATTTTAACAATAGTATTACTGCCATCAAATCTATTACATTTAAGTATATTAGATAAAGCGAAAAGAAATGTCGTTTTTTTTGCATTGCGAAAAAATTTATTTACCAAAAGAAATATATAATATTTATTCTTTTTGATTGCACATGGTAGACCTCGACTGTAATAAACTGACCAGGTTTTCATAATTCATAATGAATCACATCCGAACTGTCCCGCCAAACACAATAAAAGAAACGACATTTCTTTTTGGTTTACCTATTATTAAACAATTACTTTGGAAAAACTTTGGAAAAAGAGGAATCAGGAATTGATAAGAAATGATCACTTAAGTAAACTATATTTCATAAGATGGAGATTAAATATTTTCTCTGTTCTGCCGTATTGGAGCAGTTTTATAAAAAATTAGGAATCAGTCACGTTGGCTGTCTACGTAGTTTTAATGTTAAATATCGAAAAAAAATTTAAATCTCACGTTCCTTCGTATTCGTTGATTTTAGCCACGCTGAGTATAATAATCGAAGACGAAAACGACAACAATCCGAGATTTCGGAGGCCGTTTTACAGACGATCTGTGACGGAAAACAGCAAAAATGGGGTAAATATCGCTAGTATCGTGGCAGATGATGCCGACAAGAATCGAAGCATCACGTATTCCTTGGAAAGTCCAAAGGAACTGACCGATCTCGTGCATCTTGATCCTGAAACCGGTGAAATGGTCGTCGCAAATAAAATCGACAGAGAACAGTATTCTTGGCTTAACTTAACTGTTAAGGCAACGGATTCCGGAACACCACCACGGTAAAAATAATTAACACTCTCATTGCTACTATTTGTTAGTAAGAGGTGTAAAATAAGATAGATCGATCTTACACATTACAGATCGAGCCTATCCGAAGTTTACGTTCAAGTTCTAGATGAAAATGACAACAATCCATACTTTGTTTCTGATATTACAAATCTGACCGTTTTGGAGAATTCGAAAATCGGCAAGGAAATTGCTGTTATTGAAGCTAGGGATCCTGATAGCGGCGATTACGGAAAAATTACTTATCTGCTCGACAGAATGTCGTCTCAGGTAATACATGTATTAGGCTGGTAAGTAATTAATGTCGGTTTTAGAGTTTTCAATCTTCGGCGCTTAATTTTGAGACAGCCGTTCATTTTAATTTGTTTGTCTTCTTATATCATTTAAGAAAAAAAATATATTGAAAAACTTGCTTCGCGCTGGGAAAAATGTGTAAATTGTAATGGAACTTATTTTGATTAAAAAAAATTATTCTCATTCTCAACATGTGTATTTAAAGATAAATTTTGAAAACCGACATTAATTTCCTACCAATCTAATAATTTCCATTCATTTCTTTCCTTAAGAATAATTTCCTAGCGTATAGAAAAATTTGAAAAAAATGCTTCGCTTTTTACAGGGAAGTTTTGCCATTCATCCTGAATCTGGCGCACTAACTGTGTTGGATACTCTTGACTGGGAATCTAAGCAGAATTACGTTCTAGTCATCGAAGCATGGGATAATTATCAATTCGGTTACACAGCCGGCGAATCCAGAAACGCATTTAAACAGATTCAGTATGTTAAAATATTCTTAGTATCTAATATGAATGCAATAATTCAAAGAAACAGTAGACTAATCATGCAAACCTGAATAATTGCGGTCGAGCACTATTTCAGCGAAAAAACAATGGTTAATAAAGTGTTGTGTGCAAATTGCAATTTATTATTAGTATTACTACTATTTAAATGTTATTGACAGTTATGCAGAAAATATATTTATTGCTGGCGTGAATAATAATATTATTTCTGCCCAGATAGAAGCGATATTTAATTTGATGAGTAAAAGTGTAAAGGTTTTTATATGGCGAAGTCCAACCAGAAAGTGTTAATATTGAATATAATAATTGTTTACCATAGTTTTTTAATCGGTATAGAAGACATCCTTCAGAAGTAATTAAATGTCGATTTTATTGTAGTTTTTAATTAAATTACAATTGCGAAAAACTTATTGCAGTATTTTTAATTATCATATTAATAACAATTACAAGAGTAACTGTTAATATTTGCAGTAACCAGAGAAATGAAAATTATGAAATATAAAACATTTTTTATTGTATTGAGAATACAGATTTATATTAGGAAAAATAACTATTGCAGAGTGACAGTAATAGACGTGAATGACAATCCACCGAAAATGGACATACCTTTGAACTGTATAACTATATCAGAATTTCACGACATTAGAAACCTAATCTTCATTATAAAAGCGAAAGATGCCGATGATCCTACGACTCCCAATGGTCGCGTTATGATTAGAATCTTATCTGGAAATGAATTGGGTTAGTAGAAATATTTTTAATGATACTGCTACTTTATTCTAAGCTGATGAACTGCATAAAATTCTTCTCCTTAGGTTTGTTTATTTTAGAACAAACGGATTACTGGACTGCTAAAATAAAAGCAGCACACTCATTGAGAGGGAAATTTGGGAATTATTCACTGTATCTAGAGGCTCGTGACCTTGGCACGCCATCCAACAAAGACACCTCAGTTTTAAACATTTGCGTTACTGATTATAATGACAATCCACCGCGATTTGTTAGTCCTCAGCATAATACGACAATTCGAGTGCCAGAGGTAATATGTTTCACTTATATAATGATACTTCCAGTTGGTATAATATCTACATCATTCAACACAATCTTCGCATTGTGGAAACTACAATTGTTCAATTGCAAAAGAAAAGTTTTAATTTTTAATTTTACAATGTATTTTTATAGTATTGTTAAATATTATGTATTAACTAGCTTTTAATATGTTTTCGGGATTTTATTTAAGACTTTCGTTACCAAAGAAGTCTACAGTTATTCAATAGTTCCTCCTCTTCGGTGAAATAATAAAATACTAATTTTTTTGGTACTTTAATGAGCTCTCGGAAGTTTCAATAAATTTCAATAAGTTTCAATATATATATAGTGAGGGACCAGAAACAAGGCACTTGAGGGGTAATTTGCTTTGATTCGCCCGACGGATAGGGACATCCCTTTCCCTCACGCATTTTCGATTTTGTCGCACTATTGGCAAGAGAGACCCGCACATTCGTTGTGTCGCGACACGTCGTCATGTGAACGACGAAATCTCCCCTTCCGTCTCAAGTGCCTTGTTTCTGGTCTCTCACTATATCTTATTATCCACATATGCTTATATACTTTCAACGCATTTTGGTTGACATGTAACATAGCGATAAAGAAAATATTATCTGCAAGCCGAACTTCACATTACAGTTTTTGTTTCTGTGAATAACGCAATAAATACTTTTCATTGACAATTAACAATGAAAATCCTTTATTGCTTGATTGTCACATACAGCAAACATCTTAAAAATCGTCAACGTTGTAGAAATTGTATAGAATTTTGTGATACACTATCTGCGTTGTTTTGTTAAGCGTTTTATTCAATCAGCTTGTAATTTGTTCTAATAAAAATAATTCAGAATTCGTTTGATTTGATTTGAAAGTGGCATATGAAATTAATTTTTTCAAAGAAATGCAGACAAAATGGAAATGTGATTTACGATTTGTTAGATTCTGTGGATCTGATTATGAGTAAAATTCGTGAATATTATTTATATTACTTTTAATAGATATCTAAAAGAGATTTGAAAAACAAAACAAAACGTATTGACAGATAACGAAGCAAACATGCGAGATCGTATTACAATTCCCCGGGAATTGATTATATCTCGAAAGAACAGTATCTTTCTATAAATTCTACTATTTCTATGCTCTCTCCCTCTCCCTTTCTCTTTCCCTCTCACGTATGTTACATAGACTAAAATGTAATTGAACTTTGGTTTAACACAATTTATGGGAAGAATCAAAGAAGGTCTCGTGTTGTGACTATTCACATTGGTGTTGATTATTAACGGTCAATTTGCAGAATGTAACAGTGGAGACACCAATTATACAAATAGAAGCTGAAGATGCTGATACCGGACCAAACGGTGATGTACATTACCGTTTAAAACAAGATTTAGCTGGTCATTGGAGGACTTTTCACATCGATGATAAAACAGGAGTGATAACGCTAAAACTCCCATTAGATAGAGAAGCTCAAAAAATATATGAGGTGATTTCACATTATTATAATATCAAGTAGTATACAAGTCGTCAAAGTAACATAACTTTCATTTGAAAAGCAGCAGAATTTCCCTAGTTAACATATACTTTGATTTAAATTATTTTTTCAATTTTTCAAGTATTAACGGAGATCAATGATTTCTGTGCACAGATAAGAGTGGAAGCATACGATTTGGGAACTCCAACACCTCTCAGTACAGATTTAGATCTCGTGATCTACGTCCGGAATATCAACGATTACGAACCACAGTTTTTAGTAGATATCTTCAATGTCAATTTTACGGAAGAACAACCTCCCGGATCAGAAACCATCGTACTACCAGAAACTATTGATAAAGATGAAGTCGACGATCTCGACGATCCTCCTACTCAAGTTTGCTATTTTATTGTCGGCGGGAATGAGGATGGACTATTTGCTTTAGATGTCTTGAAACATGAACTCAGAGTAAGTTTTCATAATTCAATTCCAGTTAAATTTCTTTTAGAAATAAAATATTACGATGATTATAATGCAATTTTTAATTAGTTGGCGATACGAATGATTACAGGATATTTGTGAACAAACTAGAAAATTAATGCGATATTCGTGCTAAGCGAATGGAAAATATTCTGTTCAATTATTTCTCAAAATGTCTGATGGAAAGAACTTTCACATGATCGTTGTAATTTCCCATATTTAGTATGATATATATTTAATATTTAGTAACAATCAATAAAATGATTGTGATTTCTCCTTTATCAGCCCAAAAGAAAATTACACTTTCTTGAGTCATATTATAAATCTTATACTTAAACTGTTCTGTACATGTACAATACCTACGTAAAACAGCTAAACAATATATTCACCTAAAAAAAGGCATATATTTGCATTATACACGTAAAGATTCTAAGGTTTCTCAAATAAAGTGCCAGGTGTATAATAAAATTTAATAGCGGACAATAAAGTTAGAAATAAGACGACGAGAATGAGAATGATTTTTTGCCTCAAATACTGGCGGATATTATCGAGAAACTGTACTATGCTTACATTTGAGTACTTGACCGGAACAATCAAGGAGACTCGAAAGGAACTGCAGTGAAAAAAATATTAAAGAAGTTGTAAAATTGTCGGTCGACGATTTACGTAGTTTGTGCTGTTTGTAAAATGGTAGGAAGTTGAAACTGGCAATTTATAAGAAGTTAACGAAAAAAGTAAAAATGGAAGCATACAGCCGTAATTACAGCTTGAATAAAACCGTCGTAGAAAACGAAGGGGCAACTTTGAATGCAGTGACAAGAAACGGGTGGTAAAAGCGAATAGGACCGAATAAATTGTCAAAGGAAATGACGGATACGACAAAAGTTAAAGAATTTAATTTAGAGAAAATCCAAAACAATTTTTGGATGACTTCGGAATAAAGCAGGAACTGAGGAAAATATTTAAAGCAGCTATAAACGCAGAAGATGGAGATCGAGGACGAAGAAAAGGAGTAGGAAGTGATTCGTCAGACGTTCAGGCTAAAAGTTATATTTTATTTTTTAAAGGTATTATTTTTATATAAAAAAGTAATATATATTACTTTTGAAAGGTATATTTCATTTGTAAGTTGAACATGGCACTTTATTCGAGAAACCCTACCATCTCTACATACATCACATATACGTCTCTTATGCTCTAAAGTGAATCATTAAATTATAAATAGCTTCAAATGTAACATTTTCAGAACTTTTTGATTATTAATAATTACAATGATATTACTGTTTTCAATGCTTAATTACATTTCTATATCATGGTATTAGGCTGCAAAAGTACTAGATAGGGAGGTGCAGGAACGACACTTTCTGATTGTGAAAGCGACTGAGGATTGCACCGCAATTCCGGCAAATGAAACGGCCTTCGACGAAACAGACGATACTATGCTGAAAGTCACTATAGACGTGGTAGATGTTAACGACAATCCACCGAAATTCGTTAATAAAATATTCACGGGGGGCGTTACCACGGAAGCGGACTTCGGCACGCAATTTATGCATGTAAAGGTAAACTGATAAAGACGATGATTTATTATTAATACGTCAATAAACGACGTCGACTGATAATAGGGTTTAATACAGTAAAATCAATACGATTCTGATATCAATATATTTCTTTGTCATACGCGAGTCATGATGTATGGTATAATGTAAATATGTAAAAAATGGATTGACAGCAGGATAATAATTTATTAATTAATAACAAAAATTAACGCACGTCAAGTCAGTGTTTCGAGAACACCCTGTTTTTCCTTGAACGCAACTTAGTTTCTTTTCCAAAATATTTGCTTCTCATATCTTCTTGGGCTTCTCGTATTCTTCGAAAGCTGTTGTCTGGAAGGACCTCTGCTAGCGGGCCCAAGCTGTACTGAGGAATGTATAATTTGGCGAAAAGATAGAAAAAAGTGATAAAAAATAATGGAAAATATTTCGATCTATAATGTTATACATATATGTAGTTACTTTGCATATAAAACTCTAATAATAAGATCGCATAAAATGGCACAGAAATTATATTGTATAACTAATACAGCCACCCGTAATCGATAAATTATGAAAGTATTTCAACGCGTCATGTTAATAATTTGTGTTATGTGTGTAAAAGACACGTTATAAATAATTTGAACATTTCAGGCAATTGATTTAGATGCGGACGATAACGCCGTAGTTCAATACTACCAAGTCGGCAAAATGCACATGACCCTGACCGAAGGTCTGGATAACATTGAACTGCAACCGTTCCTCGTGAACACAGAGACAGGTGCAGTGAGTTTAAATTTCGACCCACAACGTGGAATGAAAGGATATTTCGATTTTATGGTATGAAGAATTTCTCGTACAAAACAATTGAAAATGTTGCTACGATATTTAGATGAGAAATGGTTTCGCTTCTGCAGAATATTTTCTTAAGTATCATTTTTTTGGAACTATCATTTATTACACGCGAAACCTGTAAAGCGATATATTACAATTATTATATTGGGTTGGTAATTTAGTCATTGTGGATATTATATAAAAAGGAATTTTCATAAGCTGATGAGGGACCCATAAATCGAGTTTCTTAACATAGCCAATCTGTTTTAACACTATTCCTACCGACACTTCACGTATACCTTTTCCTACTGCAACCGGTGAATTTGTCAAATGATACTTTTTTCCCAGAAAATGAACAGTAAAAGAAGAAGTGAATATTGAAAAATGTATTATAATGTGAATGTATTATACGTATATGTGAGGAAAAGTCGTGAAGTTTAAAGGCGATTCAATTACGTTGTATGTAGGAAATTCTAATCGAAATTTTAAAAACGGTCATTTGACCGGTCGTAGTAGGAATAGTGTTAATTTCTTTTGAATGCATGTATGCGATGCATTGAGCTTCTCTGCGATCTCACGTGTTTTGCTATGACGATCTGAATCGATAATGGCCTTGTTATGGCTCTCATCAACGGTAACTAGACGGCCAGATCGTTGCCCATTTTGGAGTGAAAAAATCATCCGAACGAAAGGCAAGCCAATTTTGACACTGCCTTTCTTTCAAGGCCTCATTCCCATATACGGCACATAAATTCTTGTATGCTTGGGATTCTTTCCTGCCTTTTTGGAAATAATACAATAAAATATGTCTGAAATACGCGTTTCGTTCTTCCATTTTCAAATTGGGATAAAAACGAAACTAAATAACTAATCGATACGATTTTGTTTACTAATGAAAGGTGGAAGTCCAAACAACAGCAAAACAGTATAGATTAGATGCTTTGAACACGCTGACAAAACAAAACAAAGTGCTAAAACTATCTATCGACAAAGTCTGCAATCACTTCGTTGCCAACCCAATAAATTATATGTTAATGTATAAATTAGAATTTATATTTCACGTTACCTTATGATGTTTCTCATTATTTAAAAATTTTAAGTTAACAATCATTCGTTTTACTTATACTTTATTCACATATTTTATTAATATAGATATAATGGCACTAGAACTTTTATAAAATTGTAACACGTTAAAATTGAAATCGGATTTACAATGTCAGAAATAATCTTTTCATGTTTCAAACAGGTATTGGCCAATGATACACACGGTTTGCACGATACTGCGCGAGTTTTTATTTATTTATTACGCGAAGACCAAAGAGTCCGTTTTGTATTACGGCAACATCCACCAGAAATTCGAAACAGAATAGAAACATTCAGAGAGTAAGTTTTAAAGTGATCTTATGTGTACGTAGAAAAATTATACCACTTATTATTTTTAACTATGAAATAGCATCTACTGTACTTCAGTTTTCTTTGTTTGATAACTATATCGTGTACAGGTTGTAACACCAGACTTTATTATCAATATAACTTTTTATTAACTTTTCTAAACTCTGGTCCCCATAAAACTATGCAACTTTTCTAAGAAATATGTGTATTTTCGAACTTTACGGTATAACGAAAATTTTTTCGAAACGGTAAAGTTACATAGTACACCTGTAGAATATCACCTGTAACTATTTAGTTACAGCAGAGTCAAATTTATAAATAACAAGCTGCTCTATAATTTCCAAAAGTCAACGGGATTATCTTGTGACATTTACTCTACTTCTAAGATATAAATAATTTCCAAAATGCACCTGTATGTTTCTTTAAAGAGAGCGTTAGAATTGAAAATACGTTTGAATGAGGGATGTGTCTATCAATCAGGCGAACAGACCAAAACACTTGCTACGCGCCATCAGATCTGTTGCGGCCTTTAAACATACCGCCCTTAACACGTTGACTGCCATGGGGGTCACCGGTGACCGGCGCTATTGAATCCAATGAAATTTCATATGACTTTTAAATTGCAATATTTACGAATTTTGTAATATATTCAATAATTAAATATTATCGTTCAGAAGTTAAACTCTCGCTGAATATATATCCATCTGTGTCTTTGAAGTTTCTGCTTTATAAAGATGTGATTTTAATATAAAAATGTTCACTTCGGTAGAAATGATGAAACTAGCCAAATATCGGTGGCGTTCAACGTGTTAACATTACCATATGTATGATTTGAAATTTTTAGGACACTCGGTAACGTGACAGGAGCGATAATAAACGTCGATGAATACAAAATCCATGAAAATCAAGACGGTTCAGTTGATCGGACGAAAACCGATCTATACATCCATCTCGTAAATCGCCGTGACAATTCTATCCTCGAAGTATCAGAGGTGCTGGAAGTGGTCGACAGAAACATTGAGAAACTCGACGGCCTTTTCAAAGAATTCAACGTCCTCGACACACAGCCGGCGCAATCTCAGCCAATTATTCAGTTCGAACAAGCGGGAACAACATTTTGGCTTTTGACTTTGACCCTGTTCCTTGGCGCGCTGCTGATCTTATGCATAGCCCTTTGCCTTTCACAGAGAGCCTCCTTTCAGAGACAACTGAAAGCAGCCAACGCATCACCCTTTGGTAATTTTTCTTCAGCTTTATTTTACGTCAGTTCCGGTGATTTTTTTTAAGGTAGCAAACTTTGCGTTTCCTAATGGTGGTGTTCTGGTAGATGGAGCCCAATAGAGAAATTTTTAGGAATGATTCTTGTTTTTGTACCAATCATGGCTGTTACCAATTTCTTCGTAAGGTTGTAATAAAAAGTTTCATGCCCTTGCTGCTGAATATAACATATAAATTGTTATTATAAAGTTCATACCAAAAGCGGCTTGGCGTTGCTTTTAAGTGACTATAAATATTCCAATTGTTTGCTTGTGCGAACTTGTAGTTTTAACGAGCCTCTTAGGTTTTTTCTCATACAATTCCAGCTGTTGCGCACCAAACGATGACATTAAAGTCTACTTTATTTTGTCAAAGAATTAAAAGTGTTATTTAACGAAAAATTTAGGCAAATGACGCAAGCTATTATCTACCGATACAGTTTTCAAACAGAAAATCTATTTTTCTACCGCTGGCAATTATCTAGTTATATTAAAAGGGCTGTAAATTGAGTAAACTATGGGGGAGATGCTCTGAACTCCTTCAAAAAGTCCCACCGAGAAGATGGTTCTTCACTTGCTCTAACACAAACTATTTCCCCATAAAGTTTCACCAAAAGTTAAATGGGGATAGGCCGTGCAAGAGCAATCTCCCCTTCCGTCCCAAGTGCCTTGTTTCTGGTCCCTCACTATATACTTTGGCGAATGATATATTAGTGTTAGTTGGACACAGTTTTAAATGAGGGTTGCCGTGAGCCGGTCCGACTAACAATAAGCATTGGAGTTATATTTCTAATCCATCCTCGTGAGGTACCTTTTCGATGAGTCCACCCGTTATAAAGACTCTGCCGGCCGTCGTAGTGTCTTTGTAGAAATAGTAGATGGACGGTCGTGCACGTATAGGCAAAATTGAATGAAGTTTTGAATTGAATGTTGGCAGAAGGCAGAATCATGATCCCGTAAACATTTCAAAACATCATTGAAATCGGTGAGATGGGCCCCTTTCTGTATAATAACCGTTACTTTTCTTCTTTGAAGGTGCAACAGATTCAGAATTTATCAGAGGGCCCGGACGAGTTCCCAACACGAATAAGCATAGCGTAGAAGGATCGAATCCGATTTGGATGCACGCTTACGAGAACGAATGGTTCAAAAGTGACGAGTCTTATAGTCATACGTCTGAGAGAGATTCTCTTGACGAAAATGCTCTGAACAACGAAGATGTTATGAACGAAGCTAATACAAACCAAAGAAACGAAGATAAACCATATTACATCGAGCCAAGAGTTTCCTCTATTTCTAGGTAAATCGAAATTTCGATCATTTTTACACTTGAATGCTAGTTACTATATGTGGAATTTTATAAAAAGGCAAAGAGTACAGTAGTTTTTATTACAGTTTGTACTATTAAAAAATTCAAATCGTCCATTCTAAATATTCGAACCGAAAAATCTCGAAATACGAAATTTAAAAGTCACAAGGTCACAAAACTCAAGTTGCACATCTGCAAACTGCAAAATTAAAGGCTTGGACCTTTGATTAGTTGGTCCTAGTTTAAATCCCCTGTTATCTCTGAGTAACTTTCCCTATCTAATATGTATGTAGGACTGGGTTGCATATAGCTCATTAATTTAAACTAATACTTGATTACTAATACTAATACTGTATATCTACTGTCAATTTGACGGCTACCGTAAATCTAGTGTTAAATTCATATTGGATTACTACTCGTATTTCACTAATACTCAGGCTGCACAAAAAAGTATATTTTTTATAGAAATTAGGAGTCTTCCAAAAAAAAATACACTCAATATTGAGCGTACAGACCAAATAACCTGTTTCAACTATAAAGTTATTAATTTTACAGCTACCTAATTACAAAATGTGGCGTAAATGTAGTGTATAGATCTAATGCGACAATTCATATGCGCCAACCTAATATTAACTTATTATTTCGAGAGAGCTTCAATTTTAATTGTATACAACAATGGAGATAAGATTCAGACATGTTAAACAATCTTCAGGTTTGAATATTAATTTGATAGCAAGATAAATTTTGTTATAAAAATACTCTGTTGTAGAATTACAGACTGCGTGCATTATTGTTTACAGAAATAAAAATTGAATGTAATTGCAGGATTTTTTAGTCATCAGCATTATATGAAGTAGGTGGTAAAAGATGGAATGCTTCATGAAAGTTCCTGAAATTCATAATCTTTATATATACTATAAATATACCAATTTAATACTCGATATTTTTAGTATTAACGCCATTAACAATAAGAAAAAAGCAATATAGACACTTGAAATAAATTTATACTTCGAACAAAATGAAGGATCTGAATATGCGCTTTGCAAAAACAGAGATGGAATTAAAGTATTATTGCATTGCATTATTATAATTTAGTTCTAAGCAAACATTAATCAAACAAACAATTTTATTTCAGCATGGAAAGCATCGCGAATATACAAAATGACTTTAACCGAAATTCGCCTATTTATCGAGCTCCAAACTCGACCGTTAATCCTCTTGGCAAGAAAATCGAAACGACAGAATTGTAGATGTGGTTAGTATCGATGACTAGGTTCAATTAAATACTAGTGCATTATTATAAAGTAAAATTATACAGATCTTTGTAAATAATCATGCGCCGTACAAATAGCAAAACGCATTGTCTAATTTATTTTACAATAACTTTTAACACGACGAGAAGTATTGATACTCAAATACTAAGTATAGTTTATGACAGTCTATAGTATAATTTACTAAAAGTATAAAATATAAAACATGAGAAAACTGTTTTGGCAAACTTTAACAACCAGATTAATTTATGTTATGTAAGGTTAAATTAATAACGCCCTAATGTCTCTTTCCAACGAAGTTAGTACCTGCACATCGAGTTTGTATTCGACAACCTTTTATACACCTTTGTAACCTTTTTTAGACAAATAAAAAGTAACTGACAAAATTTTTATCCACAGTTTAAGGAGTCATATAAGATTACTTCGCGTAAAAACATTTTAATCTTACGCAAGAATATTATTGGACGCAATAATAACCTCCCTGTTTTGTTTCAAACTCTGATAATATTTGTTTTGTACAATATAAGAGATATAAGAGAGATAAGATATAAGAGATTAAATCTAACAAGTTTCTTGGATCCTTCACTCCTTTTCTTCCGAAATATTTATATAGCATCTGTAAATATACTGGATCGGCAATTCCAGTGTTAAAATAACGCGAGAAAGATTTATTTCTTTTTTTCGAAATCAGTTTCTTGATTTGGAATCCCGGCTTTCAATGTATCAAAAAACATTCCCAAAATACAGCTTCCGAAATATTAAAACAAATAATGTTACCAAAGTAAGAATCGTATATGACCGCCTAATATCACTCGCAATAATCATTCCCAATAAAAACAGATCGAACAAGATACTAAAGAAGAACTAAAGGTAAAAGTAAGTTGGTAAAGGTAAGTTAATTCAAACTTATTCAGTCAAAATCTGTTTGCCTCAAGAACAGATAGAAAGTCGCTCGCGTTAATGTTTTAAGAGATTTCTATCACGGAGAAAACTGTCGCCTGGTGGGCAACATGTGCAGATAATATCTTGGAATGAAGTACCGGTAAAAGAAGGATCTATTGTTTAAATGCAAATCAAGTATACGTACAGATGACCTCGATGGGTCAGTCACACTTCCAAGACCCTCTCGCCAGTACGACGTTTTATCGCATGGGTATTAGCCCATACAGAAATTCGCTATTTAACATTTTACGTTTACCCTACACGCCAACACCCAATTAACCTCGAAAAAAGCTGAGTTTTAATGGCCGAAAAATCCGGGCGGAAAACAAGAACTGAATTACTTTCCGTTCGGTCAGTGATAGAGACTAAGTTATGAGATCTTTGCCTAAAAGATCTTGGCTTTAATGTCAGACCTTCGGCTTGGAAATCTTACCCTTACGGCGTGAGACCTGTGACCGAAAGGTCGTTGACTTGAAAATAAAATTTACTGCTTGATCGAATGATAGTATGCTTCGTTTAACATATTGAATCGAATAACATTGGCGGAATGATTGACGATTACGAGAATATTTGGTCCGCAGCACGATATGGAAAATACATTCAACCGTTTTGCGGCAACGTTTAACGCTAAATCTACAATAAATCTTGCCAATAGCGCGCCAAAATCGAAAATGCGTGAGGGAGAGGGATGTCCCTATCCGTCGGGAGAATCAGAGCAAATTACCCCTCAGCTGCCAACTTACCGTTTCAGCATTATACCCATAGGTATAGAGGACTCGCTAGACGTGTCCCTTCGACGCTTGTAATTGGTCCAGGAGGTAATGCGGGGGTAAGGCCCTAACCAGGTATATCTATACTAGGACCATAGTGTCATGAAATTCCTCATTTGGATATTGTGTCCGCGGCTATGAGTTTACTTTACTAAATATATAAATAATTATTAACACTAGAACCACCGGCGTTAAATCTATTATATTTCAATTAATTAAATAAGTACTCTGAGAAAAGAGGAATCAAGTGGCGGAAAAGATGATCAATTCGGTCATTTATGTTTTTTTAGCTGGACGTAGAATATTTTTCTTACGACTCTCCTGTAAATTGTGAGAATTTTTGGAAAAAGTTGTGTACCAGTCATTTTGACTGGTTTGGCAGTTCTAGTGTTAAGATATGATTTAAGTGTTATTACGATTTCTTGCACTTCATGACACGGTCGCCACATTACTTTCTTAAAAGTCGCAAGAACAAATTTGGACATTAGCGAACGCTATGATAATAGTATGTTAATCGTAAGAGTATTGAAATGTTCTCTCACCCGTACCAATACGTCAGACATTTTTGACAGTAGAACATTGACAAACAAGCGATGACAGAAAATGAGCGAGCAAGAACAGTGATCGAGACAATACGCACAGTCGGTCGTAGGTTCGGAGGGGTGAGGTAGCCGAGGAAACGGCCACCTACTCCCTTATCGTCTTCCTGGACGTCAGCGTTGCGTGCTACCTTATGCTAATCTACAGGGGTCGTACAATCGACTGGTCAGTGCTCGAGTTCACCCCCTTACGGCACCCCCTTTCAACCCTTCACTAGTTCGGTCCGCCTACGAAATAACCCACTGTTGTTTCCACAAGGAGTCAGTAGCGTAGCAATTCTTCGGTAATTGAATTGCTCTTTGATGTCGAATTAATGATAATTTAGAATGTCGACGACTTTGAATTCGAACGGATATACTGTATAAAGGGTAGTTTTTGAGTTAGTTACATAATTGATTCTTTTGCCTTATAATCGCACGACAATATTTAAGACAGGGCTTAATTTTGTGTAAAAGAAAACTTCAAAATTTCTTGGTTTTTATTTTGATAGAATTGGTTGTGTTATCGTACAGCGACACTTACAATAGGATTTAATTTCAACGAAATAAACCTTGCAACTCTTGCTATGTTAATGTAGTGACATAATTGATCCTTTTACTTTATAATCGCAATGTAATATTTACGAATTGACTTTGACTTAATGAGAATAATATTGCAAAACTCTTGCTTGTTTGATTCCGTTGTACAATTTGATCTGTTTATTTTATAATAGTATTGGTGGTTTTGGAATGTGGTTATTTGTTAATGTTTTAGAGAAATACTGATGTTTCTATGTTATAACAGTGCTGTGGAATTTATGTGCGATGAAACATACAAATCTATTCATAGGTCATATGATAATCGCCTGCTTTGTTATTGTGCCAATATTCATTCTGCTGAATAAATAAATATTGATAATTTTAAAGGAATTTGTTATTAATTCATTACATAATATGTTTGCCTTCTCAAGGTTACAAGATAATAGAAGTTATTTTATCTGTTTCCTCCATTTTTTCTTATTTCACTCTCCGCTTATGCGCACAGCTTTATGACAATTTATTAAACATCATATGTTTAGCCTAGCTTTTAACAATTTTTTCGATTCCCTTATTGGATATCTTTTCAAAACGTTTGTTGCTTATTTAAAACTCACATTACAAAATTGATTGTTGTTCGCAACATGCATCACATTTGTGTCTATATTTTTCGATGACATTAATTTTAATTTTATATATTTGTATAGTCATCTTATTAACTGTAATTTTCCTTCTTAACTTTCACCATTAATGTTGACGCAGTCTGTACTTTCATTAAAATATCGAGGTCATCCATGATTTCGTGACGTACATTACAATTAGAATGCATTAACTGTCATTGTTATTTACTGTGGGATGTAAACTTTTTATTTCCAGCAAATGCAATAGTAAATCAAAAATAAAAATTCCTTTACGAGTAACGTGCGTGCAATACTCACATTGATCTTCGTGTAACGCAGTTGCAATTTTCTTGTAAAGAATGGATCATATTTGATTTCGCAATAAGTAGCTGCATATTTACTTCGAATACTCGTTCTCTTAAACAGGAATGGTGATTATTCCTTAGGGCTACATGATACTTAGGCCCGATACTGTATTGCGGTTCTATGACACTTACAGTGATGCATTTATTCTACGATGGCAATTTGCATGCGCTCACCCTTTGTATACTGCGGCCTCGCCACGCCATAACAATTCACTAAACGTCCCCATTCCGTTACTTCGATTAGCGGCGAATTTTTCCGTGGAAAATTATTACTCTGATTGCCGTGCTGCTTTAGCACCTTGGAATTTCACTGATTTCTTTATTAATTAGTGTAAATTGACACATTTGTTAAATCATTTGTTACTCGTTAAAATAATGTAAATATGGAAATGTCTATTCTATACAATAATATTGTTAATTTACTAATTTCTGACATATACTTTAAATATGCCTAATAACTGTAGATCGGCAATACGATGATGCGGTGTCGTTAAAATATGTGTCTTATCGTTCATGAATATCAGTAATTGAACCTATTTTTTCGTTTTTATGCAAGACTTTTGAAAACAGGTTTCTATAGACATTTTAGTCGCAAAACGTGACGCCTGACACCAGAGGGTTTCCTCTATATCGGCTTTATTAGTAAGATGGATTTGATTTGAAGAGATTTGTACTTTCTACAAATTACTGTTAAGGCAATATCAGTTGTAGTTTGGACCGTGGACGAACTAGGAAAATCCCTGCCCTCTTCTTGCAGAGGCGCTGGACAAGCCACGCCTATAGTGAGGGACCAGAAACAACGCACTTGAGGGGTAATTTACTCTGATTCGCCGACGGATAGGGACATCTCTCACCCTCACGCATTTTCGATTTTAACGCGCTATTGGCCGAGAGACCCGCACATTCATTGCGTCGTCATGCGAACGACGAAAGGAGTGTTTTATTTTCGGTTGTCATTCGTCGATCTCAGGTTTCCAGGACCGACATGGCGGGGATAGGCGGTGCGAGAGCAATCTCCCCTTTCATCTCAAGTGCCTTTTTTCTGGTCCATCACTATACCCTTACGGGCTCCAGTTTGTTTAGTCAACGCTACATGCTGCACGGCGCAACGTGAAGCGTTGTTTAGCATGGACCACGAGGAGATAGGGTCATGACGGTTAACTTTCACTCTGCCTCGTGCAGGTTGGCCTCGCCGATCCCAGACCGCAAAACCACAGTGCAAAGTAGAGCCGTCTCAGGGTTTTACAGACGCTTCTCCCTACCGTCGTTTTTAGGGCATCTCCTATTTCCGTTCTACTTTCATCTTCTTCAGCGCTTTCTTGGCAAAATATTGGAAACCCGTGCAGAGTGCCTCTGTTTTAAATATGTAGATGTGACACCTCGGCAAATAAGGGTAATTTGTATGTTTCTTTTTTCTATGTGTCTGTCTGCTAGGCTGTTCTACCGATCGGAAAGCCAGTTGCGGAACTGCAAGTATATCACTGCTTTGCAAGAAATCTCTTCATTTCTGATCCTGGTTCTTCTCAAACATTTTTCGTTCGCAACGAGACGAATCCGATGGGCCAATAAAAAACTTTGTCCCTAATTTTCACAGATTGGGCGAATTTCGCGGCAGTTTTTTTTGCAAATGTCGACCGATCCAAGCGTGTAGAACATCGTCTAGTAGGTCGCGACAAATAATTTTCATACACCCTGTACTTGTGCGTCTTTCTGTCCATGGTTTCTACATCCCAGCGTACTTGACATTCTGATAGTAGATCGTTATATATTTCGGATGCTGTTTCTGTTGATGGAGTTTTACTGCTGGAGATTTTTGAAGAAAGTCGAAATGCCAAGTTTATAAGTTTCTTTCGAAAAATTACTCGAACTTAAAACAGTACAACACATTGGATTTTCCAAGTTTATTTCGCAAAAGGAGAACTTTCCTTCTTTTTTTAAATATTTCTTCAAGTATTTATCTTGTGTGTCTAAATATAAAGAATTTATCGTTAACAATTATAGTATATAACCATAGTCTACAATTATTATAATAATATTTTCTCTGTCTACTTATTCTTTATAATGTAACAATTTGATTCGTCCTTATAATATATATTGTTATGAGTTATTTTTGTCACTGTTGTATGATATTGCTTGAAAATATTCAGCACCGTCGTGTTGTTGTTATAAATACGTTGTGTGATAGAGTTAACGGTGTCCATCCATATTGGCCGTACTTTACTTATAATTTATTATTCATAAAATATAGTTCGTGCGTTTATAAATATTGTGCCAGTTTATTATACTACCCCGTGGTAGTTGCTTAAAGTGTAATCGTATTTATACATATAGATTATTTTATGTTTAATCTGTGGATCGATTCCGATTTGTAAACTCTCAGAATTTTAATAACTGCATTGATTATCATACGAAAAACCTCACAAATTGTACTCTGCACACAAAAAAATTGATTTCTCCTTATACTAATTGTTAGCGAAATATACTCGTACAGAACACATCAGAAATAAATGGTCAGATTTTAAGTCCATATTATGCAAACGTGATATATGCATGCAGTGGTCGAGTGATCGCAACCGCTACAAACATAGCTATAGTACAACCACTCTAATTTCGACCTTGAATACGGAATTTAAATTACCACATAAATTGTTGGAAACACATAAGTTGTGTGTTTATATGGCATGTAGGGACTATCGTTCGATTAAATGTCAATTAATCTTAACCTTCATCCGTCTCTCATCTATTTGATAGACTTTCTTGTGATGAAATAGCAATGAAGTTCTCTCGATATATTTCCTGTCTTGCTTGAAAAGAATTTTATAAACTTCACTCAGCAGGCAATGTGTTAAATTGGTGGCGAAGTCAAGCGTGAACCGTCTGTTCTCGAAATTTGTTCTCTTCTCCAAACAAATCACGCGACCCTCATATTATAGAACCCTTCTATTTTGTGCTGCACAACTGTTAATACCCTGCCTTCTCGAATCCTGACTCATCGGCGATACATTACTTTTGGGTATTATATCAATAAGTGTTACATTAATGCACATGTCAAATGTGCAGTTATATTAATAACTCATAATTACCCCAGATCTTAAACTTAATATCTGTATACGCATACCTTAATGACTGATAGTACCTGTAGATTCAAGAAGTATAATTACTGGACAATCTAAAAGAATGTTGTTACAACAGATATTGACAACCGTTATTGTTTTAAATTGAAAGGAAAAGGCGAGATTCTTCGGTTCTGCTAGATCTGCTGCAGTCCGCGCTTTGTGCTAGGCAAGGTGGCCAGACTGCCAATTAGCGTCAAGTAGACACCACATACACATACACACACACAAGGCCGGCAAAATAATCAATTCCAACTTTATGACTGACGAAAATTAGCGAATTTGTCCCCTTAATTTAAGTACTACAGCCGGTTGCTGATAAGTTTCTAGGAAAATTCCGCAGAGAATTTCTCCGTTCAGAAAGGAGCTGATTGCTTCTTAACCCCTTGGCTACTGTCGGCGCATATACGCGCTCAGAAATTTTGCTTTTGTGACACGGAGAGTGCATTTAAGGGCTCAACACAGCTTGATTTTCTGACACGAAGGGCGCATATAAGCGCTCAACACATTAGTTATATTGTAAAAAAAGCTATACATTAACATTAAATTTGTAATATATATAGCAGCAATTCGGTCAATAATACGAAGAAATAAATAATATTGTTTTAATATAATGAAATACAGTTTTTTGATTATTGAAATGTTTTCACAAAAACGCATCTCTACTCAAAACATTGCCGTTCTCGGCGGACATTGTAAATGAATTCCTACCCGTGTGGTACGACCGGTGCGTCTCAAAGCCAGCCGTAGACAAAGCGTTAAGAGAAGTTCTTAAAACTCAGGCAGGGCCCATCAGAAAATAGTTGAACATGCCCCACCTTTCTCCCATCATTACATCCCTCAAGATGTTGAACTGGAGTAGGAAATTTTTTTTCTCAAACATTCGGGTACGGGTATTCGATTCAATCTTTCGTTTGAGCAACTCAATCGCTCTACGAACTTGAACTAGCATTCGAAATAATTTCACAGTATTTTATTCAGCGGTAAAAACTTTTCCATACACCGCATGCATGTTTCGAGTAGATGGCGTTGCACTGCTATTTCTATTACAGGGAAAAAAAAGTTGCTGATGAACCTGTAATACATAATTGCATTTGAAAAAAATAACAACACGCATTTCACAGAGAAGTCTGTATAAGTATAAGGTGTTATGGCACCATGCATTAATAGGTAACGTCAATAGGTACATCAGTGGATGCATTACTTTAAACAATAGACAAACAAACAGGTACATATTTCATTTAAAACGGTCATTCTTACAAATTAGTGACGTTTATTACCATAATTCTAAATCGTTAAATTCAAAAATCACAAAACCGTCTCACAAACCCCAAATAAAGACTGCAATAAAAATCAAAATCTCAAATCACTAGTAAACATTTACTTCGTTACTTCCTCATCACTGATGACTACTCTTAACCAAACTGTTCAAAACTCTAGCAAAACCACCAAAGAAAACAATTGCAAAAATGACAATAATAATATAGGGTCCTATTCTAATTTGATCTCAGACGAGCGACCAAAGACTATCGGTACTCGTCTTCGAATAAACGGAATAGGTTCCCTTAGAACTAATTAACAAAACCGTAGCCTAGAATCTTAACTGAACGCGTGTAATTAAAACAAATGATTAACTTTATTAAATAGATAAAAATACAATACTCTTAATAATACTAAAATTACTCTAACTCTGAATTTATCTCTAATGCTCTCTCCACCCACGCTATGACTCTCACTCTGTAAAGCTCTCCACTCAACTCGACTCCACTAACTGGCTCTTCCAAAAATCCACGCTCGCATCCACCCTCGATACTCTTTCTCACAGCATGCATTCTTCGTTTTTCTCACAGCATGCGTTCTCTGTTGCACTCACTCATTTTCTCTTTATCTACAGACTAAACATTCATGCTAGTCCTGACATCCGTCGCCTTCCACGTACTCTAAACATCCACTCTCGTTTATACAGGGTGGTCCACGTAACTTGTGCACCTCGAATAACTTTTAAAGTATGCGTTGCACGAAAGAATGTTATATACAAAAGTTACATGGTTTAAAAGGGTGCACTATGTAGTGTGTTAATTTTTTTTATAGGTGGAGGCGTTTCGGAGATTTGCAGGTCAACTTTGTTTTTTTAAATGGAATGATATGTTTTTTTATTAACCATGAAATAGCACGTTTTCAGACGAGTTCAATGACCTATGACTCAAGTTCATTCAAGGTCAAACTTGCTTCAATATTAAGTAACTATAATTCAAAGTATGTCGTGTTTGGTACCATTTTAATCAGAAAAATCTCACAAATACGTTAGCAAAGGTTTACAAAAAAATCGAAAATGAAAACGGCCGATCCTCCCGATTTTTCTGATTAAAATGATACCAAACACGACATACTTTGAATTATAGTTACTTAATATTCAAGCAAGTTTGACCTTGAATGACCTTGAGCAATAGGTCATTGAACTCCTCTGAAAACGTGCTATTTCATGGTTAATAAAAAAACATATCATTCCATTTAAAAAAACAAAGTTGACCTTCAAATCTCCGAAACACCTCCACCTATAAAAAAAATTAACACACTACATAGTGTACCCTTTTAAACCATGTAACTTTTGTATATAACATTCTTTCATGCAACGCATACTTTAAAAGTTATTCGAGGTGCACAAGTTAAGTGGACCACTCTGTATACAAACCATCCACACTCACTTATTCCAAAATTAATATTATTTACGTGTAGAAAAATTCCGTTCCTACAATAAAATTTCAATTACAAGATCAACGTCGTCCGCGTGCTACACACGAATCTCTCAGATTTCACTAAAGAGATATAGCTGTAGAATCGCAATCTCTCATCCAAGATCAGCAATATCGCGGCAGAGGTGGATGCACCTTCGCCACCACGTGGAGGGGATGTTGAGTGTGACGCGGCATACACGTGACACGACGCACAGTGTTCGCGTCGGGGGTTGAACGGGGCAACCCCCGTCATATGCGCGCCGTTCGCGGCCACGTGAAGTATTACTTGGACGATCTTCGAAAATGTCGTCGCTTGACCACGGCTGAGTGAGGCTCCTTTTATTCCAATGATAACGTTACGTTTGCAACGAAGGTGAAGCCAAGGGCAGCTGAAGAGAATTGAAAGAAGTAGTGAGTGATGGCGAGTAAAGATTGGATGGGAGCATCGTTGAAACGTTAAGTGGCGGTTTTGTTCGTAGTGCACAGACTGCTCTTTTTAAAATTGTAGAATTATATTTAAATACTGTTGGTTCGTTAAATGCGTAACTTTAGTTAGTTGAAAGTTGCATTACAAGTCTACTTTTGCTTCTTCTGAGAAATACGTTTCTTGAAGGACGAAAAGGTAATTGCAATTTGTAGAACATGTATGAAGTTTCGTGTATAAAGTATTTCGCGCGGGAAAGATATCCCTGGAGGATGTGCTAGATGAACGATCGATGGATATTCGTATAAACATGCACTGCTTCAAGGTTTCGCGGTACTGAATGATCCTGCATTCAGGTGAGTGCCATTTTTTGTGATACGTACTTTAGAATGGCCTGTTATTAGTGCCAGTTAAATTTCCTTTGAAAGATAACAGTTCCCACTTGTTGAAAACCCTTTCATTGTTGCGAACTTTTCTTTTCACGAGTCGGACATTTATAAGCTACTTTTGTAAAAGCAATTAATTTCAACCACCGAAATATGTAAATCGATTCTTCGACCACTTTCTCGAATTGAAAGGATATCGTAGGAGGAGCAATAATACTCATTTTTAATAATAATCCTATATTTCTAAAAAATTACTGGACATTAAAGTCAAGCTGGAAATATATTAATATGAGACAACGGGCGCCCAATTGTACAATAACAATTAATTCAATATTAATAATACAACAATATTCTCTACAATGACGTTCGGAATACATCTGATAGATCTTTATTTCGATATTTGTGAATAAGTTTGATGACTACTGAAACATATTGTACTCTTTGGTACTTCAATACCGAATTGTAGTGTCAACCTTAATCGTTTCCAGTTGACGCATATCGTGTGCTTTAAGGCAGACTGGCATGCCAGCACGACATTACGTTTATCACCAACAAAGATATTTGATCGCCCCACATTTCGTAACACTGTGAGTGTTTGACCCGGCAATAAATGTAATTCGTAAATTATAAATGATACTAAATGAATATTTGCCAAAAATGTAATATCGAGAAGTTCCAAAAGATACTTGTTTTTTTTTGTAACATAATTCATCAACAAATGAATTAATCTGAGTAAGTCTATAATTTTAACAGAAGTGATTGTTATTTTTGCTATAGACCGTAGCAAATTTACTTATTTAAATTTATTTACCATTGGCACAATTTATTTATTGTTTAAGTGTGGGGAGAAATGTAAAATCATGAGAAATATTATATATCTGACAGAAACTGATAAAGCAAAATTCCATAGTTCCAATGGAAACTAACGGAATAGTTTTTATACAAAGTCTGGACTTTTATATTTCCTTACCACCTTTCATATGTTATTAAATGAAAGATAGTAGATAAAATGTAGGTAAAAAATATTTCGAATTTTGCACAAATACGTTGAGTAGATGTTTTTTGTGTAAATAGGTGCATATAACTTATGATTGAAACAAGTTTTAATAATTGAACAGATTTTATTATCTATGAACTATTGCTATACTATTTAAACTTACAAACTAGATATTATAAACTGAAGCAAAAAATGACAGAACTCTTTATTCTAAAAAAAACATTTCCTTTCGACAAATTCCTAATTAATTCAGTTAAAAAGATATTTCCACTGTCAATTGAAATTTTTACTTTTATTCTAATAGGAATTGACTAACTTTTACAGGGAAATAGAATCCAAATACCGGCGATTTTTTAAAATTTATTTTAAGTACTCAAGAAAACGTCCGTAAAACAGATCGCACATTCTGATCTTTGCAAAATAATGCGTACCAAGAAAAGACAATGAGTAAAGCGGAAATTCCTATTAGTGTTATCCGTTGTGTTATCTGATTAGAACGTATTCAATTGAGATATCGGCGAAAGGAAATTCTGCATGAAACGATATTTATTGAATAAATATTTCTTTAAAAGATGGAACACTTAATAACAAAAAGATGTTTCCACGTTTTTATGTTGTTCAGACATAAAATATGTATTAGTAGGTATTCTACAGAAATAAAAGTTGTTTTTGCTTTTTGATATCGAATACAATAAAATATCTTCATTTAGATTAAATAATATGCATATCAAAATTATTTTATCTATTATCGATTCGAACTCCGTGTTACAATAAAAATCACAACTGCAATTACCTAATGACTACATTATGTATTGACGTTGCTTTTTGAACATAATAAATGAGTAATAGATCGGTATCAGCAAAACGCGAGGAAATATTTTTCGTTGACACAGAATTATTAATTATTATAACAAGTATCATGTAATCTGTATACGCAAAACATTAATTTCTACATCATGTCATCTACTATGATGGGAAGTAATGTTTCGACGAACATATATTTCAAACAAGATTAACTTTAATAAATGATAAAAATATATCTATCACAGTAAAACATTATTTAAGTCGATACAATTATTCGTAAAACAATCTTATTGATCGGCGATTCAATAGAACCTCTACGAAGAAACAATATTATTCACAGCTGTAATTTACCAGTCAGACGTTGAACATAAACCTCATGAATAAACTGTACAACATTTATGAGCATCAACTCTTTCTCTCGCGTGTATACTGAGAATTAAAAATGAACGGCAATCGCTGTTCACTTCGATTTCGCTTTCACGGATGAGCGGAACTCTACGCGCGTTTACATATGCAAGATAGATCGGAAGAAACTCGAGAAATTCCTCAATCCGATCAAGCCCATATAGGAATATCGATTGGTGCGTGGTTAACGCAGAGGGAAAAAGCAAACTGAATCGATTTAAACGGTGTACACTGACCCGTAGAAGCACATTAAATTGTTATGGACAATGGAAGAGTTAAACTGCCGAGTTAAAAGCTGAATATTTCTCTACAATAAATATCTACTGATTATTGACCATACGGGCAATATTAGATATTTATGTATGGTATATCTGGGAATCTGTTGGCGGAAGTAGTTTAAGTTTCATGATTGTCGATACACGATGTCCTGTACGCTTCGAAATATTTCTCCGTTTCGGTGTTTTACCACGAATCGTTCGCGTGGGGCTCGTTGCATCAATAATATTGTACCGGTTCAGACTTTTTTTAAAATAAGTATTGTAAGGTTTTTCTGTGCAAGTTGCATTGTATGCACTCAATTCTATTTTTACACCAACTTTTTTTACACGAATTTGATTTAACACGAATTAGAAAAAAAAATTAATTCTCTTTTTACACGGCTTATTTTGATTTAACACGAAGGATCCAAATTCTAAGAACAAAATTGGCCGTGCCAAAACACAAAGACAGCAATTAATTACTGAATTTGTTCTTAAATCCACTGAAACATCGGGACCACAGGAGGCTAGTCTTAATTTTGTTCAAGAAATTACAGAAATAATTTCATCAATAGAGCACGAAGACGATAACCAAGACATTTCTAGTGATAGCAGTAATATTGTAGCCTTATGCAACCGTATGCGTTTATTGTCAGAAAGTGACAACGAATAAAATCTTTTTATGTGTAACCCAAATTATTTTGCCTAATTTTTGTGTTCATGAATTAGTGAAATGGTTTTTTGCTTCTTAAATCATAATTTACTTTGTATGATACATGTGCAATTCTTATGAAACAATATTTTTAAGATCCTCACATGTAAACTCAGGGTTTATTGTATTATTTTTGCTGATTTCTCATGACTGGAACCAATCTTCTATTTTTCCGTAGATGCAGTATATTTTTGTACACGAATTCTTCGGGAATGTATCTATCGTGTAAAAACAGAATTAAGTATATTTGTTTATTGTACAATAAATAATAATTAAGGAGCTTGAGTGCATTTGAATGTACGTAATTAAATTATGTCACTTGGAATAATCTTCTGTTGGACTTCAGTTGTAATATTATATTTAGTTATTTTCCTAATTTAGATGAAATTCTTCAACTTAGTTGAGTTAGGATAATTTAGGCTGAATATAACAATATTAGATGTTATACTGAATCAGAATAACTTAGAATGAGACACTTTGAGGCATTCAAACGGAGGAAAAAGCTACTAACAAATTAATACACTTGCAATTATGATGCATTTAGAGATCTGACTGGTATGTGAGATCTGTAATCATTTTAATAAAATGTCCTATTGCAAATTTATCAAGTACATGAAAATGAAATTGATTTACAATTAATTCATTGGATGTACAATATTTCGATTTATGAAATATATAGAACTTAAAATATGAAATCAACGTGTTATGTGCAACACCGGTAGCGAAGCGGATTTGTTAAAGGGATAAATAAATATTTTAGCTTAGACAAAATGAGATTCAACTTTTACTTATAAAAATCGATTGCTTTAGTTGAAGTCATTAAAAGAAGTTAAGTTATAGATTTTACATATTTGTATAACTCTGTGTCATAATTGTCTTCATTCTTTTATGTATTGCTATTTATTTTATAATGCAAAACAAATTTCGATATCTTCGTCCCTTGTTTTCTTAATAGATTACATTGAAAAAACAGATATTGACGATTTAGATAAATCTATGATAGATTCTGAAATCTAGCATATTACACTTTCTGGTTGTAAATGGCGTTCCATGATATGTATGAACTGTTGTAATTGTGTATTTAAAACGAAAAATGTCGAGCCTTGCTACTAACTGTAAGTTCATTTACAGGACCATCATTGTTATTACTACATTAATTGTATTCGTCATGGTATATTAATCGCATATTAGTAAAATCTATAGTATCATCAATATGAATTGAAAATATTTTAATGATTTATAAATATACAATGGCAAGTGTTTTCTACTGAACTGTACGACAACAAAGCATCAACACACTCAGTTCAAACATTTTTTTCGGAAAAAGTGACTAAATCGCAGATGAAATATAAGAATATTTATAAATTACAAATAAAATTCCACAAAATACATGAATTCTCCCTTCTATCGCGTTCTTAATCCATCATAACTATACCTACGGTAGCATGCATTTTGAAATACTTTGTTTATCCATCACCCTTCCGGTTAAGTTCCACGTATTTGATCCATTAGATTCTTCTACTTATTTGCACATCAATATTTACCTTCCCAAAAAGATTACTTTCCACTCCACTTTTATTCATTTTCCTTTTTTTAAAGCAATATGCTCCTACCTATTAGTCTCGTTTCATATTATTCTCCGTTTGCAATCTGATATCTTTCTGCCCATTCCCTAGGGCTTTTTAATCGCAAATTGCACAGTACAGACTGAACAAAAAGGGGGAAATGAAAAGATAAAGCCGTAAAATAAGAGCACGTATCCGACATTACTAAAGACAAATGGTTAAAATCGTAAGTCCGAGGTGTTTTCTGGAGAGTCCACACGGTGAACTTTTTACTAGCAATCGTATTAGGGTCATTGTGGTTGCTTTTTGCATTTCGTTCAGACACAGTAAGTTCAGTAAAAGAATTCGATAACCACGTTCCCTAATCGTAGTCGATGGCCTACATTTCCCACTCTTTTGTCCAATTCCCAGCGTTCCTCATTGTTCTACATGACACCTGATATATACAGGTGATTTTATCGGCACGTGACAGGGGCACTGCATGACGAACTGTAAATCACATAGTGGTAAGCGAAGTGGTAGATTCTGGGAGGAGGTTTGTTCAAAGAACGGCGCGTTTTAACATTAGGAAAGATAGAAGCTAAATGCGGTTGTTGAACATTGAAGATTAACGTAGCTTTTAAGTTAATTAGAAATGTCTTCTACGAACGGGAACTACGTATGGTAAATAGGCATGAATCAATAGTTCTACTACTCCGGATTTTAATCCACTTAGCCTCAACGACTTCAGAGCGACGTGATTTCTCATACTGTGAAATAGTATGGAAATCTATAATTGATAATAATCTTGTGGGCTGAAAAAAATGATAGGTAATTTTTTTAAGTAGAAAAATGTCTTAATGAAGATATTCCCAGGATTAATTAGATTAAGGGAATTTCACAGTCGCAGATGATCCCGATGAGAGATTTTAAAGTAAGCGATTTCGATGAGCTTGTGTACAAATAAAGCGCTAAATATTTTTATGGTAATTTAGGACTCTTAACCCTTTGCGGACCGAATTATTTGGTCAAGTTTGTAGCGAGCTAAGTGAAATTAATTGCACAATATTTTCTGTCGTTGGTTATTCATTTTTTTTAATGATAGCATAACTATAGATACTGACGGATATTTATGTGTTTTCACAAAATCATTATGAATTTGAAAAGTCGATATTAATTCGTTAAAAAATAAAACGAAGCGGAAAGCTATGTCGAGTATAGCTCGACATCGGACTGCAAAGGGTTAAAGAATTGGGATAATTATTTTAAGAAATGTTAATGTTGAATCTATTACACGTATATAGCTATCAGTGCTCGTAATCAGGATCGAGAACATCATGCAAACTAGATTATGTTACACATGTACCTTCAAGTTTTTCAAAAAGGAGATATCAAATTATTTTCTATCGGTGATATTTCTATTAAGATTTTCTTTGATTTAAACCATATAACGAGAATCACTATATTTAAAGCAGCTGAATAGATACGTTTAACATTAATCTGACAGTTAGAAATATTATATGTTCTGAGTTAGATTTCGAAAATAGAGGTATAATTTATACCATTGTATAAAAACATTAATTACCTTCCAATACTTTACTTTAATCTAGCTACATATATAGATGTTTACAAAAATGTTAATATATACTCTTGAAGTTTGTGAATCACAGTCATCGGATTCAACATAAAATATCGTTTTTCTAAGAATGTATTTATATTATATATCAATTGCAGTTGCTCCTTTATTACGCAAAATAATTAATTTATAATTGACGTGGGCAGTCTATTGCTAACTCAACGAAGATCGTTAACTATACTATAAGACAGGGATAATGCATGGTCACGACCTCCTTTCGTGATCATAAAATCGATTTTATCAAAGCTCAACATCTCTTTGGTGTTAATGTAGATTGCGAGCTCCTACCGACGATAATATTATTAATTTATTCCTACTGTCAGAGTGAACATAAATTCTGAAATTGTGCTACGTAAGTCGATGACTGGAAATTAAGCTCGTGACACAAATTTTTTTCTCATTCCTTGTAAGTGTGCACGAATGTTAGTGTACTCAATAAAGGAAGAATGTCTGAAGAGAATTCTTTTTCAAAACACTGAAAATGCGTTGAAAATGACACGTATACGAAAATGTAAAATATACGGTGTCTCACGAACTTTATCCATTTAAATATCTTGGTTGTTTCAAACAACACGAGGAAATGTTACTTACAGAAGTTGTAGAGTTTAAGAAACTACATAACAAGGTATAAATGTTATTCTTGCAAGTGGAGGCGTAGAGAAGATATAGCGGTCAGCCTTGTTTTTTTTTAAGTAGAACGTTCTACTTTTTATACTAGATTTCGATAAACTGGGGTATTCTGAGTATAGAAGTACTAAGGTGAATTTGTTCTAAAACTTACCGTAGCTGATAGTTGTCTTTTTTCCTTTGATTATTTCATTATTATAATCAGAATACATCAGTCTACTGAAATCGAGCATAAAATATTGGATATTCTTGACGCCTCCACGCGCAAGAATAATAGTTATGCCATATTATGTAATTTCTTAAACCCTACAAGTTCTGTAAGCAACAGATTCTCGTATTTTTCGAAGTGATACTGAAAATGACTGGCTTTTGGCCTTTTTCAACAATTACACAAACTTCTAAAAGTGGAAACATTTGGTTATTTAAGTTTACCCTGTAAATTATAAACTTTTGGTTCGATGAACTCTCTCCGCCTTTGTTTTCTTTCTTCCAACATATTTATTTAGTCTGAAAATACCAACAATCGATGTTAGGACGCACGAAGAATGCAAAAGATATAGAAATAAAGCACTTTACGTGTATTTTTTTTCTGTGCTTTCATTTCGTTGAATGAAGTGAAATTATCACTTAAAATGTTCTTTATTGTGAAATATCTGAAGTTTGGAGACAAATATTTTGGCATGAAAAAAATAGAGCCTATGAGGTATAAACAACTATACTTGTACACAAAATTTTTAAGCTTTAATTTTCGAGTTCCCTAACATTCGTTATACATTAATCATCAAGTTATTGACTATTATAATAATTACATTTCAAAATACCTTCCGAAATAGATGAAATATCGTAGAAAATATTTTAATAATAATTTACTGTAACAAGTCGAAGGATATTATTTTTTAGAGAAAATTCCAACTAATTCAGAAAATATGAAATCACTCTATGAAAAGCTGCTCTTGTTCGTAGTTCATTTATTGGGCAGATATTTATGGCATGCTTCACGAACTCGTATTTCTACGCAATGTGATCAATATATGTCGCTACGTCAAAATGTAATCGGAAATTGAACACGATATTATCTCCAACACAAAAAAGAAACTATATTCGTCGCGGCACATTTCCTGGAATTCCATTAAAACTGATTACATAATCAAAGGTTGATTATCGACGGTTTGAAACGTAACTGCTTTATAATTCCAAAATTATTAGCTTATTGAAAGCAGCATTGCTTCCAATGTTAATCCAACAAATACCTATCCAATAAATCTATAACAAATACTTTCATAAATAAAAGAGAATGGTTCATATAAAATTCATGAAGAACTGAAATTTTAAAAAATTTTGCAGCATCAGGAAGACGCAGTTTAATAAATATTAATGACTGTTTGTTATAATACTCATTGGAGAATATTACATATATTTAATTACATTTAACATTCTCTAATATATCTAATGTCAATAAGTTCGTGAATTCAGATAAGTGCATGGTTATTATTTCAAGTATTGTAAACATAAATTTTGAACCTGTTTATTAACGTCCTTTTATCGCATAAATAAGTGTCCTCCTCCTAGAAAAAAGGGTATGTGGCTACGTTGCACCATTTGGACTTAGAAATTCTCCTCACCACTCAAGTTTTCCAGAAAATGCAATTAAAGCCATCCAGCACAACGGACGCATATATGCGTTCAGGAAAACAATCTTATCACAACTTATCAGTGCTTGTAACGTTTAGAACGAGTTTGTCTAATGATATGCTTTTGTTCAGTTCGTTTTTATTATCTGCGTCGTTTCACATTTAGAATATAAAACATCATTATTAGTCACAGGATACAACGGTATTGTTAGAATCGAATGACATTCTTAATCTACGTAGTAAATTAAATTCGTAATGAAAAGAAAATGAAGAAGACTTTCCAGTGCGAAAAAGTGTTCGCCCTATCACGCGGTATCGGGAAATGGCCACCAACCCCTATAAATAATTACTAGCCCGATAAGTGGAATGACTGTCAGTTTGTCGAAAGGGTTTGAACTCACTCAATAGTCCTTGTGATATTTGGAAAAGAAACAAGAAAGTCCGCGTAACGAGTTATCGATCTTTGCATTAACGCAACAAACCGGTAACATTCGGCAAACAGCGCTGGTTATAGCTCGCAATTTATTGTGCCGGAATGATTTTCACTTCCTACAATATGTTCATGTCCCACGTATCTGAATTGCTATTATTTTAATAACTTCTTGAGCAACGCATCGTTGCTAGTAAAGAATTTTTTGCATTGCATTATGACACATTATTTGCGATATTTTCATTATTATTATTTGTAAAATATCGTTGCAATACTGCCTCTAATAATAATAGTAATAATGGAATATAATTAGAGCAGTAAAGTATGTTTTATATGCATTTCAAACACTTCCCAATTTCCAATCCTTAAATGCGAAGACAAATGTACAGGGTGTTTCAAAAGGTTTTGTCATGGCCTGGAGGGGTTGTTCTACACCTTCGATTGGATGGAGATTTGTGAAAGAAACCTGCCGCAAAATTCGCGAAAGGGTAGCTGATTTTTTGGGTTGGTTTATCGCATTCGTATTGTTACGTAGGTAAAATGTCTGAGAGGAACCTTGGATCAGAAACGAACCGTTCTCTCGCAAATTGACTTTTAATTGGGCCTCCACTGTTTAAGTTTCGTTTAGTAAGTGAGACCAGCAATTGGTCCTTCCTGACTCCGTTTCGAACGAAATATTTCGATGTAACTTTTCGGAGGCTAGAAGACGTCAATGACCTGTGTTCGGTGTCAGGTTCGCTCAAGGATCCTCTCGGGGAGAAGAACGTAAACACTTGCACTTTTCTTAGTGGTTCGGTGACCCAGTCCCCCAATTTCTAATGTCGTGCAGCACGGTTCTGCTTAAACTATTCGAGCCAGCAAGTATATCTCGTGTATTTCTTTCCGAAGGACCAGCAGATAGTCTCGCTTACTAAGCGGAAATTAAATCGCGGAGACCTAATTAAAAGTCAATCTGCGAGAGAACGGTTCGTTTCCGATCCATGGTTCCTCTCAGACCTTTTACCTACGTAACAAGACGAATGCGACGAGCCAGCTGCTGAAATTGGAATTTTGCGGCAGATTTTGCGGCAAGCCACGACAAATAATTTTAAAACACCCTGAACATGTCGTGGGCTTCCGGTCCCGAGGGCGAAGTAGAGAGTCTAATTCTTTTAGACTCAGAGCCGTATGTAACACGTAAAAAATTGAAAAACATTGAATAAAAAGTTTGGGATGATAGACATACCTAGGAAAGTTTAACAAAATTTTAATTATTTTGAGGACATGGCAGATCTCTAAATGTTTGTTAACTTTTCATTTATTAAACTGTTTGAGAAAAATTATTTACAAGAGCAGTCTGTTTTTAAAGAATCGCTGAGGTATTTCATTCTATCATGCAAGCATTATAGTGCAGTGACTATGCAAAATAAGTGCAGTTAGAAGTCCATGGTTAGAAAATTATGCGTTTCCTTTCGCCCGTTGTTATATCGCTGGATAATCAGCTATGTAAATCTTCTCCAAAGAATTCTGATAGTACTAAATTGAGAAATCAATGCAACATTAGACACTAGCTCTTTCTACTACGTATACTCCTTACGAAAATATCAAAATCCATTACTAAACTTGTTCTTTGAGTAACAAAGAAATGTATCGATTACATAATTCTACTGAACAAAAGTATATTTCTCCCTGCAACTTAGTTCAGTACAAAAAATTCTAACATTTACTTCATTTTAGTAATGTTTCCCTTTGGAACACTTATAAGGATTTCATCTGATGTGTAAGAAATTTAGAAATGTTCATATCCAAAAGATATTATTTCCAAAAGATTGTTTACTGTTTTGTATTTTTTCGGCCTCAGTTCATGTTCATTTGGCATAGGACCTATTGTCTTAAGCTTTAGATGGATTCTGAATCAGCGAAGTTATGATAGTTATATTACATAGGAGAAATTTTCCAAAGTTGGCGGGAGATTTAAATTTGAGCTCATGAATTGCTAATCCGCGTTTTCACCTCCTTGTCCACAGTAGACTCATTTTCCTATGAGCCCTGTCGTAGCAAAAGTGTTTATTACAATCACGACGAATTTTTAAAGATATTCTAAATGGAAAGATTTTTTTCGCAGAATGCCCTTTGCCGGAGCATGGTGCAAGATGTGGATTTATTTCGGGTTCGTTTTCGCGTGGAGCAAGGGAGCTCGCCCACGCTTTGATACTTCCACGGATATGGGTTTGGTTCTGATCCCGGCAGACGCGGAAGTAGATTCGGTTATTTTTCGACTTCGCGCGACTGATCAGGATGCGGATTTTCCACTTGTATTTGAGATAACTGGTAACAATTTGTTTCTCTGTACTTGTAACGATTTTGAAACCTGTTATTACAATTTCATTTAAAATTCGTTAAGCTATTTACCTTCTATTTCTAAAACAAGCAGAAAATATTATACATGTTCTCTGTTCCTTTTTTTTCTATTAAAATAATAGTTTGATCTCAAAGATTTTTCGATAAAGTGAGTTTGTATTATTTAAATCCTATATAATGGTAATTAACCCCTTGCCTTACGATTTTTATTTTGATAACGTGCGTAATACCCCAGAATTAATTCCAGAAATAGAAATTTCTCTCTGATATTTAACATTTGGCACAACTGACTGCAATATTAATATTATAGAAATAATTTCACCGTCTCGAGATCGATTGATATTTTCAATTTAATACTTATTGGAAAACTTCAAAATTTCGTATTCCATTTATCGCCTCACATGTGTCACACGTTATTGTAAGCTAAGGGGTTAACCTACAGTTCTTTGCTGACTTGCGTATTACATTAACACTTCATCTACCGGAAGCTTATTAATAGGCTTTCTGTTTGTCAATACTCATTGGCCGACAGTCTATTAATCTGTTATTACAGATGATGATAAAATAAAGTTACGCTGCCTCGAAGCAACTGAAATTAAAACGACATAATGAGTATTTCTTCACATTTTAATTTTAATGTTATAAAGCTTTACAAGTAGGTACATACACTCGTGCATAAAGTTCAGAAGAATGAGCGGTAGATAAAGTGTTAAGTAAGAGTATTTGAATAAAGGATTTTAACACATTGAACCCCCTGTGATTACTACACAAACTCGTGGCCAGCACTTATAAATTCAGTGTTTCTTGTGACTTTTGAACGACAATATTCACGAAGTTGCTAGCATATTCAATATTAATGCAGTAAATGCAGCTCTAAAATCCATACCTTAGGTATTATTGGATATGCCATTATTTTTATCGTTCAATGATTCTACTCTAAAAATATGTAATTTTGATAGAAAAGCTATGACTTAAATGTAAATAGCAAATGGACGAAATTTCGGACACATTCAATGTGTTAATAAAATTTATTAAAGTAATTACTAGTGGCAATTAAAATCATTTCAAAATTACGGCAATTTGATTTTATTATATCTGTGTATTCACTTTTTATTCTACAGAATAAATTACTCCGGTTTGCTTATAATGCTAAATTTTCACATATTACCAAGTATAATGTTTTCAAGCAATTTTTTATCTGTTTAGCCACAATTACACCTGTTGTAAGAATCGACAACTTACCGTGCACTTTGTATAATAAAGTATGCCAAGCCAATGTGATCTTGACGAAACGTCTAATACCTGGTCGCCTCCATGATTTTGCCGTGAGAGTTCGAGATACGAAGGGTGATTCCAACTCGATGCAAGCTACTATTTCTGTTACGAATGCCACGACCCCGCGTGATAAAATATTCCCACACATACCTTCCCTCATAATGGTACCCGAGGTAATTATACAGGCGCCTTATCGCATCCATTGTTTTAATGTTTAATGTCAATGCTGATCGCACAATGTTTCGCTTAATTCATGATGTAACTGCATTCTATGTTAAGTACCGTGTAATTTACCAATTTTTGCCTGGTTTAGGAGTGGTATAAATATATATGTATACAGGGTGAGTTTCCTGACATGACGACCACAAATAACTCGTAAGGTAAACGTTGCACGAAAAAATGTTTCAAACAAAAGTTGCATAGTATCTAGGGGGGGGGGGGGGGGGGGCATACAGTGTTCTAATCTGTTTTTTATTATCTTACTTTTTTATTGAGATATTAGGGGGACCTTCAATTTTGTAAATGGAATGTCTAATATTTCTTTTCGAATTCGGATAAATCATCAAATTTTGCGTAAAAAAGTATTAACACTATTCCTACCGACACTTCACGTATACCTTTTCCTACCGCAACCGGTGAATTTGTCAAATGATAATTTTTTCCCAGAAAATGAACAGTAAAAAAAGAGGTGAATATTGAAAAATGTATTATAATGTGAATGTATTATACGTATATTTGAGGAAAAGTCGTGAAGTTTAAAGGCGATTCAATTACATTGTATATAGGAAATTTTAATCGAAATTTTAAAAACGGTAATTTGACCGGTCGTGGTAGGAATAGTGTTAAGTGGGACTTCAAATGAATAATTACTGAGATATCTTCAAATTAATAATCTTCTATTAGGAAATACGCGTGGTCAACGTGATTCATAACACTATGCCGTCCGCGCGAAGAATCAAGATTCTTTGGTTTGGCGCAGGTGGAAGTATCTCAATAATTATTCATTTAAAGTCCCACTTTTTATAATACACTTTTACGTAAAATTTGATGATTCATCCGAGTTCAAAAAAAATATTAGACATTCCATTTAAAAAACTGAAGGTCACCCTAATATCTCAATAAAAATGGAAGACAATAAAAAACAGAGTAGAGCACTGTATGTTCCCCTAGATACTATGCAACTTTTGTTTGCAACTTTTTTTCGCACAACGAATACCTTACAAGTTATTTGAAGTCGTCATGTTAGAAGACTCAACCTGTATATACAGTGAGGGACCAGAAACAAGGCACTTGGGACGGAAGGGGAGATTGCTCTCGCACCGCCTACCCCCGCCATGTCGGTCATGAAAACCTGAGATCGACGAATAACAACCGAAAATAAAACACTCCTTTGTCGTTCACATGACGACGCAACGAATGTGCAGGTTTCTCTTGCTAATAGCGCGTAAAAATCGAAAATGCGTGAGGGAGAGGGATGTCCCTATCCGTCGGGCGAATCATAGCAAATTACCCATCAAGTGTCTTGTTTCTGGTCCTTCAGTATACCTACTGTGGGATATTAGAAAGAAGGCTAACGGAAAGCATGCAAATGGAATGCAGCTCTGATTCACACATTTAAATCGAACCACATGATTAAGAGTGAATGAATCAAATGGAAGCTAACATTGAGTGAGAAAAAGTTTGAATGAGAGACCACTCTCGCCCCCGTGCCGACCCGCCAACCTTTTTTCTAATAACCTGCAGCATATTGAATAAAAATCTACTTGGGAATAACGAATGAATTCACAATTCTTGCGAAATTGGTTATGAAATTTTATACTCTCTTGAGAATTTGTATTGAAATTAGATTCACAGTCAACATGTTAATGTCAAGTGCATATTTTTGCAATATTATAGAAAAAAATTTATAAATAATATATGTGATCATGTTACGTGTTTCATAGCAGCTAAATAAGAAAGTTAATATATTTTAGCACGTTTTTATTTTACTTTCATCATTTGTCAATCAATGTATTTGTTTGTTGTATCGATGCATTAGAAAAACCAAAAAGACAAACAAAATGATCATAATTTTCTGTTAAGGACACAAAACCGGGAAAAGAATTGGATTATCTGTTGGTAAGAGCTAATTCTTGGAGCGGTAAACCAGTTTACATCGAATTATGGGTACGTTGTACGACATCATAATTTTAGATTCTACTTCATTTAATTATATAAATATCAAGAACGACATTGTTACTCTAGCAACCGAAAGAACTTTTCACGATTCGACAACGGCAGACACCGACACAGACGCGCGGAATTATTACACTGATTGGAGAATTAGACTTCGAAACACAATCTATGTATACTCTTACTATGTATGCAACGGTACGAAAGTGCTTTACTTTTTGAATAAGTAGGATAAAGTCAAATATCTTTTGGTTATGTAAATCATTTGTAAATAGGATCCATACACAGAGCCGGGAAAAGATACAAGGAACATTGCAGGTTTAAACTTGGTCGTAGTAGTTCAAGATGTTCAGGATGTTCCTCCGATTTTTACATTAGCACCTCCTTTAACAAGAATAAATAACACCGTACAGCCGGTAAGTATAGATTCTCATAAAAAAGTTCACCTCTAAAGCTGTGCACTGAGTGTTTTCATTAAGTGGCTCTGTCTGTAAAGTTTTAATTTTTGTTTGCTCATTTATAGTTCATCGATAAAACTCTTTTCTCTCTGCCATGCATAAGAGGAAGTAGACGGACTTTATCATACGAAATAACATAACAAATATTTGAAAATTAAATTGCACAATTGCTTTTAAAGTAACCCACTACGTGTAGGAGTTTCTCCGAATATGAAGTATCAATAAGTTACACAGTGGGACAAAACAGTATTGCCATATCCAGTTTTCTTGGAATATCTTTAAACTGTACACTTAGCTATTAATATTAACTACGTTTATTAGTATCTTTTGACAAACATGAATAGTATGTTACTATAATAATGTAGTAAACGTTGCCAGCTCTGAAGTATTATAATGGTATAGTATGTTTACTATAATCATTCTCATTAATATTCGGTTCTTGTACTGCTTTACCATAAATTTTCCGCAGAATGTAAAAAATTTCGAATAGTTTCTCCACTTGCTTCTTTTTATCAACATGTTGCGATGTCAACAAGTACATTTTTGGTACAGTTCACCGTGTAAACAAAAAATTGTTGTGTTAACTGAGAGAAACGATTCATACCAGCAAATTCTATTTACGTTTATGTCCTTGGAACCGAATTTAACTCGTACGAAAGTGAGTAACACTTATCCTTATTGTAAAACCGTACATGTTCCAATACTTTTTAGACTATGGAACTTTCGTTTTGTTTACTTTACTTCCGTATAAGAAATAACTGAGAATTTTCAATCAGCGTACTATTTATGTGTGTCAAAAGACACTAATAAACATAGTTAATATTAATAAATTACTTTATAGTTTAAATATATTCCAAGAAAACTGGGCGTGCCGATACTTTGTTGACCCACTGTAAAATTTTATTGATAAGGGGTATACTTACTGATATGGTTTGCATTACGAGGGGCGAATCTCTGCCATTGCTTGAATCGGTAACTTTAATCGTCACTGTAAAATTCAGGTTTTCTGAAGAATTCGAGTTAAAAACAATATCTTCTTCAAGTAAATGTGTTCGAATATACTTAATTTCTGAATCATATTTTGAAAAGTGTGACTGCCATGAAAGAATCGCAAATTTTTCTTTTTTGAAAGTAATAAATGTAAATTGACATGCAGTTTTTCACTTAAGTTTTTTTGTAAAACTAGTGCATTAACTCAAATAGAGTTTAAAAAGTCATTTATGATACAGGATTTATGTAATACAGTCAGTTTCCTAAATAAGACTGCATATACTACCAAATTGAAATGAGTCACTGCTATTCCTGAACTACTCTTCCATCTGAATATTATACTTACTCGCAATGATGAGTACCGTTAATCTTCAAAATATACAATTCTTTTTAATTTGATAGTATGAGGCCTTTGAAGTATTAAAACAAAAGTATTGTGATACTATACGAAGTAAAGTACTTGTACGCAAAAAAGGTGCCTTATAATTTATCGATATATGAAGTTATTTTGTTTAGCAATATTATCAATACATAAACTTATTTAAGTACATTAACTTCCTTGATACTTCAAGCAACAAGAAAAATTGTTTTCTGTAAAACTTTAATTTTCACAGTTACAGCTTTATTTCTTTTCATTCCTCAATTGCAATCATTAAGTAATATTTTTCGCGCTTTCAACGCAGTTTTACTATTCTAATTAGGGTTTAAACTGTACAGTGAAAAAATTATACAATATGATTCACACTTTATCGCGGTAAGCTTGAATGTTTTACCCCATAACAAAAATGAATAAAACGGATTCTAATCGGAGTCTATAGGTTGCAAATCTATAAATAGAAACATTTACATCGTTTTCAGGGAGATATAATATTACGAGTGCATGCAGAAGATGGAGATAAGGGTGTACCACGTGAAATCGTGTATGGTCTCGTGTCGGAGGGCAATCCCTTCACGCCATTTTTTAACATCTCGGAAACAACCGGTAAGAACATATATCACATATTACTCTTTCACGAACCACATCGATCGTCACGGTTAAATACTTTTTACTATCTTATAGATGAAACACGCATTAGAATAACTTAAGATTAGGTTTCTGGAGCGTGTACCTATGTAAAACATAATTATAGCGTACTACTGCCTACCCTTTAATGGTATGGCAGTATAGTAGACGAGTATCTGTTCATACCGAGGGAGCTATAGTTTTAGTCTCCGCTGAACGAGTTAGCGAAATATAAGGGAATCTTGCAATTACGTCGAAGCATGGAATCTACATTTTCTATCGTTTCATCAGAATGGAAAATGAATCGATAGCAATTTTCTTTGTGTTCTTATTATAGGAACCGGCATTTGAGTTAAAAATAATTACCATTCGTTGCACTCGCCGACCGGAAGTGAAAGAAGTAAATTTACTTTTCAGTATAACTTTTCTAAAGTCGGGCATGGAACTTTAGACCTGAAAATGTCATATCACCGTTATGTGCTAGTATATGGAATGAATAAAACCTAAAAATGTATGCTAAAGCAATCAGAAAATTATATAATTAATGTGACGTGTTTGGAAAAATAAATTACTTTAGTTCTTTTGATATGGAAGGAACTGTTAGTACAGTGGTATCTCGACTTACGAATCACTCGACATACGAACTTACCAAGATACGAACTTTTTTCATGTATTGTGTTGACCTGTAGATACAAACTTTGTTTTTGAGTTTTGTTTTGAATGCAAGCAACAATATAAGAAAATTTGTTTTCTGGAAATGCATGACATAATTGGTTTTTCATAAGATAAAACGAACAATTATGTTTTAAGATACGAACCGCGAACAGGAGCGAAATAAGTTCGTATGTCGAGAGCGAAATAAGTTTGTATCTCTAATTACATCAACCCTTTGACGTCAGTTGCCCTGACTGTACAAAAATTGGCCGAACGATGAGTAAGTCTGAAAATTAATTTCCCGCTCTTCCGACGATTTCGATCTTCGTTTCCGCGATAACATGTTCAGGCATGATTCATCTGATTTGAGTACGATGAGATTGGCTCAAGGTTCAAATTGCATGTGCAATTCCGAAGTTACAAAATATATTGTACGCCGAGTCACTGGAACAGAATTTCTTCAATTTTTTAAATCGATTCCTTCATAAACAATGATACTTACAATTGGATTATTATATTTACATACGTGTTTTTGTTCTACTACTGAAAATTTTAATGAATTTTCTTTCATGCACAGTGTATTTCAATGTAGCTTTATATACCTAGGAAAGCTTGCTAAATTTCCAAAATTATATTAAAATCTTTTAAATCTTTATTGTGATTATTTTCATTAATAGTACGAAGAAAAATGTATGCGGCGGAAGGTGGAAATGAAGTTTTATTTTATTTTTCAAACATGTCTGCCGCAGTAACTTCGGTTACTCTGTTAAAAACCGGAACTTTTAACTAAATTCGAAAACTTATTTTGTCTGACAGACTCTACTTTTGAATTTTAATATTCTCCTTTTACATCTCATGTTCTGTGGTGTTTTAAAAAGTGCCAATGAGTACAAAGGAATTTTAGACGCAAACTTGATGTTCTCAGCATCGTTTATAGCGTCGATAGCGAGAAAAGAGGCCAAGTGCAAACCGTCATCGCATCTAATAGGTTTTCCTACATGATATATAAATCACAGTCCCAGTGCTTCGAAATCCAATTAAAATTTTAAATTCCCAATGATATTAAAGGTTATCGCAAAGACATTAACCCAAACTACTACAGTCAAAAATTGCAAATGAAAGACGGAACTTTATTCCCATCGTAATTTCGTTACTAAAATTCTTCATACGTCGCTTTACATGTTCACGCTACAATTGTGTCACAGGTGGCCCATGCATGACTGTACTATAAGGCAGCTTCTACATACCATTGCAATGGTGGTACAATAGTACATTTAATAACTTTTATAGCAGCCCAAGTTTCGTAATAAACGCTTCTTAGTAATAAAGTTTACTAATAATCTATAAATGGAAGGAATTAAGCTAGTTGTTTTTGGAGTAATTACATTATCTACATATAAACTCATTCATAAACACTTGCTACTTTTATACTAATGCCAAATTATTTAAAATAGCTCTACCACAATCTTTTTTTATCCATTTTAACGTCTTTGTTAGAAAAATATTATACAACTTTTGGTAAGATAGATCAATATCTTCCCTTGTGTTGCTGTAGTCCGAAACAAGATCAGGTTTGGCCTTTTTAGGTTTCCCATCAATTAATATACATGTATGATAGTTACAACTTGCTACTAATGCTGTAGGTGTGACTTGGAAGAATTAACGATGGCTATTTTTAATTGAAAGTCTTGTATTAGACAAAAATATACTACAGGGTAACTATACAGGGTGGGTCAGGTTTTAATGTTCAAAGTCAATATATTCGATTAAGGAAATTCACTTAATAAGAAAAAAATGTTATGTAAACATAGGTCACATAGAGCTTTATTAAAAAGTTATAACAAAAATACAGAATAGAAGTAATATATTGTAGGAATAGTAACCGACTTGCTGTTACTGCAAGCATTGGCTCAAATAGATCAGCAATATTTACATTCAGTGTGTTTATGTAAGCTGTGTTTACTACCTGTGGTCACTTACGATTGAAAGTAATTTTCGCAAATAAAACAAAATAGAAACGGAATTCGCACAGTTATAAATTCGATTTTTGATCGATGTCAATCATGTATTGTCAAGAACGGTAGACATTTTGCAAATGAAGTATTAATTATCTATGGAAGTGACGATGTCGAGTAGTAAATACATTGATCTATTCGAGCTAATGCTTGCAGCAACAGCAAGTCGATTACTATTCCTATATTACTTCTATTCTGTATTTTTGTTGTAACTTTTTAATAAAACTCTATGTGACCTATGTTTACATCAATTTTTTTCTTATTTAATGCCATAAAATACACTCAAACCTGTTTTTGTGCGATTTTTTTTGTGCAGTATATGAAAATTTCAATCAAATTGAAACATAATTGACGAAGTTATCAATAAATAAGTAGTAGGTTTGATTGGCCATATTTTTCGATTTTTAATAAGTAGTTCATCACATTACATACGTATTGCGTTACATTGTATGTTATTGAGCTCTATACATATCTTCAAGTGACGAAAGCGATTTTGTACCAGTTTACCACAAGAAAGTTCGCGTATGTCAGACTACGAAGGATAATGGTTATACGTTTGAAAAGTTTTGTATGTGTAAAATAAGTAAATATTTAAATAAAATATTTAAAAATGTTCGCATGTGCATTTTCTAAATCAGATTCCAAGTAGCTACGAAGCCTTGTGTCTTGATTTCGTTTAATAAAACAATTCCTAGTTATTTCGTAAGCTTTGAGTTATTTTCTCCGCGAGACTTTTTTCATGCGGTCCCTATTCACCGCACAAAAACAGGTTTGAGTGTATACTGACACAGTTTGAACATTAAAACCTGGGACACCCTGTATATCGCAGAGAACCATATTCATACCGTGATTGAATTCAAATCAGCGTTGACACGTGAAACAATATATAACTAACGGAGCCACCTGACGGAGGTACATGCAAATTACGAACCCGTCGTGAAACTGTTAATCCTCAAGCAATTCTTTCCGGATAGACAAAATCAGTGCGTAAAAGTTTCGAAGTATGGGGGTGATCTTTATAAGGTCGTTCCGTGACGATTACAACATAAAGGGAAAGACATGGGGTTCCTATCTAATATCGCAGATCGGTGAGGATAGTGATTTTTTCGTGGAAGCCGAAGTGAGTCAGGCAAGGAAGTGGCCAGAACTCGAGAGAAGTGGTCAGACTGAGGTCTTATCGGTGTACGACGGGGTATCGATCGTACTTAGGGGTCAGTCTCTGCTTTTCAGGCTGCGATGCTTATCATTTCGTGGCAAGAAGCATGCGACCTCCTAGTAGGTGTACGAGTGATTGCACGGAACCGTAAAACGAAGAGAATGAAAGAAGGGCGAGCGGTCAGAAAGGGGTAGATGATTTGCCATGCCACAGAACGCATGATCGGTTTGGAATGAAGAAATTACGCCGGGTTTGCGACGCAATGTCATGAAGACAGGGAAGTTAGAAGTATTATGGGTATCCTGGAAACGTAGTAGAAGAGAAATTTAGAAAAAAGAAGGGAAAATTGCGGAATAAAATTCTTCCGGTCGTAGCTGCAATTTCACGAAAATACCATTTATAATAACCTGTACATAAATCAGTTATATTATTAGTTACAACTTTGAATAAATGTTATTACTTATTTTAAATATTTTATTAGCAGTACTTCGTGTTTATCGTATCATATAATTGCAATCCAAAAACATTTCACTTTATAATACTACTAATGAATAAGACTGTTGTTCATTATTTAATTATCTGTAGTCGGTTCCCATCAACAGATGTAATGATGTTGGACGATTGTAAATCCTTTTTCGATTTATGCTGCCGGAGAATGATTACTGCTTCGAAACAATTAACGGCAGCGCCGAAATGCTTATAATAAATAAACTCTATATACATACATGCAATACTTAAATTATAATTCGCAAGCTCCCAAAGATGTTAGGGTTAATAGTGTAGAATTATTATTTAAAGTAAAAAAATAATAAAGTTTATTAATATAGATGAAAAGATAAAATATAAAATACAACGCACAGAAATAAAATTAAACAAGACTCGTTCAAAATTACACACTACTACGCTATCGCTGTTCAAACACTGGTGAACTCTCGCTGTTACAAAAATACGCTTTAACTCTGTTCGCTGCTCGGAAAAACACACTGGGCCCTCTCTCTCTCTCTCTCTCTCTCTCTCTCTCTCTCTTTATCTTTTTTTCTCGCACTCATCTCTACAGCGCTCTTACACTCATCCCTTCACGCTCTCGCCATCCTACAATAGTAAGATTCGCCTTTACGCAGTGAAAATAGTTAACCCTTAACGCTCCGACTTTTAACTGAGAATGTCGACCGGCAACTCCAACTTATTCTCATCATACTTCGACTTGCAAGTTTTTAAGTGTCAAATTTTAAATGCTACAATGACGTGTAAAAAATAATATTAAGTCATTCAAAACAATCTTTATTCATCTCAGGAGTAATATCATTTTGATTACAACATTTATATTAATTATAATTGAGTAATACGTCGCACATCGGTGGTGCTTGAGAGGCACACTTGGAGCGTTAAGGGTTAACTCTTATACGTGTTAATACTTTATGAAGAGAATGTTTTATTAAAGACAATTTGGTTATCAAACATTCAGAAAAATGCACACCATACAAAAGGATTGCTCGAATTTATGAAACGTAAAAATGACACTTCTACATCGACCGTGTTATTATTATTTGAATTTAATTTTTAATGTCATTCAATTTGAATCTTGCATTGTATGCTGTTTAAAAAGTGAAATGCATCAAGGAAATGGATAAGTACAGTGCACGTAGACAGTGCGTGTAGTGCCGTCTCTAATAAGATGCAAATTTTCACGCTAAATAGCCTTTCGTGATGTAACATGTAAAATTCCTCATCACGCGTACACTATACGCATAGGCACATAGTGGAGTACAACGAAAAGAGAAAGAGATCAATGGCCGCTATGTTTTATTCATAATAAAAATAATTTGATCTCGAGAAATTGCGAGTTCAACGTACTAAGAGCAACGCTTAGGAAATGTATGACGCATCTAATTATGTTTGATGGTATGAATAAGCGGAACAGAGTCCGTATTCCCCAAGTATATGATGATAAAGTATTTAATGAGTTTAATATGAAGAGAACTTGAAATTCTATAGTACATAGTTCTCAAATATTATTGAATGTTGTAAGCGTAGCATTTGGCAAAGTCTGGTGGGTTTTAGATTATGCAGTTCCTACCTCTGATTTTATGATAAATGACTGCGGGAATAGCTGTTTAAAGCGATTCATCACGATACACGGATTCAGACATTTGACAATCTTATAGGAGACGGATCATTCGATTTTAATATTTATTACACCGGTCTACGTAACAGATAATTTTTTTGCGCAAAAATCATTTACCTTGTTTCTTATTCGAAACAAATGAATGCCTCTCAATTGCTTAACCCTTTGCGGGCGGAGACTTTTTTCAGTGTTAAGAGATAATTATTTATTTAGCGATCAAAAACTATTTTATTTATCAGAAAATTCGAGTGTTAATGTATCCGAAGTATACATTAGTATCTGCAGAATGATATTTCAACGGTTATATTTCAATTTCTCAACTCTAGTCGTGTATACATGCCTCGATAAACTATAATCAGATTTTTTCACAGTTAACATGAGTGACTTAAATAACTGTGAGGACAAATCAGAGTTCTGACTAAAACACGAAAGAAAAATTCAGTATTTATAGTTATTGTTGGTAGATGTGAGTGACTGTTGGATGCTACTATTGCGATATATCGGCGTCGATAACGCGTATACTGAGGGATCAGAATCATGGCACTTGAGGGGTAATTTGTTCTGATTCGCACGACGGATAGGGACATCCCTCTCCCTCACGCATTTTCGATTTTGACGCGCTTTTGGCAAGAGAGACCGGCACATTCGTTGCGTCGTCATGTGAACGACCAAAGTAGTGTTTTATCTTCGGTTGTCATTCGTCGATCTGAGGTTTCCAGGACCGACATGGTGGGGATAGGCGGTGCGAGAGCAATCTCCCCTTCCGTCCCAAGTGCCTTGTTTCTGGTCCCTCACTATAGCTACGGCACTGACGCACCGAGTTAGGCGGGCCATGGTCGCACGGCTGCAAAACGTCGAGTACACGTTTCCAACAGATATTTTCTCCACCTGTCGGAATTAAATTTGGTTCCAAAACTTTTCTGGGTAGTTTCTTCTTCAAAAATGTCTACAGGATTCGATTCCGCATAGCTAATTCGTGCTAGAGAAATAACTTTTTGTAAAAGTGCAAAAATATAACTTACAATTAGAATGTTCGCGCATCGGCACTTTTTTAAACTTTTACGGTCATTTACAAGCATTTAAAACAACCAATTTTAATAATTGTACACACAAACATATTCAGCACGTTTTCCTGTATCGTTTGAGATAATATGAAACTTTCTAGCATTTTCAGGTTTCACGTATTATCTCATTTTTTAAAAAATCTCAGGTTTTTCAAAATGGTGGAGCAATTCTGCTTCCGGATACGTGTTTAGGACGAGCAAATTTTCGAGGATCACCCAGTGGATATTACAGATCATAAAAAAAGTTTAAATTTGCTGAAAAGTGCATTCGACCTATAGTAATTTAAGTACACCTATCCGATATTTGTTACATAATTCACCTTCTCAATAATCGTATGTTCATCAGGAGAAATTGTTCTGGCCAGACCATTAGAAGAACTCACGCAAATTACTCACGTCGGAGCACCTGTAGTGCTCACCGTAGTGGCCGAGGAAATTCGCAGAAGTAGGGAAGAACCTCCAGCTCAAGCGACTGTTGTTGATGTTGGTTTCCTTCTTGGAGAACCAGGAAACAGTCCTCCATACTTCGAAAGCGATAAGTTGGTACCTGAAAACACCATAAGCTTGTTAAATATGTATTATTTCTGCAATCGCGAAATTTTGCTTAAATTATTTCATTTAAATGATTTAAGATACAGAGAAAAATTAGTGTCTTGGAATTTATAGTTCATTTTGGATGTAAATAGTCAGTTAAAAATTGCAAATCATGGAAAAATGATAATTTTAGTAGTGAAAAGAATAAATGATACTTTCAAGAAAAGGGAACATGATATCTTAAGATGAGGAAAGAGGTGAAAAGGCTTTGGAATTAAGTGCTCGCAACAGCATCCTTACAGGCACACCACCTACTTCTTTCCATCGCACGTCTTGAATCCCGCGGATCCCCTAGAGCTCGACAGCATTAGGCGCGAAACTTCTGAAATGCGCGTACTGGTGCACTGGGGTAATATTTGTATTTTAATAAGTTTTCACATCAACCATGGAGAAGTATTAACATGCGCTTTTTTGCAATGGTATCCCCTGTAAGCCTATTCCACCGTATCGATGACCGTTTCAGCTGAATCATTGGTGCAAAATCGCGTTAAAAAGTAAATTACGAAAATTCTTTTAAATTTTATCGTCAAAATATTAATCAGTCTGGGAAAACTAGTGTACGCTGTTGAACGATTAAAACAACGCGTGTGATAGTGTAGTTATTCCAAACTAATTGAAATTTTAAATAAATGTTAAAAAAGAATCCCTTTATGTTCCGCCTACAGGCAACACGATAGGTTGTATACTTTTTTTTAATTACAAAGTTCGGAAAATTTTTGTAGTAAAATCCAATATTTGGCTTTAGACAGTTACCGTTTCTCGGAAAATATTTTTTTTTATTGAAGGTCGAATTATAACTATATGTGTATAGAATAAAATCTCACTAGATTTTTTTATTTTGGAGGAAGCGTTAGATATCATGACAACTGTTAATAAAGATATTGTGTGCAGCGTCCTAGATTACCATCAATGCAAACTATATTTTTAAGTGTATCGAATAGAAACTATTTCTGCAATAGAAAGAAGGTATAACTAAAACGTACACAAAATTTCAAATTAATTGCTGTTGCAGTTTCTTTTATAAAAAATGATAAAATATTGGCCTTTCCGACCAAGAAAAATGGAAGTACCCCCTTAACCATTAGTAATTAATAAATATTTCTAAATAGATAATCCGGAGGAACAGGAGACATAAAATCCATTATCAATTATTATCGTGTTATCAACAGCAACTTGTGTTTCATATATCCCTAATAATTTAATTTAATAGTTATTTAATTTGTTGCCAGTTACGTTGCAACAATAGACGAAAATCTGGAGCCAGGAAATGTAATATCATTCGGCGAGCAATATTTACCGAGAGTGAGAGACGAAGATATTGGAAAAGCTGGTGTATTTGCATTGAAACTCGAAAATAACAATGGCACATTCGAAATTATTCCAACGGTTGCAGAAAGAACTGCGGATTTTATTATTACAGTTCGAAATAATACACTTATTGATTACGAATTATATAAAAGTCTTTCTTTCAAGGTTTGTGATTTTCAGATTCATATCCATTTTAATATACACGGTGTTCAGAAAAAACCATTCAATATTTATATGTTATATAGGACACACTGTATTGAGTAAAAAAGCTTTAGTAAACATAGGTCGAAAGGTCAACCGTTTCTGAGATATAAACATTTTTGTTTGTTATTATCATAATTCACTTACTACTGAATTTTCGATGCTTACAGAAGATTTTCCACGTGTCCACTTTCCATTTCTACACACGCTTGCCATTTTCTTTTTACAGTGATGATAGCAATGATATCGTCGTTTTTTATTCATTTTTACGTGATGATAACAATAACTACAAGTAGCATGTGGATAATTATAAGAAAAAAAATAAGATTATACTTAAATTTCAAACACAAAATTAGATCGGTAGAAAATGAATTATAGACTAATGGTCAGCGTAATCGATGCTGCGAACAATTTAAATTAATTGCAACACAAAACTTATATATTGATCTACACTCGGGGTAGAACTGCAAAGAGTTAATTACCTTTTGTCCACGGGTCAATGTAGCATACTCTAATACTGATATTTTTGGTTAAATAAAACTTAATATAAGAATATTATGTCGTTTACTGATTATCGATGTTACAGTAGACGGCAACGTGTCAATTACCATCGATTTTAAAAATTAAAACAATATTATATACCTACATTGATATCGTCCTTACATTATATAGATTTAATATTTATTTAAAATTGAAAAATTTCGAAGACCTGTATTTCGTAATGTAACATTTTTCGACTTACCGTTGATTTTGATTTTATCAAATATAGATAACTGCTCAAGAAGTGGGCCCAGCAACGAATCTTTCTACGTCGGTGCCTGTGATGATTTTCCTAAGAGATATTAACGACAATCCACCGATATTTGATGAAAAATCGTACGAAGTTACGTTGTCTGAAAATGCCACCGCAGGGACGCGGGTTATTCAGGTAAAATATGTTTCTTATTTCTCTGCTATTATAAATTTTGAAAGTTTCGAAAGATTACTCGCAGATCCGAGTGAATGCTCTTAAAGAGTGACAAATTCTATAGAATTCGCGTGACAATCAATCTGTTAATAACAAGCATTTTCGCCACTTTCCATGCATAAATGATCGCAAAATATTAAACGAACTTAGACTTAACCCAGACATTTTTCACATCCACTCATAAGAGCATAAACCTTCGAGTTACTCCGAATATAATTTTGTTTCATATAATGGAAGACAGCTGCTGAAGTCATTGTATTGAATTAGTAATTTCTTATTTAAATAAATTTTGAATTTAGAATAAAATATTACTTTGCATCCTTGTGTTAAAAATTGCCCCTTTTCTTTAATAATTCTTATATTTATAAGGAAAATTCCATTCTTAATAACTGAAAAATTTCGTAATTTATTACGCCTTTCATACATTGTAAAATATGTTTTTACGTATTACTAAGTTTTTTGCGATACACTTAAATCAAATTGAAAAACTTAAATATGGTACCTGTTCTAAACGACAGGTTCATGCGACCGACAAAGATGCAGGACCTTTCGGTAACATTCGTTACACTGGTATAACAGGACAAGGAAGCGAGGCCTTTACGATGGATCCTGATACTGGATTAATAACAGTTGCCATGGGATCTTCCTTGGACCGCGAAATTGCACCAAGCCTCTTAATATCCGTTGATGCCAGAGATGAGAATGGCACTGGGAATAGTGGCGTTGTTGCTCTAATAGTTAATTTACTGGATGTCAATGATAACACGCCTTTATTTGAGAAAGAAATTTACGAATTTACGCTGAATTCTGATCTAAGTAACTTTACGACGCAGGCTATCATAAAGGTATCTCTATTATTTTAATTACGAGGTTTATTTTTTAAACCCTATATGACTTATATGTCTGCCGAAGTTCTTTAACACTAGAACTACCAACGTTAAATCTATTATAGTCTAACATATTAAATAAGTACTTTGAAAAAAGAGGACTGGAGAGGCGGAAAAGATGATCGGTTCGGTGATTTATGTTCTTTGACATGGACGTAGAATATTTATTCTATGACTTTTCTATAAACTTGGAGAATTTTTGGAAAAAATTGTGTACATGTCATTTTGACCGGTTGGTAGTTCTAGTGTTAAACGTTTTGGAGGCTTGGGCGTTCAGTAGCCCCTTTTAATTCGTAACAAAATTAAAAAGTTTTAACCCTTCAAATTAAACTAACAGATCAAACAGGAAGAAAATAGAGGAGTAATTTCAATTTTTGAAAGTTACACTTCGTATAATTGCATCTTAACATATATTTCACAAGATAAACTTTTCTTTAAATTGGTGACCACTTTCCTTCTGCGGTATTGGTATGTTTTTTTTAGAAACGGCATTTCCAAAAAGAAGAGTCAGCTAATTTTAATTTTGCTGTAGAATCAAAAGGGGAGTGGTGTACGATCCATTAGCTTATTTTATTATGAAATTATTATGAAATACAATTAAATATAACATTTATTACGAAATTGATTAACAGCGCACATTATGTCAGACGGTAAATCACGTAATTTGTATACCTCAAATAATGTTTACAACATATATCTCACAAAAGTTATGATGAAAAAGATTACAAACATTAATCAGGGCATTTTACGGTATTATAATTACATAACGCAAGAAAGAAGAAAATTTCATTAGACATAAAACTATTCCCTCTAACTCATTATCAGAATCAGTTAGGGATCACATTCCTACCGGGCGCACAGAACTTGGTGTCCTCTCGCAAGTGTTTTGTTTCGATGCGCCTGACGGATAGAGACACCCTTCGTTCGCACGTCATTTTCGGTTCTAACGCGCTACTGGTCGAAAAAGTCGCACATTCGTTACATCGTCATGTGAACGACGAAATAAGTGTTTCGTTTCCGCTTGTTAGTGGCCGAGCTTCAGGTTTCCAGAAACAATATGGTGGGGATACGCGGTGCAAGTGGCACTCTCCCCTTTCCCCTTATAATATCGTGCGCCAACAAGTCCTTTGCGTCCGGTATAGAGTAAAAGCTGGATAATTCCGACAGAAGTTTGGCTGAATAAATGCAAGACGACTATCCCTTCCACATAGGGGGACCCCCCTTCGCGAACCTCGACGCTCGACGAGGGAGAAGTGTGATATGATGCAACTCGGAACAAGAGACTGACTCATCCAATTCAGGAACAAAACTTCTTCATTTTTGATGTTTCTTTTTTTGAAACCGTTACTAATGTATTTGTGAGATTCTTCTGATTAAAATGATACCAAACACAACATAGTTTGAATTATATTTACTTAACATTTAATATATTTGCTTACTATTTAATAGATATTTACTTACTATTTAACATAATTCAAACATATCGTGTTTGGTATCATTTTAATCAGAAGAATTACATAAATACGTTAGCAAAGGTTTCAAAATAAATCGATAATGAAAACGGCCGATTCTGCAATTAGTATTGCCTCACCGATACGTTCGGGCCGCTCCCCCTATAGCTTCGACCTCTTTGTCTCTTCTACTGTCCGTCCTTTTCTTTGGCGATTGGCTGGAGCCGTGATGTAAACAAGAATTCGACACCGCTACTTCATAAGAGAAGCTTTTGAGCCCCGAACTGTGTCACATTTATCCACCTTTTGCTGTACATATGTATATCGTTATATTTGTAACAGTATTAGCTAAAGCACGAAATTGAAATCGATATACCGTTTTATTCAAAACAGAATAATGATCTAGAAAATCTTGCCACCCTTCCACACGAGAAAAGCATTGATACAAGACTTTTTCTTTCACTTCAAACCGTAAAACTTTTGTATATAACAATTTTTCATTGGACGCATGCTTAAAAGATATTTGATTTGTACAATTTAAGTGTTTCACTTTGTATATACAATTTATATTTGCACATCTTTATCATCCGTATGAAATGTTCGAAGCTAACAAAATTGTAAGAAAGAAAAGTTTGTAGGCTATCGACGCAGATTCTGAGCCACCGAATAACGAAGTGAGATACGAATTAATACACGGAAATTATGAGAACAAGTTTTACCTCAACGAGATCACCGGGGAATTAATTCTTCGTTCACCAATAACGAAGATTAGACGGAAAAAACAAAGTGCATATGGAAAGCTTGCGAAAAAGAATGTTAATGAATTGGTAAAGGGTGAAAACATCTCGCGAGAAACGACATTAAAAGTAGCAACCAATTCGTCTGAAGTGAAAAATAATAGAAATAAAAATAATGCACTGAGTAGTATTAAGGAAACAATAAAACGACGAAGAAAGCGGGCCAATGAGGATTCGTTATATACTCTTACTGCCAGGGCGTACGATTTAGGTAAATATCGTTTCCATTTTTATGTGTACTCTATCTTATATTATATGAACATCGATTGGAAATTAACTTTACGCTAAACATCTTTTAAATTATTTACATTTGTGTGTAACATTCTTATTACTTCTAACTCTCTATAGTTAGCAGATAACATGTTTTACGTAACTCATATTTTACACGAGTTATATCGTATAATATTAATCGTATATACGACTTTTTATAATGCCTACACAAGTATTAAATCATAATAAAAAAAAATGTTTTTTACCAATTGAACATACATCGCAAATTACTAATTACACTATACAACTTGAAGATGTGGCCGAACCATTTTGTTTTTCAATGTAAAACACTATAATACTCTGAGTTTTCATATTAATTATATCCAAATTATTTTTGGATATAATTTGGAATTAGAAAACAACGGCGACGCGGATGATCATCTTTAAAAGTGTAAATTGTAATATAAGAAAAAAATACTTTTTAAGTCTTTTATAATTTACACATTACTACACGAAAATTGAAAATGTGTCGGTAATAATGAAAATGGATTAAGCCATTCATTCTTTGTTTTGAGATAATTAGAATTTAACTTTTGGGTATGAATTGAATTATATGCAATGGCACTACATAAAATTTTATTAACCCTTTGCGGTTGGTGTTATTTTCCCATATCTTTGACAGATGAATCATTTTGCAAAAATTCTGCACCGTTTATTATTCACATTTACTCGATTATAGCAGTGACTCTAATTAGTGAAGGATAATTATTTGTCAATGCAAAATAATTATGAAAAGACAAAATTGAATTAATAGAAAATTAACTAAAACGTAAAGCTATATCGAATGCATGTAGCTCGACATAAGGCTGCAAAGAGTTAATGGCGAAAATTCCGTCTATGATCAAAACTGATTCTACGCTGTTGTAATTCACGTCGGTTTAAGAGAAAATATATGGTAATTTCATTATCTCAGAATTTTTATTCAAGCTACTTATATATTAAGTCGCAAAAATAATACAAATAAGCTTTTATTTATAAGGCTACTGTAAATCACCATTAGATAACGTGGGAAAGGATTCCTTTTTATATGAGATTACACTATACTAGATAAAAGAATTATCCGTCTCCACTTATACTTTTCTTTTAAAAACTGGTATAAATTAAAATAAAATATTCAAAATATTAACAGAAAATTTATTGAATCTTAATAAATGTATTTTTATTATAATTTCTTAGGTGTGCCGCATCTTTCAAGCGTAACGCAAATACGAATTGTTAGCGGAATTGCCATGGAAGCTCGCATAGTGATGTTCGTAGTTCCAGGAGAACATCCGGATTCAACGAAGACCGCTGAAACTTTGGCCGCCATAACAGGCGGTCGTGTTACCGTGCTGGAAACTCGTCCTTATGGACAGCAAAATCAAACAAATACTACGAGCATTTTACCAGGAAGTGGTAAAAAGTTAGTAAATTGTTTTAATTATACATTCAAAAAATTAAGGTACCGAAAATCATGGGGCTCTTTTCAGAAGTATTTAAACAAAACTTAATTGACAGATTGATTACATTGTCATTCGCTCACGGTCGTTATTATTTTACAATATGTAATTATTGTTAATAAAAAAGATCTGTTTGATTGCTTTCTATTATACCGCTACAAAGGAAGTGTTGGAATGATCTCAAATACATATGAGAAATTTACAATATTATTGAAAAACATTTTGTAATATGATTTTTTCTTGATTCTTTGTGATAAGGAAATATTCCAAAACTCGTCGAGTAGGTGGAGTGTTAAATTGTTCAAATAATTACAAGATATGTGGAATAACCGCGAAGAATGCCAAATAAATAAGGAAATATTTACATTTCGAAAATTATATTATGTTAAGTGTTTTATTTCATGATCTGTTATTCCAACATTTGAAGTATGATGATGCTCTTAAAATTGATATGTTTTGACGTAGTACATACAAAATAAAGAAAAGGGAGTGATTGCAAGAAAATGAATTAATTCCTATTTTGTGGTTTTTTAAAAACGAACGATTCGCCATTTTATAAATTTTGTGAAGTTTTTCAAAGAAGATCCGAACCAATTGCAACATATCTCGAGTTAATAATGTTTTTATAATTTTATCAATTTAGAAGTATTGTGGTGGCTCGCGTAGAGCAAACAGAACCCGGCACTCCTTTGGTAGATCTTGAAAAGATTCGAGAAACTTTGGCTGCGAACGGTGTTGGAATTATCGGAGGACCGGAAACAGTTACAGAAACAGTAATAAATATCGAAACGAAGCCAACTACTGGTGGAGCAACACGCACTAACGATGGACAAATAACAAACGTCAATAATACCATCACCAACATACACAATGAAGAAGTAGTAAGTGAAAAAACAAATGATTGCCCTATATAAATATTTTACATATTTTTGCCAATGTTATTTACAAACAGAACAAACACGAAAAGTATTAGGTTTGCAAACATGTTTGGTGCCCCTACGTTTCAGTAATCATAACTTCGATTGGAGATTGAATATCTTCCCGGGGCTCACGGCAATTGAAAGTGGCAATTTTAGGATTTCTAACATTATAAGATTTACAACCTAAATATTGTAACGTTTATTATGCAAGCAGCAGACAGATATCTATAAGTGGAAATCTTTTAGACTAGAGTAGTGTAATCTCACTTTCTGACCTTTAATGGTCGTAGTTATTGCTTTTGCGTTTGATTTGATTTCACTGTTTTAAGTTATTGTGAATAGAAATTTTCATATGATAAGTCCACGGTATTGACAAATTGACCCTGAAATTATTGTTCGTGAGGATCTTGGCCAACGAGTCCTGGCTATACTGGATAATTAATAATTTGCCAAAAAGAAGGGAGAAAGTGATAAACAATAATGGAGAATATTTTGATTCATAATATTATATAGTTACTTTGTAAATAAAATTCAAAGATGGCAGGTCCTATTTTTTTGAAAACTAATAACTCAGGAATCTTTTCCAGACGGGCTATAAAGAAGAGAACAAATTGTTGTTTTGGTTGCTGATCATATTGGGTCTACTTATGCTGCTGGCTATTGCCGCGCTAATTATTTGCTGCATTTGTCCTGGATGTCCATTTTATATGGCACCGCGGAAGAAGCGAGTATATTCATCCGAGGCTTTGATTATTCGAACCGATGGAAGACCAAAACGACATCTACATCGAAAACCACCAACGGTCGTAGATGGTAATCATTTTTCAAATTTTATTTATTATATCCAGGGTGTTCGCTCTAACGCGGCGCACAATATTTCACCCACTTACAGCCATATGGTAAAAAAAATTTAGAACAAGAGTTGCAGAATGTAGAGTGTACAATAGATAGCAGTACAAAAAATTTCAAAAACCGTTTGTTTGCATGGCGAAATCGAGGTCACCTTGCGTGTTATAAATATCAACACAATTGTTTTTTCAATATTGTAGGGGACATCAAGACGTATTCAAAATATGTATTAAATGATAATTTTACTAATATATTATTCAATTTATAGTAGTGGAAATGAGAATCTCTCTCTCTCTCTTTTCTGCTCTTTGCTCTCTCTCTTATTGTAAACCGATAAACGACGCCATTCGATCTACGTAACGGCGCGTGTATGTAATTACAATTCGAAGAAAACTGTCGAAACTCTTACAACATGTTAGTAAAAATATCATTTAATATATGTTTTCGCCATGAAAACAAACTGTTTTTGAAATCATTCCTTTTGACCTAAGCTTTTTTTCTCAGGTGGCTGCAAACAATTGTGATTATCAACAAAATACTAAAAAATATTGAATGTTATACATCGAACATTTGACTTCTTTATTTTACTCGTCCAATAAAATGTTAGTAGTTCGCTACTACATTTTTAAATAAATTATTTCGCCTTCTTTTTTAAGTTTAAATTTAATTCTTCGTTTACAATCTGAGATAAAAAAATTCTAACCCAATATTGCATTTCTTTACTTGCTTTGTATTAAAAGGTTTGCTCCATGCATAAATTAAAATCAAAATTAAAACATCTGCAAATGACAATTAACATGAAAAAATGCAACCACTTTCAATATTATTTATATAATACTTGATCCACAGATAAATAAGTAATAAAAATACTAATCATTGTTAATCATTTAAAATTGCGATTCATATAATACTGATGAGTGAATAAAAATAAATGTACAGTAATGTGGAACGGAAGGAAACAAGCCTGGAGCGCAGATCCAACAAGGAGGAATTGGCAATTCAATCGGAGGAACATAAAGAACTGCGGCCAATCCTCGCTTCCTGGTGACGTGGCCTACATTTCTGGGCAATCGAACGACGTCCAGGTCAACGTGGAACCTTTGCGGGCAAGGGACGGCCCTATCTACGATCCTTCGAGAAGGAGCAGGGTCGAGGAACAGGAGAGAATGTACCTAGAGGACGTTGAGGGTCAAAAGGTCAGGGCTTACGATGCGGCGGAGTTAGATTCCTTGCAACAGCATGAAATTGAGAGAGAATCCGACGCAGCAGGTCAGGGTTATAGGCAAAGGTAGGTAAGGCGACATTTTTATTTATAATTATTGCGCGATGGAATTTTTCTACGAATGTTTTTATTTATTTAAGGCTATAATAATTTTAAGCTGTTTGTAAATATAAACGAAGAATAAGAGTATAAAATAGTTTAACGTATAATCTCCTCTCTGCGGCTCTGACTTTGGAACTGAGGACGAAGTTCTACAGCGCGAGGAGCGGCTTTGCTTTCCTATAAATTAATCTTAAAGCCGCCGCTATCGCTCCCTCATTCAGCCGCCGAAGGTTACATCTAGGGATTGCAATACCGGTATTTTGAGCCAATTTGTACAATTTTGTAATACCGGTATTCACAAGTTTAAATACCGTTTTTTCGGTATTTATTAGAAATTTGTTAAATTGCCTCCACTATATGTTCAGATGCAAATCAGCAATTGTGCTATGCTAATGGAATTCAATTGGGAGTGATAGATGTATTATAACAAAAAAATAAAGAACAGAAGAAGCCAAATACTGTGGATACAGAAACTTCTGATTCCGACTTTGAAGAGAGTGAGAGTGATACTGACAATGAAGATAATGACAATGTAATTGTTGAAGAAGAAAAGATACTAACCAATTCAAATTTAATCCAGTTTATAGTAAATTTTCTTAAAATTTTTTACCCACAAACTTATCCACATTCAAAAGAAATCTGTGTTTTCTTTCTTTTTCTAAAATTCCTACTTCCGGTATTAAAACCGGTATTCCGGTATTAAGATTTAAAAAATACCGAATACCGGTATTGAACTTTTGGTCCGATATTGCAATCCCTAATTACATCGTTGTACTTCAACATTCTGTATGCCTCATCATGGAAACAGAGGGTTAAAGCGCAATTTGCTACCCTCTACGGTACACCAATGCTATACGTAACAATTAGTCTATAATGTCGTAATTGGATAGGAGGGAGATCCACCCTATCGACTATAGCAGATTTGCACGACACATTAACTATACATGAGAAATACGAGAGTTTATATTTGTTTATTATGAGTTTTAGCATCTCTTGCTAGAGCCTAAGTTCGTCTTTTACGTGCAGTCCCCCTTTCGACACAGATATTATAAGGCCCTACTCTAATTTAATCTCAGACGAGCCACCAAAGAATATCGGTACTCGTCATTGAAGAAACCGAATAGATTCCCTTAAAATTAATTAATAATATCGTAGCCTAGAAACTTAACTGAACGCGTGTAATTTAAAAATGAGTGATTAACTTTAGGAACTATATATAACTATAAAAATACAAAACTCTTAATAACACTAAAATTACTCTATCTCTGAATTTATCGCTAAAGCTCTCTCCACTCACGCTATGTCTCTCAGTCTCTAAACATTGCCTCTGACCGATATAGGTAGTACTAATCCCCCAAAAAATTAATTAGTTAAATAAAAGAAAGCAACTCTAATCAAACTTTACATATTTTAAAAATATGTGTTTCACATTAAAATAATCAAAATTCAAAAGTCCATAAAAAACAACTTTTCTGAATCAAGAATAAAATGAACTTCCCAAAGATATAGTATAACCTCTAACCAAAGAATACTAACCGAACAAATCAAACTTCAAATAAATACAAATTCGATAATTATGTAACACTTAAATAATTACATCTTAAACTTAAATAATTTCTACAATTTTTCTGAAAACTTGAAACTGAATAATACTATTGGGTTGACAAGAAAGTAATTTCGGTTTTGTAATATGAAATGAAACTTAATTTTTTTTTAACAAAGGATGAACTTTAATATACATTTTCCATTTTGTTCGATGACCTTTTGCCATCTTTTAGACCAATTTATGATTCCGCTCTCATAGAAACTCTGGTCTTTATCGGCAAAAAACTGAGCCAGGTGCGATTTTATACTAAACATTCGAATTTATCATTTGGTTCCCTGGAAGCAGTTCTAACTACACAACACCCACCAAATTTGTAGAAGTCCGTATATATATCTTAGCGTGAAAAGATAAATAAAGTATACACTTGACTCAAAGAAACATGTAATACTGTATTTAAATATATTTTATGAACGACATAACGAAACGAAGATTCGAAGGCCTACTACAATATTTCAGTGCCTTGCTTCTTTTGTCGTTCGCGCCAGATTCAACTCTCCAACAAAATTGACAGCATAACTTATGTTTGATACAATTCAGCTTTCGATGTGGTTTGTATAAAAAAGTAATGACAAATTAAAATATGTCGAAAATGTTCGTTTTTGCCCTCCATATTAAAATTCACGCTAAACTAACAATTGCAAACAAAATGAAGCACAATTTGTTTCTAAATCCTGCCAAAGGTGACAACTTTCAATTTTCAGAAGCAAAAAATGATAACATTGTCAGAAGTCCTTCAAAACAAACGTAACATTAGCTATCGACGAAAACCGAAATTACTTTCTTGCCAACCCAATATTGTGGGATCAGATCACGAGGTGGGGGTGTGCAAATAATTAAAGCGTCTTTATTAGTATTAAATACGAAAAAAATGAAAGATACTATTGATTAAAAATGTAAAAGATTATTAATTAAAAGACGTCCGTCGTTTTGGCCTTCCGTCTTGCGAATGAACGTTCGTCGTCTGACGACGCTCGCCTTCGCCGTCCCTTCGCAAGTACGCACCACCAACACACCCTTGCCACATTTCGCAACAGCTAGCGTCGGTTGCGTATTTATTGAAATACAAAAGTAAAAATAAAAATTTAAAGGAGATCCTACTTCATCTCCACAATATTAACATCAAACATGGTACAGATCTGATTCTAGATACATCGAAGGAGACATGAACGAGGGAACGACAGTAAGGGAGCAACACTTCTACCGCGAAGGAAACGCAGAGGTCTTGCGCCTAGTTACCAGAGGACAAGTTGACGACACAGCTGCTACTCACCATCGTCAAGGCCCCACGTTGGTGGTGGACGGCAAGGACATAATATTGAAGAGATTTATAGAAGATCAAAAATCGAGGCACGAACTTTCGATGAAAGATTTCGAGATCGCTCGCAGTATGGAATCGCATCAGCGATCCAAGGATATATGTCAACAACAGGCACAAGAGATCATCCTCATACCAGAAAGATTAGAACTGGGCCATAGGAAGCACATTGACGACCTAGGGCCCAATGTTCAGAGACTCGTGATTGATCACGGTGACTACGGTTCTCAAAAAATAGAGTCAAAAGACTCTCAGATTAAAGAAACTCAGAGGCAAGAAAGAGAAGAAAGCATTCCAGTAGCGTCAATGTCCGAAAGGCCGTCGGTTATCGTAAAGGAACACCTTCAAACAACCACTGCACCGTCGTATTCCTTTCACGATTTAGAATTAGCTAGACAGAACGCTCTGCTGACTCGATTACTACTCGAGAGAGAAAATCGTCAGATAAACGCCGGTGCGATGGATTCGACGAGTTACTTGGAGACTCAAAGTCTACCTGGTCAGGTTGCAATCGCGACTCAAACAGACAGAACGGCAGCTACTCAGACCGAGCGACAGGTGAGAAGCAGAAGCGACAACGACGAGTCGGACGACGATTCCAGATACAGGAAGAAGAAGTGGAAGAAAAAATACAGTGGCGGGGATTGGAAGAAGACACGCACACTTTGGATGAAGTCTCCGATCGAAGAAGAGGGTAGCCCTTGCTTCGATAAGAGACTAAGTATTCTGAGGAAGAAGGTCAGAGAGGTGAAAGAGGGGAGGAAAATTTCATTGGAGCCCAATGTGCTTCGTGAGATTTCCGATTCCCTCGATGACAATGGAAGTTCTTATGTGGGCGAGGAAGACAGATCGACGCAGACTTACAAGAAGTCCACGGAACAGACAAGCATACGATACAAGATATTGAATGAGGAGAACGGTTCTGCGTCGTCTACTGAAACGTGTAAAGATAATTATGAGAAAGTCTTTGGCGAGAAGACCAACGTGATCGACGATGATAAAATGGATGCCACCGAGTCCACCTCGTCACCTGAGAGAAAGATAAAACGTGGCAAGAAAGACGAGAAGAAAAGTCCCAGGAAGGAAACGAAGGTAAAAAAAAAGTCCGACGGTAAGGCGAAGCCAAGTTTTAGAATTTTAGAACGGGAGATTACTATGCTCACGAAGAAACTCAGTAAACTGGGCAATAAAAAGGTCCATGATAGCACTGGCAGCGATAGCACGGGTCAGCTAAGGTCAAAGTCTTTGTCGAAAGATTCGAAAAAAGACTCTGATCAAAGAAGCTCCAAGAAATCTGAAACTTCAAGTGTTCGAGAACAAAAACAATCGACTGGATTTGCGACGAGTGCGCCAAAATCTGAGCAGACAGCTAGTCAGCGGAAAGAGGCGGTGATAGCAAAAACGAAACATAAATTGAAATATCAACAAACGCAAGTCATGAGCACGGGAAGTTCAGAATATGATGATACGTTCGAGAAACCGAGAAAGCAAACTTCTGGCGTGATTCAAGATGCTGTGAAACAGAAGCAATTGGGTGGACAGGGTCAAGTGAAAATAAAACGTCAGGCGCATGTGGATCGACGAGAGCTGAAGAAACAGAAGGTTGTACAATCCGAGGAGAAGGATGAGAGCCAAAAGGACGGTATTTCAATGGAAGGTTCGAATTTAGAATTGACATCTGAGAAGCCTGAAAAATTGACACACGCTCCGAAATTGTCTGATATTTCTCGGATTGGTAAGGTGGTGGAAGAATTTAGTACTAGCGAGAGTTCTGATAGAATGGAAGGTAAGAGAGGTGCGTTTGCTCTGGTAGGCTCTAGTGATCGAAATAACACAGAGTCTTCAGAAAATGGTTCGAATGGATCGAATCAACATGGAAAAGTATTATCCGTGGAGAAGGCGGCTGATGAGGGTCATTATTCTATCGAGGAATCGAAGCAACGAGATGCTAATCGACAAATGGTAAGTCAGGAGGAGGCGATGGATGTAAAAGAGGAAGAAGAAGTTGGCAGAATTGATACACGATGGAATAGTGAGAGAAGATCGATAGAAAGTGAAGTGGAAGATGCGGAAAGATCGGTTGAGAAGCCTGATGAAGGAGAACGTGACGTTATGAAAGGACTTTTTAAACAAACTATTGTTCTTCGTGATATTTCCAAGCAATTAGTTTCAGATGATCTAGATTCCTTTACGAGTGAAAAAGACAAAGATGATTTGGCTACATCCAGTTTCGACAAGGCAAAGAAAAGCGATGAGAAGGAATCTACTGAAGTTACAACTGTCATTGAGAACGAAGATACGCGTGAAGAGGTAGGTACATTACCTCCTGCTGATTCTAAAAGTAATATCGAAAAATATGCAACTGATGAATTCATTGATCAACACGATAAACAATTAAACGAAATTACAGGAAAAATAAAAGAGGTTATTGGAGATAAGTTTGAACAATACGCAAAGGAAGATGAATTGTTGAAAGACACTGAAAAAGATATGAAGAAAACGACCGAAATGGAATTCGTAGAAGGAAAAGATTTACAACGAGGAACGGAGGAGACGCTAGAGCAATTAAAAAAAGGATATCAAGTATTCAGTGATATTGAAAAGGATATAGAGTCAAAGTTATTAGAAGTTAAAACTGATTCAGACAAGGAAGTACGAGTAGATAGTGCGAAAGACAGTGCCGAAGGCAGTGCTAAAGGCAGTGCTAAAGGCAGTGCTGAAGGCAGTGCTGAAGGCAGTGCTAAAGGCAGTGCTAAAGGCAGTGTTAAAGGCAGTGATAAAGGCAGTGCTAAAGGCAGTGCTAAAAGCAGTGCTAGAAGCAGTGCTAAAAGCAGTGCTAAGAGCAGTGCTAAAAGCAGTGCTAAAAGCAGTGCTAAAGACAGTGCTAAAGGCGATGCAAAAGAAGAAATAAGCATTGAATTCCAAGAACAGGAAGTTAAAGATATTCTGGATCGCAAGGAAGGTGATGATATACAAAAAGTTCAAGAACTAACAATGAAGTTTATAGAAAAAGAATCTCGAAGCGATTGTAAGGAAGTCACAGAACAAATAACGGCAGAGGATCCAACAAAATATGAAAAGAAAGATGAAGAAATAAATAACACTGAGCACAAAGACAAAAATATAGAAATCAAAGCATCGCCCGATACCGCGGATGTTTCTCCAGAAACAAAAGGTTTTGTGGAATCATGCGAATCTAAAGATGATTATATTAAAAAAAGTGAAGAAGCACGTGAAAGTAGCGATTCCAACAGTCCCAGCGAGATAGATATTTATCCTGAAACATCAAAAAGTGATGATCGCATTGTAAGTATCGAAGATGCTTTGCCTGAAATAAAAGAAATTGGCACTGAAAGTAAGCAACAAGACGCATTTCTGAACGCAAATATTCGTGACAAGCATCAAATAACAACAGAAATAACGACACCTGAAAGGTCTATAGTTGATGTTCAGCATGACACAAAAGATATTCCTTCAGGAACGATAAAACCTGACCAGTCTCACACTAGAGGGACAAGTATATCTCGAGAAATAAACAAAAACGATATTTATGACATCAGTTCAGACGACAGTGTTCCGATTGCAAAAAAAGATGATAGTTCTGTTAATGTAAAAGGTGTTTCTACAGACGTATTAAAACTTGATGATCATTTTGACAGTACTAAAGATATTTCTATAGAAGCAGAAGAAACTGACGATTATCATGCAAGCGCAAAAGCAATTTCTCCTGAAGTAAAAGAAACTGACGATCATCCCATCGATGCAAAAGAGATATCTCCGCAAATAACAGACCGTGATGATCATCGTCCTAGTTTGAGTGATATTTTAACAGAAATAATAAAAGCTGAAGACCCTCGTGAAAAAGACTTCAGTCCAGAATTTATCAAATCTGATGATCGTAATGTTAGCACGAGAGATAGATCCTCGGCAGAATCTCAAATAGATGATCGTCATGCTGGTGAAAAAGATAGTTCTACAGAAATCCTTAAAATAGAAGGTCGCGATTCTAGCACGGAAGATGTTCCTGTAAGAACAATTGTACCAGACGAACCTAGTCAAGCGCCTAGAATTGACAATTATTCACCTACTACAAAAGATATTTCTTCAGAAATATCTGAAGAAGACGACTATGAATTGAGTAAAAAACATGTGCCTCCGAAAATAATTGATTCTGATAAACCTTCAGGTAGCCAAAAAGACGTTTCTCTGGAAGCTCCAGAAGACGATGGACACTACGTTGGTATGAAAGACATTTCTCCCGAACTACCAAAAACAGGTGAACACTATATCATTTCGAAAGACATTTCTCAAAAAGTACCAGAAACTAGCGAACTTTGTATTGGCACGAAAGACATTTCTCCCGAAGTACCAAAAACAGGTGATCAGTATGTCACTTCAGAACACATTTCTCAAAAAGTACCAGAAACTGGCGAACTTTGTATTGGCACGAAAGACATTTCTCCCGAAGCACCAAAAACAGGAGAACACTATATCATTCCGAAAGAAATTGCTCTAACAGTACCAGAAACTGACGAACTTTGTATTGGCACGAAAGACATTTCACCCGAAGTACCAAAAACAGGTGATCGGTATGTCACTTCAGAACACATTCCTCAAAAAGTACCAGAAACTGGCGAACTTTGTATTGGCACGACAGACATTTCTTCCGAAGTATCAAAAACAGGTGAACACTATATGATTTCGAAAGACATTTCTCAAAAAGTACCAGAAACTGGCGAACTTTGTATTGGCACGAAAGACATTTCACCCGAAGTACCAAAAACAGGTGAACACTATATCATTTCGGAAGACATTTCTCAAAAAGTACCAGAAACTGGCGAACTTTGTATTGGCACGAAAGACATTTCACCCGAAGTACCAAAAACAGGTGAACACTATATCATTTCGGAAGACATTTCTCAAAAAGTACCAGAAACTGGCGAACTTTGTATTCGCACGAAAGACATTTCATCCGAAGTACCAAAAACAGGTGATCAGTGTGTCACTTCAGAACACATTTCTCAAAAAGTACCAGAAACTGGCGAATACTCTGTAGATGCCAAAGTACCTCAGAAAGTACCGGTCACTGACAAGCATCATATTGACACAGCAGACGTTCCTTCACAAGCAAGGAAGATTGGCGAGGATTATATTGGTACAGAAAGAATTCCTCCAGAATTGCCACAAACAGACGAACATTATATAGCTTCGACAGGCATTTCTCCAGAAGAACCAGGAAATACTGAACATTGCAAAGGTTTAAAAGACTTTAGTCCAAAAACACTAGAAACGGAGGAACATTCTATCGGCATGGAAAAAGTTTCTCAAAACGGTACAAAAGACAAAGGCGATTCTATGAGTCCAAAAGATGGTTCGCCACAAATTATTGAAACTGATGAGCCTTGTATTGTAAAAGATATTCCTCCAGACGTTGTTAAATCTGGTGATGATGAGATCAGTACAAAAGATATTTCATCGGAGGTACTACAAGATGATAGTCATCGTTCTACTGAAGAAGATATTTCTCCGAAAGTATCTAAAATTACCGATCATGGCTCTAATGAACAATACTTTGTTCCAGAAGTAATAAAGCCTGAAGAACACCCTATACTACAAAGAACTTCTTCGGAAACATTAAAAGATAAAGCTCATAAGATTATAGCAGAAGATGTATCTCCAAAAAGTGACTCTGGTGACATTAATGAAGATATCTCTTCAGATATTCTCAAAACCGATGACCATTCTACTGCGAAAGATAGTGCTCCTCTAGAAATATTAAAATCTATCGATAGTTCTCCAGAAATCTCAAAAGATAAAGATAAGCATATTACAAAAACCGACGTTTCCCTAGACAAAACCAAATCTGATGATCAACAAGTTAGTGACACAGAAAGCATTCTTTCAGGTACTGTCACGTCTGATGATTTTATAAGGGAAAAAAATGTCTTGATGGAAAGTCAAGAAGCAGAAGACCGACTTACCAAACCGGAGATTATATCTTCAAAGCTATCTAAACCGGAAGCATACCTTGTAATGAAGGAAGATACTTCTTCAGAAAAGTCCAGAATGGACGAGGAGAAAAATAGTAATAAAGATGATGGTTCGGGAAAATCTACAGCCGGTGATTTTGAAGCTGATACATCAAAGGGTGACGAAGATTGGTTACATCGGAACCCTGAAGTAAAAATTGATAAGATGAAATCGTTTGGTAGCAGTGAAAATATTCCTACTAGTGTTCACCAACATTCAGATGACGAAAACGTGAAGGAACCGTCTATTTTACCAACAAAGGACAACGATGACGATGAAAATGGAGCGTCAAAAATGCAGAAAAAGCCTCCTTTAGAAATGGCTACTGAAACCTTAAAAAGGTTATCAGAAGAAATGATTATCATGGAGAAATTAAAAGCAGAAGAGGATAAAAAATTAGATACATCAAATATTGATACAGCCACGGTACTAAGTTCGAGTAAATCTTCAAACGGTAAAATTGCTAAATCGAAAGAATCAGACACCCAAGAAGATAAAGTGCCCGTCAAATTTTTAAGTGACAAAGAAGAATCGATAAAAGAAGAAGTCAACGACCCAAAAGTATCAGAGGAATTTTCGGATAATGGAATCGGGGTGACTGCAGAAACTGAGCAAATAACAGGAGAACCTAGTAACATTTTGACCGATAAGAAAAGAACATCAGTCGGAGAGAGTCCAGAAGAACATCGCAAATTAGAGGAGCTTTCTAAAGATAAACCGACGACTCCTGAGCTCATCGAAGCAAGAAATACCGATGGTAAAGATCCACAGATGAAAACAGCAGTCGATGAACCTCAGGAAACAAAACCATTCGAAGAAACTCTTTTAGTCGCAGCAGAAATTCCTATTAGTAGGGAACAGGAGATAGGCCCATCTACACCACAAATTACATTAGATCTGAAAAAAGTTTCTGAAACTAAAGAACCGACAGAAATAACCGATAAGGTAATAGAATTCCAAAAGCTATCGGAACCCGAAAAAAGTTTAGAGACGGGCGAAAAGTCAATTCATTCGACAGAATCACAACAGCCTATCGTTGAGGAAACTCTTATCGTAAAAAGAGATGAAAGCGAGCCAATTAAATCAGACATGGAATCAAAATATATTAAGTTTCCTCAAGATGGATTAAGTGAAAGAGACGTGGTACATGGAATGATGGAAAATAAAAAAACTGAAGAGAAAGCGGACAAAACAAAAGTTATTGTGGACAACTCGATGAAAGAGGAAGACGGGGAGAAAACTTTAGGGGTACAGCATTTAAACGCAAGCCTACCACTTTTTGGGAATATAATAGATACCGTGGACGATTCGGACGAAAGTGACTCGTCAAGTGACATTTCCAGGAAAACAACGTTGACTAGACCGTATCACACTCCTCGACATCGGAGAGCATCTTCGGAGAATAAAACAGTCGAGATGGAGGAAATAAATAAGCCAGAAAATACTGATAGCGACGAAGAGTCAACGCTGACGATTGAATTGATAGAAGACAAGCATCTTGATTCTTCAAAGGATGAAAAAGCAGACAAAAAGACGGAAGGTATTGATGTAAGAGATTTTCCTGCGGTGACAATTGTAAGTACAGTGGCAGATGAGAGGAGTGTGGAATTAAACGAAGGGATGAAGGTTTTGTCAGATGAAGAGATCCCTATCGTTCATGAAAAAACAGCAGAAAATATCTATGAAACTGTCAATGAAACAAAATCGACAGCATTAAAGTCTGATTTAAAACTCCCTGAGCCATCTTCAACGAGCGTTGAACGGTCGGAAGATTTAACATCGTTAGAATCGGCAGCTAGCTTAAAACCGGATGAGTTGTCTTCAGTCAGCGAAAAAGATTTAAAAGATACAAAATCAGAATCGTGTTCTACTTCGAAACCGGATGAAGGGCTTTCAGCAACTGCAAAAGATTCGGAAGACATGAAGAGATTGACAATAAAATCAACTTTAAAACCCGATGATAAAATATCAGCGAGTGCGAAACATTCAGATGACACTAAATTAAATTTAGGAACGAGGGAAATTAAGGAAACAACCGGCAGTAAAATTAAATCGCAATCATCTCCAGAGGATTCTATAAAGGGGTCTCAAAAAATTCATGAAAGGAAGACGAAACAGCCTGAAAAAGTGAAGCCACTTCCTCGAAGAAAGAAAAAAGGTTCTCCAGAAGAAAAAGTCGACGAGAAACCTACTACTCAAGATCCAGGCCATCCTTCGCGTTATCGGCAACCTAAACAGCTTGCCAGTGATCAAACCGCACAAAAAGACTACGAAGTGACAAAGCAGAAGAAATCAACCGACGATAAGCGTCGACGTCGGTCATTACCTAAATCGAAGTCTGAAAAAGAAAAGAAGTCAGGTAGCAGCGACGAGAAGTCTTTGAGTCCTCCAAAAACTGGCGAAATCGACACCAGTAAAACACAGTCGAAGTACATGGCTTGGTACAAGAAGAAGCGCGAGGAGATGGAGAAGAGAAGAGCGGAGTTAAAGACGGCGGACGACGACGAGCATCTACCAAAGTGGTTAAGAAGAAGTATGAAAAAGTCTGATAAGGGTGAAAAAAAGAAATCCGATCAGAAAACTGCAGAAATGACACCGCGAACGAGACGAAAAGTCAAACCTCTGATAAACGTCGAGTCCGAACAGCTGAAAGCGATCGTCCGGCAAGGAAGAAAATTGAGAAAAGCAGAGGGAGGATCGAACGAGGACCCACCAGTTCAAATATTTGCTTCGTCTCCGCCAGCAGCTACGATTGCAGAGACGAAGCACCACCTGGTGCAACACTCCGAATACAAATATGAAAAGGTTCCACCGCCGTTTTATCTTCATCCGCCACCTGCGCCACATCCGTCGCCGCAATTATCGCCGGAGCATTTTGATGCACAGGCTAGGATGGAATGTGAGCACCTCGAGGAACATCCTGATCCTATTGGAGTGACTGTACAAGGTGGTAACAGATTACGACATCAGCAACTGCTGGAAAAGAAAAGTGTATTTGATATTGCATACAGTGAAGCTGCACCTTCTCAGCTTCGTGCTGACAGCACTACTCCCCCTTCTTAGGTCTTGAACGATTTTTGGAATATATTTTCAAAGAATTTTTATTGTTTGAGAATTTGCAAAGTTGACATTGAAGTTCCGTGTGATGGACGAGACTTTTGATTGGTCGCTATTCATGCGATTAGTATTTATTTTACACTTTTGATCAATAACTTTAATAAATTGTTTGGATTTATTACGTTTTTTGGACAGTTTTTATCGACATTTTCAGAAAATCTGATTTACGCTAAAATATTATTACGCTAAAGTATTATTTTTACCTCAGGTTGCTCCATTTCCGATTAAACAACCAATTTACAATATATTTTCAAAGAATTTTTATTGTTTAAGAATTTGCAAAGTTGAGATTGAAATTTCGTGTGATGGACGAGACTTTTGATTGGTTGCTATTCATGCGATTAGTATCTATTTTACATTTTTGATCAATAACTTTAATAAATTGTTTGGATTTATTACGTTTTTTGGACACTTTTTATCGACATTTTCAGAAAATCTGATTCACGCTAAAATATTATTACGCTAAAGTATTATTTTTACCTCAGGTTGCTCCACTTTCGATTAAACAACCAATTTTCAATATATTTTCAGGATATCTATTCAATCCCATGCTGGAAGCAGTATTTATTGAAACTTTATATTATTAGATACTGATATTTTGTTATAAATACTAACCATTTATTCAAAATAGTGACAAATAGTAATATTTACGGACACTTCAATTAAAATACCAATCGTTTCTGTTTTATTCAGCACTATGCTGACCATTTAAATTACATATCGGCAATTTATTAAAAGTATTCATCAAAACTGCGACCAAACAAATGGAAGTTATTTTAATTGTGATCACTTTAGTTAATTGTTAGTTCGATTTAAAGTAACTGAAGTATTAAAAAAAGAAGTTTGTATAACTTGTTTAAAATGCATATTGTTAAGAAGTTCAGTTGTAAAGATTTTATTTGACGAAACTATTGAGAAGGTAGAAGACTAAAATTGAATGAAATTATATTACGCACAAGATGCAGGGTTAACTATTATATTTTAAACGTAAGATTTAAATCGTTTGATATTGAAAATAAGCAGAAAGTGTCATAGTTTGTACTGTATAATTAACAACACGAAGCGAAAATACAACTGAGGTAGTAGATTTAATGTGAAGGTATACTTATACATAAATATATACAAAAACACGTTGAAATGATACGACGTTGAGAGATAAATGACGAGACAAACGTTTGTGCGTTTAAATGTTTGCTAATTGCGAACGATAAATCATTTTTAATTGCAGCCATTGTTATCTAGATAGAATTTCAAATTTGATTGTCCTACATTTTTCCAACGAAACAAATACTGCTCTTCGAAATTGTACTTTTATATCACAATGAACACTTACATTAACTCTTGCGTCTTGCGGAGCTGTTTGAATTTTCAATCGAAAACGGGGCTGGAGCTCCTCCTATTAGATTTTCTCCTGGACGATTAGTTTTTAAGATAAATTGAACGAGGTTCATAAAAAATACGGCATTTTAGGCGTCATCGCTTTGAGCACTGTTAAATGCAAACAAAATTGAAATAACTTTACGGTTAAAATAAAAGAAATTCCGTAAGTTGAACATCTACATTTTTTTTAAAACTTGTTTTCTTAAAAATGGTGGTTGATGGACAAAAACGGTTTTCATATTCATGTTCAGTACCACAAGGTACGTCAGAATCAGTGTAAATGTTCGCTGTAATAAAAATCATAGACATTGATATATTATTATGGTTACATTTTGAAATATTCTGAGGCAGCATGTTTTTAACAGTAAGAAATTTGCGGTACTGTTGGAAAAAAGTTTATAAGCCATTAAAAAGCGCATATCACGTTAAAATCTGAGGGCATTCGGTTATTTATATCTATAATCTGTTCTTTGTTAGCTGCGGTAATAAAATACATATCTATTAAGAAATCGTCAATTTGAAGATGAGTTAATACTCTTTATCATGGATCAAACATGGATTCTTTCTGATATATATATATATTATATATTTTTTTTGTTCATGTTTCTGTAAGTGTAATAGAGATGGTGGGCTGAAAAAAATTAAGCGAATTAAAACATCCTGTCTCCTTTTTGTACGCGTGTTTCATTAATTAATTTAGGACAAGGCATATTGCTCGGTCAATTCTTTCTCAATACAGAGTATTTTTGACTTTACGATAATACTTTTTCAGCAATATTAAGAAATGCGATTTTGCCATCGTTACTGCCATCTGAGATGAATTAAGAAAGGAGCACGTTGAGATAATGACCAATTTTATATTATGATTGTTATCCCAGCATTAATAATGTTTATATTCATCTTGTAAATACATATGTATAAAACCTGAAATATCGTGATTTTTGATATTTGGCTAACCCACTTAATGATAATGTATTCGCTATCACAGTGTTTCATCACTTTTAAGCATCTGCAATTTATGTAAGGAATTTTTAATTCATTACAATTAATACTATTTAGCTAATACATTAATCTAAATATTTTCATTGTACAGACATATGCATTGTATTATACTTGTTTACGGGTAAATATTTTAATTTGTAAAACATGAACAACGTATGCTACGATAATCATTATTTTTACCATAGATATGTGACGTTAATAAATTTTTTTTTATTCGTTTATGAGCACCAATTAATTATTTATCTTGCATTATCTTTGCATTTTGAACACCACCTCTTACTGAATTGCTACGTTACTGTTATAATGCTGGAACGGTAAGAAGGCAGCTGAGACGGAAGGGGAGATTGCTCTCGCACCGCCTATCACCGCCATGCCGGTCCTGGAAATCTGAGATCGACCAATGACAACCGAAAATAAAACACTACTTTCGTCGATCACGACGCAACGAATGTGCCGGTCTCTCTTGCCTATAGCGCGTCAAAATCGAAAATGCGTGAGGGAGAGGGATGTCCCTATTCGTCGGGCGAATCAGAGACAATTACCCCTCAGCTGCCAACTTACCGTTCCAGCATTATATGTGCGACGTTGCACGGTTCGGTACCCGCGCGTGTGAATCGCACCCGCCAGTGTTTCCTAACGTGGGGCCCACGCCCCACAGGAGGACAATTCGATTGTTAACCAGTTAACTGTGATTGACGAGTATACTCGTCATGGAGAAGTGGCACGATTTTGTGTATTGACGAGCATATTTAGTAATAAAATTTTCAATTTTATAAAATACACCCATCTTGTTGATCCAATATCTTATCAGCTCAACTTACTCTGTGATTGACGAGTATACTCGTCATGGCTCGATTTTGGCGACACAAAACGGTGCGCGCTCTCAAACGAGGGCGCCACAGTTAACTGGTTAAGGGAGGCAATTCGAAAATGGACTCGTCCAGAGTTTAAGTTAACCGTATGGCGACTCTCAGTCGCTACTCGAGCTAGGTAAACCTCCAGTATAAGTAACTTCTTTCCGCCATGTTAGTAGCCGTGATTTCACTGTTGGACGTTAGAGTTGAACTACTGGTTATACTGGGCCGGCACTAAGCATTTCGCGCTATTTGTTCTGAATGTATAACATAGAAATATAAGTGATGTACAAATGGTAAGTAAATTCAAATGTTAATTTTTATTAATTTCAGTTTTAGAAGCATCATTTTCCAGAAAAATTTATCAAATGAAAAAGTATGTTTTTTTGTGGTGCACCACACTGCGACAAAGTAAATACACCATACATATTTAAATATGCATTTTTAGTCAACGTTTACTCCAGTTCATATTATTTTTGTTAGTTTTTAATTGATCTTTTTTGTTATTCGTTCGTATGTTTATCGCCTCAACATTGGCAACCACACAGCGATAAAAAAACATAGCATTCGATTTACAAAAATATAGGTGACCTTGTAATTTCCACTACGCCTTCACCCACGCAAACAATGTTTACATCACGATATGTCCCCCTTTATACCGTGCAAGTTTTGTATACAACATTTTTCCATGTTATTATAAAGTAACAAATTCAAGGTGGACATAGTTATTGCCCCACCCTGTATATCTCAAAGAAAATATCTCCTGCAGGTGACAGGGATTTGAACTTTTTCTCGCTAATTGGGAGTCCGAACCTTTAAATCCATACGCACCATAGCCTTCGTGAATAACCTTCTTTCTCTTCTGTTATTCTGATACAAAAATATCCTTGATTCCGATTTTACCATCATCTTCTTTCAACCAACTTTATCTGCACTCGATGTGTCTTCAGAGCAAAAATCCGAGAGATAAGTTGCCCTGTCAACAAAGTATCGGTAGATTTTTACATGAAAAATAATTATCGATTACAGTTCACTTTATTTACATAGAACTCCAAGTTCGGCCATTTCTACATTTCTTCATTGCAACATTTATGAAACTTTATATTCAATATAAATGAAGACTTCGTTTCATTTATCTTTTGCGAGTGTACATTCATTTCGTTATTGTATGACTAAAATTTGAAAAATTAAAAACGGGGTGAACAAGTGTATATCTGTGAAACAGGGGAATGACATTTTGATTAATAATGAACAGAAATTTATAGTGCCAAAAATAAGGTAGAAATTGGTTACCAATGGATCACTCCTATTACCATGATACGCTAAAGCAGTACTTCTAAAGAGGTGTTTTGTGAATGTGAAGCACACGCCCGCAAGGCCAAAAAATTGTGCAACAGGGAAATTTTAGTTTTTTTGTTATTTGTAATTATTAATATAATATACCTAGGAATGAGGTGTTGAAAATAGTTATGATATCGATTCCGGTTTTTGAAACAGTTACGAAGTTCGAAAGGAATAAAAAAAAGTTACAAAACTTAACTTACGATTAACTATACCATCAATTAATGTCAGTTGTGTAATGAAGAAATGTTTAATAATGTGGCTATTACTTTTAAATAAAGCAACGAATAACTGTTCTAACGTCGTTAGAAGAGTTATTGTTTAAAAATATGGATATCAGAACCATGATATTTTCATTAATATATAGTAATTCTATGAAATAATAGTAATCTCATATGTACAGTAGTAGAAATGTTATATTACTGTTAATCTTATGCAATAATAATTTTATATAGTATTTCTACGTCATGATAATTCTAAAAAAAGAAATAAGTTTAATATTAATTAATAAGTTTTATATTTCAAGTGCAAACAGAATAAACTTTTTAGTGCATGTTTATATATTTATGATTACATCTGTTATTAAAACATTAAAAATAACGGGACCTTAATTACTTAAAAATATTGCACAAGATTGTAATAATACATTCCTTAGATTTCTTGTTTCCCTTGCAAAGAATAATATAATATATTTATTTAATGTGTCTAAACCTATTAGATGAACCTTTTCACTGTCAAATTAATTTATCGAATTTTATTTTTATTTAAATATGAAGAAAAGTACATACAAAATGTACAAAATGCAACAAACGCCCTCCATAAATTAAATCATAGTTCTTATTCACGCTCAAACATGAGATCAAATTAATTCCACAACGGCAAAGTAGCCGCACTTTTTAAGTCAAGTTAACTCGCTTGTCAGTGACAATCAGATTAATCATTGGTAGTTGTAGCAGCAATGAGTATTCATACAATGCCGAGCATTTGAAGAATGAAATACCGATCGGCGTGTCGCAAATACTACAGCGACAAGGCGAAGCCGCGCGCGTGATCGGCCACGATATGAGCGTATCCAATGACGTAATTGGTAGCGCGTGACGAAATTATTCGCACGTGATCAGACCAACACGCTGACGTGTTAGCGACTGCCGTGGCGTATTTCGACGCTAGACGTGACGTTACCGATGCAACTAACCTACCGTAATCAAAAACATAATGGTGCATCAAACATAACCGGAGACTGGTAAATCTTTGGATTGGGAAAGCAGGAGTAACATGTTGGTCGAGCAGCCTCGATCTGCTGACGCGGCGAAAACCGGAATAACGATGGCCGTAGCATGATTGAAAGAAACTTCGGCGGCTGATTAAAGATTTTAACTGAATCAATTGTTTAGTTATTGGATTTGAGAATTAACATGTTAAAGTGTATATTTGCAACGGGATATTAGGATACAGAAAAAAAGGATAATATATATGATTATTCTGTTCAATTTTATAAATTTTAAGTAATTGCGAAGTGTAAGGAAGGAGATCTATTACGTTCGTTTTGCGTTAATGAATTTTTAACAAAGTACGGTTTTAGGTAATATTTTAAAAGTAATTAATAATTTGGTCATTCGAAAAATATACTGCGACACTTATTAACACAATAACTGCCATTTCATACATGCCTGAATGATATTTTTTTCATGCAATTTAGTATAGTACAATTTCAAAGACTGTACCCGCTATATAAATATTCATACGGTATGGACAGAAATCTATTTTGATATTTTCATAATATTACAACTGAGAACTAGAAAATGGAGTTGTTTAATATAAAAAATGTACAAACTGTTTACTTCTATAGTTCACTGCTAATTACGTCCACAGAGAAATCTGGAAACTCCTCGCAAATGTATTTTTTAGTTTCCTGATCTCTTACAATAAGCAGTTTTTAGAAATCTACTCATTTGTTACAAAATGTTAACATATAATCACTTTCCACACACTTTCACACATTAAAAGAAAAAGAGTTGCCGATCGATAAAATGCTCCTAATCGAGTACCTAACCAATAAAAGATACCGAAACATATTATTGAAATTTCATTATCCATGTCGATAAAAAATTTTATTTTATCAAGTAAAAAATAAAGTTATACCCATGAAATGAATAAAATTACACCGACAAAATACAATTTAATTGCTGCCTCTTGATTATTTATACAAATTATTTATTTAAAAAAATGATTACCATCTTTCGATAAAAACTCTAAACGGAGATAAAATACTTTTGGAAAAAATGCACTTATACCTTTCATCCCATAATAACGCGTGTTAACATATGTTGAATATTATTGTATATTATTGTATATATTGTATATTACTGATATCTTTTGTTAACCGCCAACATGCTCCCATATATTTAAATAAAATAAGATCGACACGACTCTCGTAAATAATATATTTGTAGTCGTCAGTATATCATTAAATCCAAAATTAATAAAGTTCTGAATCATAATTTCACCCCACAAGCTAAATAATAATAATCTGTATATATCGATTGACAATACGTTAATGTACACTCTGCATGTTCAAAATGATCCGAAATAATTGTCGTCTCATCAATGGCAAATCGTGAGATTTGCCGAGAATCGCGGGAAGCTGAGCCAAAGAAACGCCAACTTTTGTCGATGCTCTCCTACTATCAAGGAACCTTATCAGTCGGCCGTTTGCGACACACCGAGGTCGCAGAGACCGCACGAATTGGCAACAGCTGCGAAGGTCTTTAAAAGGGGCGAGAGGTGAGAAGAAGTAAAAAGTGCAATAAAATTAATAACACTGAAAGGAAACTTTAATTATCCACTTAACGGCCAGAGGGTATTATTGTGCTCTGTAATTTCTTGAATCACCAAGCGGACGTTAAGAAATAGACATTGCATAAGTATAGGATTATGTATATATTTATATTATTATTCATGTATATTATTATTTATATGACGCGTTTCACTGTAGAATTTTCACAATACATTTCTTAAATGAATGATTAACAAATATTTATGAGATTATTCTTAGCAATAAAAATGTATAAGGTTATTCTTTTTACAAAAAGGTATAGTTGTTATATAAATAATGCTAATATATTCTACAACATTACCTATGGAATATTATAATAAAGTATAATAATAAAGATGTATTATAAGATTTTTCTCCATTTTGAAAAACGAAGTGAGCGTCTCTGCGTGCGAAGAAGTACAGTCACAGAGAAAACGATTATGCAGTTATCACTATGTATAATACAACGTAACAAAAGACCGTACGTTCAAGAACAATGTATATAAAAACATTTTGCAACGTTCTTCGTGTGATACTATCATTTATATTTTATTGCAAATTTCTAAATGATAATTATGTCCTCAATGATTTTTTAAACTCTTCGAGGATGCGACCGGTTGGTCGAGATATCATAAGCCTACTGTTAGGACGGTGATGTGAATTTGACGGAATCAAAATCTAATGAGAAACAGCGCTGCATGAACAATAGCGAAATGTTAATTGTTGTTAATAAAGAGCCATTCATGTTGCTGATGCAACGGCGAACAGAGCTGCGGAAGAGGCTGCACCTGTAACACCAGTACGCGAAACGCAAACACACCTGAAACCTTTGACCTTTTCATCGACGCTCGTTTCTACTCCCCTCCTTGCAGCCAACCCCCTTACCCTTTCCCTTCCCTTCGTGCCGTTCATCAGCTTCGATTCGATGAAAATGTTACGTCGCGCTGACTGCACTCTCGCAAGACAAGTTTCTTTCTTGTGAGAGGATGCAGTGAGTTCGCAACGGTAAATGGATACTTCAGCGTTTGGACGCGAAAAGCGGTAAGAATGAAGAAGAACATGATACCATGAAGATGTATGTTGTACTTGGTTCAAGTTATTTGGAGTAGAATCAACTTTTTTAGGTAAAGTCTGTTGAGATTGAAAATGTATGGAATCGTAAGGAAACGGAGAAGATTGAAGATCTTGATGTTGAATTTTTTAACTTTATTGGTATCAGAATAAGTATGAAGTGATATCACGACAAGACAATATGTTATTTGTATATAAATATTGTAATGCTAGTTATTTAAAATGAAATTTGTAACTTCTTTTACGATGAAGACTGTAAGATTGCAGGGATGTGAAAACGCAAGGAAGGAACTCGTATTTGATTCAAGTTGTTTAAACTTATGTTAATATTTTTACACGAAATTATTAAGACGGATCAAATGTGAAATCGTAATGGAATGAATCGTATTTTGTTTAAAGTTACTTAAAATTGAGTTTAATATGAAATGATGAAGAAGTATGGCGCACTTAATGCCAGATATTCTAACCTGAATCTTAAATTCTCTTATTGTTAGAAAAACTGAAGGGAATATGAAATAACAAAGAAAATTTAATGTATGGGTTGTACTTGTCATTTTGTAGTTTTCCCAGCAGAGGAAGCAGAATTGAGTAACATGAATCGAAGACATATTTAGTACTTCCTAAAGTTAATGCAATAAGACACAAACGTTTAATTTACAAGAAAGTAATCATAATGTTTTATAATCTCTCGATACTTTATATGTAAAATAAACGCCGATACAGAGTCATATTGTAAATTAAATAAAGGAAAATTGCTTACATGATAAAATTTTTTTAAATATATTTACGAAACCTCAATTTCATACGTGCGAAAAATGGTATCACTAATATTTCGTTCTATATTTCCATCGACCACGCATTCTTGTACGAATCGTCCATAATACGGACGTTCGTCAGTCAAAACCGATGTCACTATTTAGAAATTTAATAATTATTTGTAATTTAAACCCGAAATGTGGGCAAATGCATCAGCATTTCAGATAAAATTCCATTAAATTAAAAGTGCCCCTGTTTCAGCATTTCAAAAACAGGAATTAAAAGACTATTGATATCTTTCAATAAAAATCCATAGGAAGCAATGAATTTTAAATAATAAAATTTTGCCGCACAATTTTTCCATTAAAATCACAAACATCAAATCACTTTTCCGTTCTTCAAGTTCCTACTGGATCTGGGCACCGAACCACGTAGAGCCGTCCCTGCTTTATCGCGTCCAAATTTCCATCTACTATATCGTCAGTGCTTATTATCAATCGGAGAGCAAGTACTGATGTATATTCCTCTGACAAAGTCCGCTGTCCGTAAACACGGCGCAAGATTGGCCCGGGCATTAATAGCCATCAATCATCGCCGAATTTCGGCAACGCATCGGACAACACGAGCGGCAGGGTACCATCATCAAAGTAGAGTTCGCCGGGACCACAAGAAGGAGAGGGAGGGCGAGGTGGAAGAGGGGCATGGGCGAAGGGAGAGGGGCCAGGAGGGACATGGAGTCCGTTCGATACTTCCGAAAACTCGGGCCAACTTCCACCGCAGAGTTGTGCCTCTGTGGATCCGAATGCGGAGGTTGTGCGCACGAATTCATGCTCGTAGAACAGAGGGGTAGAGATGGTATGGGTGAATACGTGATAATTATAGAAAATTTCTGATGGAGAGGATTCGCGTGTATGCAGATCGTGCAGGTACAAGGTTTGTCATGTTTGAAGATAAGGAAATAAGATAATACGTGAGATAAAATAAGAAAACTGATAAACATTTAACCAGTTAGCTGTGGCGACCTCTTTGTAAAGTGTGTACCACAATTGTCTCGCAAATATGAAGCGATGACGAGTATACTCGTCAAACACAGAGTATGTGGACGTGCTATAATATTGAATTAAGTTTTGATCAAATAACTGTTTTACTTTTGTACGAAGTTAATAATTTTGTTACTAACCTTTATTTACTCAGCTTAAACATATATAGCTTACATATCAAAGATAAAAACAAAAGAAAATTCTGATGATGTGATTGGTAAATAATTTAACTGATCGAGATCGTGGTGATTTTAGTCTGAATTGGTGTGATGCAGTGGTATCTTCAATGTATTTTACCAAGAAGTTTGCTCGTGTTAATTTTCCATCGTTCTTTTTATATAATATAAAGGAATTTAAACAAACAATATTCAAAACGTTGTTGGACACTGAAACATTTTAAATATTTTTGGAAGATATATTCAGAAGTGACACTGATCCCAAAGAGGATGCACTACTTATTTTCGGTCATATATCACTTTTACAAAACATTACAAACATATTAAGAGATGTCATAGAAACAACATTCGCCTTTTTGGAATCCGAGTCACAAAGGTCAGAGTTCCCTAATTCCCCACCACACTAATTTAGAGTTCTTAAAAGGACGGCCTAAGGCTCGTAGATAAGACAGTTTTTAGTTTGCAATTCTGCTACAAAGTCATACCGTCGGCCTGCGTCTCTTATTTCGTCTGTATCCGAAAAGTCTTCGATTCTTTTTGTTATAATAAAATTGTTGCACGCGTATCACGGAAACACCATTATAAATTTGGTGTCAGAAGTGGGATTCCAACAACGTGAAGAAATATTTTTTTATATTTTTTTAAGTCTCCTCCTTCCTGTTGAATATGCAATAATATAATATTAACATATAATAATCTAATGCAATAATGGTTGCGAGGTAAAACATGAAGTGTCCCCGCATACATCCGCATACCTTTTGACATCTGACGAATCAGACCCGCATTCTTACCGCAAGCCAAGTTAAAGTTGTCGGACTATACATGTTATAAAGACTCTTTGCCGGCCGCCGCAGAAACAGTAGATAGGCGACCACATCGTGCTACGCACACGTTGCCACAACGTGCATGTATAGGCAAAATTCAATGTAGAAGTAGCAAAACTTTTTTGCCAATATCTCGAAAATTGAAACCGCACAGAGATTACATGTATAGGAAAAAGTTGCTTAGAATCGTGATCCTGACAACATATTAAAAAATCATTCAAATCGGTGAAACGAACCATCATCTGTATAATTACCATAGTTATTTCTATACTTTTCCTAAACCTTCGCGTAATAGAGCAACGATTTTCTTTATTCACTCTTACCGCTCGGGGTGAATCAGATTTCAAATTAAAGTTACGGGTGATTACTAGAAAGAGTGGCTACGGGTTGCAACGAAACTTCCATTTCCTTTTACTAGCTAGGGGCGGTGCCCCCGTATCCATTGGTACGAGACTGATCCGCTACACTAGCACGAGAGTAACACAGTTGTTCTCGTTATTAGCGGGCATACGGCGGCCCTATAGTTATGCTATAGGTTATTCCGGTCCCCGGATAATTTTCCTGGCCCGTTGCAATCCTTAACACTCGCAAGTACAATTGTATTAACGCGATTAGGTCTCGTTTTGTCATTCGCCCGACTTGTAACAGGGACAAAAAATGCTATTAGAAGCACATATTAAACCTCCTGTGACAAAAAATAAGAACATTAATTCTGTAAACTAATGTGGCACGAGCCTATACTGTGATGAGAATCACTGGCAGTACCTCGTTGCTCACGGTGTTATTTTAATATTTCAATGCAAAGTAAAATAGGTGTTGCAACTTTCTTATATGGTCCCACCAAAAATGAATCTACCTTTCGACAAGAACTTAATTATTATCGAATCGCTTTTTGAATCAGGGCTTGTTATCGGTATGATATTAATGAATTAATTTTGGTGTATTCGAATTTAAGGAGAATCCCACAACATGAAATGTTAGATCGAATTGCAAACAAAATATGTAAATACATACAATACAATGATCTGAAAATAAAGAATGTTTAAGAAAATTAGAACTCACCCTGATATTCTCGGTTTTGCAATATACATACACCTATATAATGCCGCTTTGCTAGTCACTGTACCTAGAGGCTTGGCAGAAGAGGATGAATACTTTTGCACAATCACATATGGCGATACTATTTTGTAATGCAAGACTAACAATAAGATAGTTTAGGTAACAATTGGTTATATATGAATATACAAAGTCATATTGATGACACAAAATGTAATTATAATCTTAGCGTTTGAATTCGAAATGTTACGTGACACACTAAATCCTTCAGAGCAATAAAATCATCGAACTCTGCTTAAATAGAGTATCTAATTGTAAGATTCTCTTTATTTCTGGTTACACGGACCATATTCTACGCACCTCGTCATTACTCTGGCAATAGTGACGAGTTGAACTCCCCTTTGGCGTCACAATGGTGGGCCCAGATGGAGCTGGTAGTCACGAGGAGTTGACAGGTTCCGCTAGCATACGACATTCTCTTAATCCTCCCTTCCGTCCGGTTCCTACTAAGGCCCTTTGCTGACATGATATCATTAATTCGCGGGATTGACTTTCTGTAGCCATAGATAATGTACGTGACCACGAGCGTGACACCTCAGCCGAGGTGTTTGCGTCACGCCTGATATGAACATCTTGAACCTCTTTCGCCAGCAGATTGCCAAACGAACAGTTTCGGTCTTTCCAAGAGAAAAATCATCTCGAACAATTCCCTGACACATTTAGAGACAATTTTCACAATGCATAAGCATTATTGCGTCGTTGGAATCGGAGGATTGACAATATTTGAACATATTTTCCCTCGAGACGTAACAATGTATACAAACAAGCATATACATGCACACACACAACATTAAATAATAACAATAACAATAAATATCCAAGTTATACTTTCCTTTTAACATACATATGTGCCGGTAATTATGGTAGTGGTTTAACAACAAGGCATTTATTCTTGTAAAACTGCGCCTGAGAGGCGCTGAATCAGATCTTTTCCACGCCTGGTCAACGTCAGAGATGTCTCTTGCAGCGAAGGAGGAGGAGCAAACCCTCACTCGTTCCTGACGATGACCAGGCCCTGCAAGGACCCAACCGGAAAAAAGTCCTGTGCAAATCACGTGAAGGGAACTTTCTCCAGCGAGGGAGAAAGAAAAGGCTTTCGCTCCTCTTAGGAGAAAAACCGTTTGAAGATTCGGACGACAAAGAGAGGAAGGGGTCGTGAAAGTATGCAAAGTCATGGGCCCGCGAGATATTATCCTTGGAGTTTGTTTAGAGTGAAGACCGAATCCATATACCACGAACATTTACGAGCTAGCTTATATTTGTTATTACATCGTATTATCCGTTACCAAATAAGTATTACATAACCTCTACAATTATTCTTCATATAAAAAAAAGTATTCTTACATTCCTTGTTTCGAGATATTTCGAATTTTGTTTCCGATGTGCATTAAGTTCTGTGGAAGAGGGCAATTATTTAACTTCATTAAAGGGTTCAATTTTGTATTATTTCCACAAAGTACATAGTTCCTTCGTATTGTAACGTATGTGCATTGGTGCAATACGAAATGAGTTGTAACTTTAATTATTTGAATTCTACACTTGGAACACTTTCACATTCACCGATACACCGACTCATAAAAAATACACTGTCGTCGACGTGAGTACGGCTAATCAACGAAGGCAATACGATTAAACTCTTGGTCTCCGAAGACCGAAGTAAATAGATACCTGTCGTCGCAGCACTCTGATAAGCTGATATCGAGAAACGAACGACGGACATGGCCGCGGTGCCTCGCGAAGTATGTAATTAGATATAAAGTTGCGACGGGGGACAGGTTCGTGTAAAATCTATGAGACTATGTCCAACTTGGAGTGTTCCCGGAGTTTGCGTCAGGAAGTCCGCATTAAAAGTTTTCTGGACGTTTAATTGGAGAGCATATCTGGGATAGGATCTGCAATTTGCATTTCAAACGAGCCGAACTAACGATACACCGGCGACATTTATCTCTTGCATAAATCATTATACGAGAACCTGCAAAGACGTTTTCACGGTGTGCAACAAATAGATGAATTCCGTGCAACTCCTCTTTCGGGGTGAAATTATAAAGCAAAGATGGCGCGCAACATAGTGATCTATAGTATACACGGAATACGAGATTCGACTATTCGTATTTCTTTTGGTGGTACTGCAAAACTTCGTTTTGTTCTCTTAACTTCTATGTCGATACCAGTCACCTGTATATTTTTTGGAGATTTTCCGATAGAAGGTTTCTATCTTTACACTTTTCGTCGAGGTATTAGCTGCATTCAATTTGTGATCGAACAATTAAAATAATAATCCGGGGTGCCAGGAATTATAAAATACTCTTAACATGTTCGCGGACAGTAAAATTTTCAGTGAGCTGCAAAAATAGAATGTCAAGTGTTACACTTCTTGTTGGTTTTCTATGTTTCTATGAACATAGTATATTTTAAACATACAAATATCAATTGGTATATTTACTTCTTGGAACGCTTAGGAGGTTGCAGCTGTATAGCTATGCAGTCTGTTTTATGTTAAGACCGAAAAGGGTCCTTAGACCCTCGCTGAATTCTTTTAGGCCTTACTCTGTGACTTTGATTCTTATTTTAGAGAGAAGACGTGCCCTCTTCATATATTCGTATAATAAAGTCTTGGTCTACTCCGTTAGTTTTTAAACAAAGTGTTATTACTTAAAACCCTAAAAACCAAAACTTCTAACTCAAGATATCTACTCAAAATTCCGGCTTAAGCAAATTCTTAAATCCACAGAGAAAAAATGAAATAATATAAAAAAAAATCAGTAAATCAGTTGGCCATTCCTTTAAAATGCATAATGATTATAAAAAATTAAGGATACGTACATCCTTTTTTATAATAAAAATTCTAATACTCACTCATAAGAATTGAGGTAAGACATATTTCGAACACTTTCTGCATAATTATTTTATAGAAAGTAACGAACACGTTACTTTAAAAAGTGTTTTCGAACTATTAGTTTTATAAAGGTATGTACAATTGTCAATTTTTTAAATAAGTATTAGGTTCTCTTTTATCCTTCTATTTCAACGATTTAGTGAAAAACTTAGCTTAACTTACTTAGCTTAAATACAGACATTTTTCGTGAAATATAATTTACTATTAAAGTGTTCAAAATTGTGCTATCACGAGCGTCGAAAATACCAGTGTATTCAAAAGTTCAAAAGACGGATCGACACCGTTGTCTAAATATAGATACCATTTTCGAGCATTTAAAGCAACGTATGTACGTAATTGTCTGGAGTACACATATCCGGAGAATATGCGAAACGAGAGCTCATGTTTCATTCGCGTACTGAAGTTCGCACAAACTGTTTTCTCTTTGTGATTCGCGAGTAAATATTTGTATGGTCGTTTCGATACCTGAGTACATACAGTGACTATATTGCGAAAAATTGAGGCTTCTGATGCCAAAACATGAATAAAGAATTTGTCTTAAAGGGAGTTCGTGTATTTGATACAATTATAATCAGTGTATGAATACGACGAAAAAGATTTCTTCCTTAAAACAATGTTTATTTATTTCAGTTTTCTGTAAAATAATTGGCACCAGAGTTTTATTGTACGCTTGGTATTATTAGTCTCACAATCAGTAATATTTTTGCACTTTTATTAGACAATTTGTGTAAGCGATACGTATTTTCTAAATGAGAATGTTGTGCAACTTTTTGTCACAAAACCTATAAATATAAAGAATTATAACATTTTTACTTTATTAATTTATAGACAATTTTGTTAGTTCCTCTGCCAGTTGATGTTACACGTTCTATTTGTAAAGGGTTATGACTGTTACCGAAACGTTATGATTTTAAAAAGCATTGCAAAAACTCTTTTCGAGTATTGCGACACGTTCGTCGTATTTTGTAGTAATTTTCACCTCAGAATCGATAATAATTTGCAACTTCCATTTCCTGGAAGTATTTATCAATTGTTATAATTATAACGATTTACAAAATGTATATTTTTACGAAAGAGGAAATTTCTAAGTTAAACGCGATGAATTATTTTAAGATTAGTGTGATAATCACAAAAAGTCGAATGATCATCTAATACTAGACTCATTGTCAGTTGATTATGTAAATGTTTATGTGTAAAATTTTTAGTCCATATTTTTTTATTATGAAAAGATATAATTTTCACGATCCCAACCCGAGTTGTAAAACAACTCTATAATCACTGTGTGATACAATTCAAAAGTGATTGTTATTTTCTTACCGTTTAAATATTTAAACAAGAACAATAATGACACATTGATGCATTAGAATGTAATTTTACTGATGTTTCTCAAATATTCAATATCAATGTTATCCTTTTACATTTCAGATATTTTAATAAAAAGAGCATCATGAATGTTGAAGAAATACATTTTTTGAACAAGAAGCACAGTGATTCGTTGAGGCATTATATTGGAACTTTAGTGTTATATTACCAATATCTAAGAATTTGGCCGTTCGACGACAACTTTCCAATGTTCATCGCTTTTATAGTGACAACGACAGTAATTACATTACTTATAGGAACCTTCAGCTTGGCTGTTGCAGAAATTATGTTCGCTATAAATAACTTTAGTGTTCAGCAATTTGCAATTGCGATCACACCATCGTGTCTTCATGCAACCGCATTCTTAAAGTGGATGTATTGTATAATGAAAGGCGATCAAATTATCGCGTTGATGAACAAATTAAACAAGTGCCATTTACTCTGTATACATGATGATAGTGGGGAAGGTATGCGATACAAAGAATTTTTTCTAATTTAAGATAGTATACAAAAAGAGCTAAATTTCCATAGTAAAAATATGTCAAATAAACATCTTGTACACAAGTAGAATTAATTTGTGACACATAAGATTAACAATAATAATGATGTAGTAAGAGAAAATAATGCATTATAAAAAGCAACTTACACACGGTGCGGCGGAATAGCATGTATTAGATAATTACACATGCTCGTGCCCGATTCTCAGGAGTAGCGTTTTAACTCTAGCGTGCAGTTCCGGTGCTTTTATTTGGTTTTGTTACATGCACTGATTAAGTGATAGTATCATCTAATGTGGAATAAAAGTTTGTCATTTAAGACTTAGTTTCGAGAAAATCGAGTTTAGAAATTTTTATTTTGAATATATTATGTAAATAAATTCTCCACGACTTTTAGTTTCCGGCTAAAATCTCTGTTAAGAAACACGTAATATAAAGAAATATATACTTTTTGATGGCCTCTGGGGTAGTTACCGAGCTATCCGAAGACAGGCATTTTTTATCAATCAACGCAGGCTCTATTTCCTCGGGGTAGCGATCTATACTTTACTGAATACTAACAGGCCACTCTATTTGCAAGAGCCACTGATATGCCGCAATGTAGATCGGTCTGAATCGTCGAGGACTGACAGAGGCGACCTTGTCATTCCCCGCTTCAGGTCCGAATCATTTAGGCGCTCCTTTACGGTTACTGGGGCATACTTCTGGAATTCCTTACTGGAGCGAATCAAGAAGGTATCCTCGGTAAACCTGTTCAAAGTCCAGTTGCAGGAACATCTTCTTGCCATGGAACTACAGCGGTGCGCCACAGTCTAACCAGCTATGTCTACTTCCCTATCTCAATCGTATTTTACCACTTTAGTTCAGTCTATACTTTATTATCATCATTGTTATTTTTGTTATTTGCGTTTTGATTTTATTTTATTTTATATCTGTTACTGTATTGATACTGTATCGGATATCTTACTTTCGCATGCATCATACTTGTACAACATTATTATGGACAAAAGAAACCTATCTGCCTAAAAAAAGAAATGAACTTCGAGGGGTATTTATATCCCCTTAACACTAGAACTACCGGCGTTAAATCTATCATATTTAAAAATATTAAATAAGTATTTTGAAAAAAGGAGAATTAAGAGGTGGAAAAGACGATCGATGCGGTAATTTATGTTTTATAAGATGGACGTAGAATATCTATTCTATAACTCTCCTATAAAGTAGGAGAATTTTTGGAAAAAATAGTGTGCCAGTCATTTTGACTGGTTTGGTAGTTCTAGTGTTAATATGGACGATGACCGATAAAAAAATACGTATCAAATATTTTTTCGAGAATTATATTTTACGTAAGTTTCATTACAATCGGCGTGTACGGATTCGATATCTTACATTTTTGGCTGTACTAGTATACGTACGCATCGGATTTTCAAACTCGATTCTCTCGAAAGCTAAGCCTTAAATTAAAAAACTTTATTCAATATATTATTCTTATCTTTTCACAAGGAATCACTCCGTGTCCACTTGTTATTCCACCGCACCCTGTATATATGACCGAGCTCAAGATAAATATTCGTTACGTTTTTGTTTTTCTATTCATTTCAGTAATTTGGAAGTTCTTACTCGTACATGAAAGAGTGTATTCAGTTTTACAGATTTGTTATTCTCTGTTTTTCAAATCATATATGATATTATTTGACGTTAAAGAATGAAAAATTTTACTTACAAAATTTCTATTTGCAATACTTTTCAGAGTGCAAAGAAAGAAAGAAAACTTTCGATTATCCCCCATCCTTAAATAGAAAATACTAGACCTTTTGCACTCTGCATTTTCTTCTACTTTGCGATTCTTTTTTCTAAACACGACATCATTGATGTTGCTATATCGCAGACATTGAATCTATCTCTAAATGTAATAAAAATGTAATCAAGTATTCTACTGATTAATATGATCTCATAAAATATTCATCAAACAATTACGTCGTAGGAAACAAAAGCTATAAAGAGAAAATGGAACAAGCTCGTTACAATTCAGCCTTGTTCATATACATGTGGACCTACGTCTGCGTTTATGGCGTGATTCATTGGTGTTTTACGCCTATGATTATAAAATTTGTCGCTGCAAATACAAATTTAACGATTGTAAATGGTACAACAGCCAACCAGAATATACTCCCATTCGCAGGATCGTATCCATGGGACGTAGAGAGTTTTCATGGTTACATCTCTACTTATATTCTACAATTAATTGGTGCACTGGGCTCTAGTTTCGGTGTCGTTGGTTACGACATATTTTATGTCTCTATTTTGATACTGATCTCCGCTCAGCTCGAATATATCAATATGTCACTGGTTAATTACAAGACTGGTACTGGGTAAATTTTCCGTAATTTCATGGTACCAAGAGACGAGTCTCCAAACTGTGATAACTTTTGGCAATTTAATTCACTTACTAAAATCTCTCGGTTATTTCAGCATGCGGAACTTGGAAACGAAACTGAAGAATTGTGCAATTCAGCATTCGGAAATAACGAAGTAGTATTTTTGATATTATAGGTGATATTATAGATTACTATAGATGATTTTTACCTCTTAGCTTTATTTAACTTTTTTTTACGAAATGGCATCCTCTATGGAATAAAGAGTAGGTGAATTCAATTCAAATGAATCGAGTATCACAAAAAGTTAATATAACGAAAAAAGCGAAAAGGAAAGTACAACAGTTAGTGTTTAGTCGTACGTGAGTTTAAATAATGGATTAGTTAAGATTTAATAGTAGCATGATTCAAACAAATAAGAATTAGGAAGAGCTTATTTTTTTTTATTAATCGTTACGTTTGTTCTTTGTTTATTTTATAGATATTAACTTTTAGAGAATCTGCTTGAAATCCCAGTTATACCAAATTTAAACTGAAAAATATTGTTGTTATAAATTATATGAAAATGCATTTATAATTACATATAAGTCTACTACATTTAGTATATATATTTTCGCATAAAATAAATTTATTTCAGTATCCTGCAGGAACTGCAAAACTTATTCAGTCCGTTAATGTTTGGGCAATGCCTCGAAACTTTAATTCTCCTGTGTTTACTGTCCTTCCAATGTTCAATCATCAAAATTACGGTACAAGTTGCTAATGCAATTAATTCTAACATCAACTGAACTGTAAAGGTATGAACGTGAATACTTTCAGATGAACTTTGAGTGTCTGATGACACTGTGGAGCATGTTAGAATATTTCTTAGGAGCTGCGTTTCAACTCTATGTTTTCTGCTTTTACGCCACGGAAATCAGATTTTTGGTTAGTTGTACAATTAAGAAAACTGCAAATGATAGAAATATATTGTGAAGAATGATCTCTTTGTTCGTACCACAAATTTTACTAGATCAGTAGATAACTATTATGTGGTACTGGACAGAACTCCCGCGGAAAAATTCCAAAACGGATGTGGGTATTTCCATGTATTTTCAAATCTAATATGCTAATTGCCAAATGGTCACACCAATACACGAGAATGTAAATGTGACATTCCAAGAAAAATTGGGATAATACAAAGTTAGCTGTACAAAGTAACACGTTGAGCGTGGTGCCGATTTCGCTCTGCTTTCTAAAGTGAGAGACCAGAAACAAGGCACTTGGGATGGAAGGGGGGATTGCTCACGCACCGCCTAACCCCGCCATGTCGGCCCTGAAAACCAAAAATCGACGAATGACAACCGAAAATAAAACACTCCTTTCGTCGTTCACATGACGACGCAACGAATGGTAGGGTCTCTTGCCAATAGCGCGTCAAAATCGAAAATGCGTGAGGGAGAGGGATGTCCCTATCCGTCGAACGAATCAGAGCAAATCACCCGTCAAGTGCCTTGTTTCTGGTCCCTCACTATATCCAGGCGGCACAAAGCGGTGATCACTTCGCTTGGTGTTCGGTTATAAAGATCTAATCGAGTCAGTGCGTATAGCAGCCCGATGAGGAAGGCAATATAGTGATACGGAAAGTTATTCAGCTATCAAACTTTTTTTAAATACTTTTATTATGAATTTCTTGTTTACGTTCCAACATGTATCGGGAAGAAGAATTTCAGGTACGGACGCCACCTAAACAAAAAAGTTCACTATCAATCTCCGGTCTTTGTCGCCGCGCTTAACATTATAAACATCATATGAACCGTTATATTTGAAAATGCTACAAGTCCCTTTCTTTTTACGTTGAGATATTTGAGAGTTTGAACAAAAGTTTGCATGCTATGACATGTAATATTTGAACCTTTTTGAACGCGAACATTAGGATATTTAATTCTATTTATTTTGCCATTTGAAATGTAAAGGAAGACATCTGTGTTTAGCTAAAACTTACTTAAAAACACTTTCCTCAGAAATGGACTTATCACACTTTCAAAAATGACGGCTCATATGACGCTTGAGAGATACCAAAGATGATAAGCAAAAGAATAGAAAAATCTTATGTTTAACATATGAATAAAACTTGTAATCGCACTCCAAAAAATCTTCGTGGATGAAATCTTAAGCGCCATATGATACTTATTGTTAGATTTAATCCACGAAAATTTGTTAGCGAGTGACTAAATCTTTCTTCAGATTTTAAACATAAAATTTTATTATCTCTTTGGTCTCAAAGGATGGACGGATATTGGTATTATGTTCAGTTATTGTAACTAGACTGCGGATGTTTATATGAATAATAATTATTAAGAACTCGGCTAACGAAATACATTCAAACGAAACATTTTGTTTCACTCACTAAATATTACAAAGAATGGCAAACTTTGGATATTTCACGTACTTTTGTTATATTATATGCATTCTGTGGATTTTCTTAATTAAAAATTTCTCACTAACGCATTTCAAATCATTGTTCGATTGAAATACATGAAAGATAAATGTTATAAACAGTTTTTAAAATTTAAATTATTAAAACATATTTATGTAGTCATAAAAAAAAACTTGGCGAAAGGTATACATTTAAATGCGAAATGATGAATCATGCTTCTTGAAATTTTCATATTAACAAAGAAATACAATCTTTCAAGAAAGAAACCAATATATACTTAAAATATTTTATTAAATGAATTATGTGATTCTAGAGTATGGACATTGCAAATGCTGTTTACTGTTCGGGATGGGAACACGTAATAAACATCGAAGGCAAAGATTCAACGACAAATCAACGACGAATTTCTGTAAATGTAAAATGTTTGGTAGAGATTATAATGGTACGAGCTCAAAAGCCTATTATATTAACCGGTGGCCCATTTTATACGTTATCTTTGGAAACATTTAAATCAGTAAGATATATAATAAAAAAAATCATGGTGTCAGATATAAATGTAAAACTTAATAAATACATTGTTTATTTGTGTGTTTCCAGATTATAGGAATGGCAATGTCAAATTCGGTTGTACTACGGCAACTTGCGGAAACTTAATACGATATATTTGTATAACCAAAATTACCTTTTAACGCGAACTTAAAGTAGATTCAATAAAGTAGGTGGCCGAAACTCATACTGTAATAAATAAATAATTAACACGCAAGAAAATCTGAAAAGTATTTCTTTAACGAATATTTTCCACAGTGATCATATACAAAGACCCATCGTCTTATAAATGTATGTATTTCATTCTTTTAATGTGTGACCATTCAGAACTTTCAATATTCCATAGTGTATATATTAGATAATATCAACAAATACACTTCGTTCACCGTGAAACAATTCTTATAGTATCTTTTATACCAAACAATACGAACAGAGTTATTTTTATCACCGAGAGTTTTCCAGTAAAGTTACTTTTAAGTTTTAAAAATGTTTATTTTCTTTAATATGTGGACATTATGATTCTAAATAATAATATGACTATTCATATTTTACCATGTTTTTATATGTCCAGTATTGACTATTTGTTTTCTACCGCTTAAAACCTACACTTTTAAACTATTTCGTAATCTCTACGATCTTTTTAATTCTACACGTCATCAATGTTCTATGCTGAAAAGCCATTCACATTCTTGCAAGCAAATAAACGTGTCCAAAATATCAGCGATGTATGTACAGCTGTATCTGTTTTACTAACGTATACAGAAAAATGGTAATTGCGATGGCTGCGCACGCATCGACGTCTGAAAGTGGTACTAAAAGTAGATGCTTCATGCATTAAACGCGCGTGCACCTCCTTGTTTTCATGTTATTCCGCTTGAACGACGACAATCCGCAGATGACTCGCGCAGTTGGAGCACACGTGGAACATGGTTCGAATGTGCAGTGCATGGCAAAACAGATTCGGTGACGGTTGCTTACGCAACACGTATCAGAGTTAAGATAAACATAGATAACGATTACAAGAAACGCTATATTAAATTATTTTAAACGGATCGCTTTTTGCGTCGATGAAATATAAGTCAATGTTAATTTTATCAGTAGTTTTTTCTTACATATTAGATTTGTAAATTTAGAAAACTAATAAATAATATCATTTTATGGATTCTCTAGTGTACATATTGGAATTATTACAAAATCTTTGTTAAATATGATATAATTATGTTTTTCATACTCATCTCAATTTTTATAAATACTTCTGTTTATTTGGCCTGCATTTACATTAATAAATGGGCAGTATAAATAATTAAGGGCTAGTATTACATTTCATTTTGTTGTAATTTGGCTTTTTGATTAATGAAATTAAAAATGTTTGTTTCTTAACTGCGATAATATATCTTTCTAGTACTTTTTGTTAATTGTCTTTGCCTTGAACTAATTTCAGAGTATAAAACGTTTTTTACTATAAAACTTTTTTATTATAAAATGAAACAAACTTGAAAAATTATTATACACCGATGTTCTAGCATGATCATCATGAAAAATGATCATGTACTAATACGTTATTGTAAAACCTAACACTAGTTAATTAAAAATACTAATGAAAAGTGTTAAAAATACACTGGTAAGAAGTAGTCATTCTTGAACAGGAGTTTTATGGTTGTTGAAATGATAAAGTTTTTAGGATTAGCAAATGCAGCAGTACATACGAATATAATTGTAAAATTTGGGGTTTGAAGCATTTCGTTAGGCGTTTATCAAAATCGCACTACACTCAAGCAAAATTCATTTGTTTCATATTTTTCTTTACATTGCAATAAAATAATATTTTCAAAAGCGTGATACTCTAACATTATACTCCTAAATTATAGTCTTTATGTCTGTGTAAATATCAACGAATGTCTTTCTTAATACATGAGTTCCCAATTACAATCATCAGGTGTCATTTTTCGATGTTAAATTAAATTTAACGAAATGTACACATACTTTAATGTATTATAAAAAATATTAATTTTATGTTATAAGTAGGAAAAAGAATTAAGTTGTTATAAATACACGAAAAAGGAATACTATCGCACAGATTTTGTAACGATAACAATTATCCCCGTCGAATGTATTGCACAGTGTACCTTATTCTGTGTGCAGCAGTTAATATACTTATATAGGGCTGCAGGAGATACAGACAAGAAGAGTAGGGGAAGGAAACGAGTGGGGAGAAAGCGAGAGGATGCCATCCACCTACAACCGTATAAGGAGCCCGCGCATTTACTAGGAGACCAGGAACGCAAGCAAGTCGTGCGTTACTAACTCTGTTTACTGTTAACCTGATAATACGGCCACGTGTTTCGCCGAGGCAGTTCGTCGAGTCCGCGAGTGGACTCGTCGCGACGAATAACTCCTTCGCATTTTCTGCAAGCCTGATAATTGGAAGTTGAGATTAGAATGCACGTGGCCGCCGTTCCGAAATCTTGTTCGGTACAACTGCTTTCGTTCGATTCAATTGCTTAAGTTTCTATTATTAATTTCTTAAGTACTTGTGAAATTGCATTAAATATAAATCATTATCTTCAACTGTTTCATAGTTTCAATAACAATGGAATCACATTGATATTTATTTATTATAGGGTACCGAAATACAACGTAAATAACAACATTAAATATTCTTATTCATTAATAGTATTGATATGAAGACAAGAATGACGTTATTATCGACATAATCATAAAATGCATTCCGCCAAATCCGATTTTATAGACATATTTCATTTAGTAAAGTATAAACGATGATTGCATTATCGATTCTTTGTTATTTCAATTATAAAATACAAGAAAATACCTTTTATATTTAGGTGGTCAAAGATGAGCACGGCATATCTGACTATTTAGAATTTTCTTGGAACTTCACCACGCTTTCCATGTAAACAGAACGCAATGTGTATACGAAAGAGACGAAGAAAGCCAGAAGTGGAGCTAGAAGCGGAGAGAGATGGACGTTGGAGGAGGAATGAAAGAGAGAGAAAGAGAAAGACAGAGAGTGTGTGAACAACGGAAAGAGAAAACGGTATGTAGGAATATGCGTAGCGTTTTTCATATTCCTTCAATGATATGATTGCCTGGTTGCGTATCCGCGGCCCGCGGCGTCCTTGCTGCGACATTACGCATCGTATCGCGGACGTCGTCGCGGTCCCGTAATCAAAGGCGCGTGGAAAAGGTAAGAAGGGCTGGTCTTCGGCCGCGATTATGTCCCGATACACGCATACGTACCGTTGACACTCGCCAAGACTCCTCACCTGCCCATCAAAAGACGTAAAGTCATCCACATTGGCCAACCAACTAACCGGCTAACACGTGAACGAGAAAGTAGCTTGCTGTGCTCCTTGGCGCACGGGTAGGGATGCGCAGCAAGTGTTGCGCGGTAGATAGAAGCTTTCTGTTCTCGCATGCTTCCCGAGTGGTTCCTTGGCGAAATGTGGACGCCTTTCGGGAACTGTTTTTCTTGGCACCCTGAAGTGTACCCCGGGTGAAAGCAATTACCCGTAAGGGCGTAACGTAAAACGAAACAAGAGTGCACCAGGAACCTTGAGAATAGAAATTCAATGAATCTGTTTTATCTGGATTGCTGTCGGTAAGTCAGTGCTCATTATTTTATTAATAAGTCTTGAACAGTTATTGAATATTTCATGATTTCTTCATTTAATGTTGTTCCGATTATTCGATGCTACTTGATAGTCTCTAACAAAGGTTTGTGTATTTCTAAAAGCTAAATAACTAACCTAAATCTTTAACTGTATTGATTTATGGATTTGTACTATCGATTATCTCACCGTTATTGGTCAGTCAACATAAATGTAGTTCATTTATTACTCCGTTAAAACGGATTTGTCGTACAATATGGATATTTTGCATTATTATAACTGTATTCTACATGTATTTATGACAAGATAAAAAATATTATCAAAAACGCTTTGTTTATTTTATACTCACACATGTAAAACTAACAATTGTGTATTACATAATATAACATATTATAAAACGGATAATACAATCATAAGATAAGATTAATACGATATTCAAAAGTAACCAAAATTAAGGCTATCATCACTTATTATTATTCCACACAGTAGTTGAAAATTAATCCTCTTCATCGTCAGTAATTATAGCATGAGCACGCTTTGGTTCATTTTTCCGAGATGGCAATGATTCTTCTTCTTCGTCGCTATCTAGTAAACGACGTCGTTTGATTGTTTCATTTTCTTTATCCGAGCTATCCGAGCGGTCTCTTTTTGTTTCATCTAAAATATAAAATAACAAGATTGCAGAATATGACGTTGAGTAAATGCTTTAGTAGTAGTAATAGTAAATAGTGGAAAATTTTATTAATGTGTCTTTGTTGACCTCGTTGAACATTAATGTCGGTATTCGTGTCCCCTTCAGAATCGGATGATTCTGCGAATACTTTACGGCCGCCGAATTTTTTTCTTCCTTTCTCCAGTGTTTCTAAAAATATCGTACACGTTTGAGATACTTTGTTTAGAGAAGCATACCAATTATATAATCGGGTTTACAGTGGTTCGTGCCGATTCAAAATAGTAAAAATTTATTATATTATTTACTTTGGGGATTGTCGTCATTGGATTTTATTTCTGCCTCTGAATCAGATGATTCTTGAAGAGCTTTCTTAACGCGATTGGGGCTTTTTTTGTCTTTTTCCATCGATTCTGAAGTTAATAATAATTTTAATTAGATTCGCCGACACAATGCAATGCCATAATGCCTAATCAAATTTTGGCTGATATAAATATTGGAACGAAGCAATGTAAACGATATTTTATAATCATGTACAGGGTGTTTCAAAAGGTTTTGTCATGGCTTCGGGGGGTTCTTCTAGAGCTCGGATTGGATGAAGATTTGTAAAAATTACTTGCCGCAAAATTTTTTGAAAAATTTCCGGTTGAAACTGGCTCGGCTATCTTCTTCGTATTGTTACGTAGGTAAAATGTCTGAGAGGAACCATGGGTCAGAAGTGAACCGTTCTCCCGCAAATCGACTTTCAATTGGGCCTCCGCGGTCTAATTCACGCTTACTAAGTGAGAGGGTCAGCTGTTCTACTTCAAGCGTGCTACTAGACATTGGAAATTGGGGGACTGGGTCACCGAACCACTAAGAGCAGTGCAAGTGTTTATGTTCATACGTCTCAAATTTTGTTTTTTTCCTGACATTCAATCCATAGCTATCGACTGTTAAGCGCATTTTTTTTTCACCCCGCTAAAAGTATATATACATTGTCACTCACTGTTAAAACTTATGTTTCGAGAAGCAGCAATATACTGCCACATTACATATACATGCCCATTTATATTTTGCCTGCCGTTTATCAGGCTAATTGCTATTATATGGTGACGTCAAAATAAACGAATTTAAAAAAAAAAAAAAGAAGTGTTTATGTTCTTCCCTATGTACCTTCCTCACGAATTATCCGTCGCACTGTGCAATGGCTAATACCGACTTCCCGAGCCATTGTCCGCAACCCCATTAGCGGAAAAGCACCTGCGAGTGCGATAACGCGTTCTTCTTTCCGCCAGTGAACGCGCGGTCGCCCTGCTCCTGTAAGTGTTGTTGTTTGTCCAGCAACTGTCGCACCATCGCTGAATCGTTGGTCCAAGCGCTGGAAATCCCGCCGATCTGGAACTTGTCTTCCGCGAAGTTTCCTGCCGTTGACCCACGTCGTCTCCTTATAAATTTCCCGCGCTCGCGTATAATCCCCCGCTGCCTCGTCAATTGCCCGTAACATTTTCCGTGCGTTTAAATATTTCGAAATCGCCATTATAACTTGCTTTGCTTTCGCCCACTGCACTGAGATGTCAAATGCCCGCCAACGGAAATTTGTCGTCTTATATACCTGCATTTTTCTTCGGACTCTTTTCGGATTCGTCCAGCGCGTGAAAAATAGCCGAGAGGGGAGAAAGGTTTTCCAAGTCAGAATATGCCGGAAGAACTGCGATGCATGTGACCATCTAACTGTTCTATTACTTGACCCAACCCGGCGCACAGTGGGAAAAAACCGACGTTTCGGTGGCTACAAAAGCTTAATATTTTTAAATATAATTCAAAAATATAGGAGAGAGTTGCCAAATGCGCACTAGTTACCTAAATCGTACCAGAATATGTAAACTGCCTTCGGAATTAAGTGGTACGCATTTGGTAACTCTCCCCTACTAATTTACATGAGCTTATATTTTTTTCCTTTCGCTAGAGTAAAATGACCGTTAATAATTGCTACATTTAATATTTAATTGCAACATCCCGATAGAGGATCCGACAGACAGCAACGATGGCAGCCGTCATCGAGAGTCGTAGCAGAGCGGTTCGAATAAAGCCTTCGTATTAATATTTTTGTCTTTATTAACTCTTCAAACGAACACGCTAAAGTCTCACAAAAATCGGCGTCTGCAGCTCCGACATGGTCGGTTGCCAGATGGTCAGCGAAGACGAAGACCGGATATCTAGTAGTAAAAAGGCATTTGCAAATAAGCGAAAGTTTGTCCTTCTTCTGCTGACGGCCGCTGCAATTTTCTAAACTGTTAAACCAACATTTGGTAGCCATATGCGAACGAGTGACTAAAGCACGCAGGTATCGAAGAATTAGGTAGCTCGCTTTACCTTTCTTTATTTCATATTACTTTGTCGACGGGTGGTCTCCACGGTTACCGTTGTTACTGTTACCGAGAATAATGAGCAAGGTCTATCCAGTTTCAATATATTCGAAAATGAACTGACATTAGCTTAACAAATGTCTTTATCAGCTCTCATTTTCAAATATATTGAAATTAGATAGACATTGCTTATTATTAAGTTTAATGAATATCGGCGTTCAGATGGTCAACGAAGACACAGGCGATATCTACGAAGAAAGATTATTATTATTATTACTATTTTATTATTACTATTTTTAATTTAGCAAGTTTCCGGTGGACAGGGGCCAGGTCGTGGGCCGCCGAAAAAGAGAAGCCCTATTGTCTGGGAGGGAACTCCGTCACGAGGCGGGTGGACCTTGAGGGATGTTCACCAGATGTGGAATTTTCCGTACCAAGACACCCCCAAGGTTTACAGACGTCTCGAAGCAAGCTCAACAATTTTTCGGGAAACGCGTAGACAAGAATAAACGTTAAGTCTCTGTTACTCTCGAACAATGAGAGTAGAGAGAGAAGAATTAGTTGAAAGAGTAGGGACGATTGACATCTTAAATGTCCTAACTCGGTCGACTGACGGAACTTTCGCCTGGGTCAAGGTTTATGACCCTTTTGTTACGCTAGTCGGCGATGGTCGAAGAAACACTCTCGCCCAAATTTTCCAATCAAAGACTCGTAGTAAGAAAGGTAAACCGAGCTACCTAATTCTTCAATACCCGCGCACTGTAGTCACTCGTTCGCATATGGCTGCCAAATGTTGGTTTAACAGTTTAAAATATTGCAGCGGCCGTCAGCAGAAGAAGGACAAACTTTCGCTTATTTGCAAATGCCTTTTTAGTACTAGATATCCGGTCTTCGGATATCTAGTAAGAATATATAACACACAGGATAATGTCTGCAGATACGAAATATTAAATATTAAATATTAAATGTAGCAAAAAATAAAAGTTTATGTAAATTAGTATATTTAAAAGTATTAAGAATTTGTGGCCGCCGAAACGTCGGTTTTTTCGCACTGTGCACCGGGTTGGGTCAAGTAATAAAACAGTTAGATGGTCACATGCATCGCAGTTCTTCCGGCATATTCTGACTTGGAAAACGTGGAATACCCTCTCGGGTATTTAACGAAATCTTCCGATGCGACTTTTCGGAGACTAGGAAGACGTCAATGACCTGCGCTCGGTGTCAGGTTCGCTCATGGGCCCTCCCGGGGAGAAGAACATAAACACTTGCACTGCTCTTAGTGGTTCGGTGACCCAGTCCCCCAATTTCCAATGTCTAGTAGCACGCTTCTCCTCAGACTCTTCGAGCCGACAAGGATATCTTGTGTGTCTCTTTCCGAAGGAACAGCTGGCTCTCTCACTTACTAAGCGTGAATTAGACCGCGGAGGCCCAATTAAAAGTCGATTTGCGGGAGAACGGTTGACTTCTGACCCATGGTTCCTCTCGGACATTTTACATACGTAACAATACGAAGAAGATAGCCGAGCCAGTTTCAACCGAAAATTTTTCAAAAAATTTTGCGGCAAGTAATTTTTACAAATCTTCATCCAATCCGAGCTCTAGAACAACCCCCCGAAGCCATGAGAAAACCTTTTGAAACACCCTGTACCTTCTTCATTATTATCGTTGGTTGTGATTTCCATCTCAGAATCGGATGAACTTTCAAGTACATTCTTGCGGTTAAGGTTTTTCTTGTCTTTTTCCGTTGTTTTTGAAATTGATAATAAGTTTGATTAGATTCCACAGTACTATATAATACTGGATAAAAATTTCATTTTTATTTCGCTGTATAGCCGAAACAATGCAACGACATAATGCCTAAACAAATTCTGGCTGATAAAAAAATTTAGGTAAACTTATACGTTACAACTGTTTACCTTCTTCGTTATTATCGTTGGTTCTGATTTCCATCTCAGATTCGGACGAAGTTTCAAGTGCCTTTTTGCGGTTGAGTTTCTTCTTATCTTTCCCCCTTGCTCCTGAAAATGATAACTTTCATTAGTTCTATTTTTAGTTCTCTAAATTGGCAAAACAATAACATTTCATAATGCCTAATCAAATTTTCACTGTTCTCAATATTAATAAATCAATGTAAACTGCATTTTCAATCATTTACCTTTTTCAATATTGCCATTGGTTGCAACATTTTCTTCGGATTGGGATGTATTTTCAAGTACTTTTTTGCCGGCATCGATTTTTTTTCTTTCATTTTTTGGTTTTTCTGAGGGAAAAAATGATTTTTATTTCATTCTCTTACTAACATATTTAAAAGTTTAACTATCTTATAAACAAAAAGGAGAGATTTTAGTGTCTCTTTATCATGTTAGTGCCACAATCCATGTTATCCAAGCACAAGGAAAAATACTTTTTATACAATTTCAAAGGAATGGCTTCTCCCCTTCTCCAAATCATAATTTTTTAAACTTCACAGTTTTCTATAACTATGTGTTTTATCATTATTACTGCGAGCCAGCAATATATTTCGACTTCCTATATTTTAAAGATCTCATTTTTTTAACTTTTCTTTCTTAACTTACAGATTTCTACGTTTTATTTTAGATTTTTCTGCAGTAGATATACTGATGGAACGCTAACTTGTGCAGCTGAGGGGTAATTTGCTCTGATTCGCTCGACGGATAACGACATCCCTCTCCCTCGCGCATTTTCGATTGTGACGCGCTATTGGCAGAAACAGCTACGCACACAAATCAGATTGCGTGACAAAGAGAGAAAGTGACAGCCGTGAAACTGAGTGCGACAGCACGAAGTCGAGCGTGAAAGTCGAAGCATTGGCGTACGCACGAGATTTTGACAATCAGGATAGGTAGATACCGATGTTATCGACTTGCATAGACTGTCATTTTTCAGTATCGGTAAAACAGATTTCGGTCCGACAATTTGGAATATTCATATACGTGATGTACGGCAATGCTACGACTATTCACACGCGGGCTATAGGGACGGGGTAGGCGGTGCGAGAGCAATCTCCGCTTCCGTCTCAGCTGCCAAGTAACGGTTCCCCAGCTTTAGAAAAACAGTATTTGAAGAATTTAGAAATATTTTTTCATCAATTGACTGTGGCTCAATTTTTTAGACTCCTTTGTGTGAAGTCTGTAAAACGGTATCATGAATTTTACACTATTCATACTGTTACAAATAATTGCTCTTCTCCTTACATGATATCGATTGTAAATGTCTTATCATTCATTTTTATGCCATTATTATGGCTCGTGGAAGGCACTAAAAGTGTAACAATACATTTGCTTTATAGCCAATGAATCCTGTGAACTGCCTATTTTACTTTTACTCCTCCTTGGTAAGAGATTATGTTTTTAGAAAATTAGCAGTCGCGGTTGCTGGCAATATCTGTAGTACTTTCTTAGGTAGCGAATATTAGTAATACAGAATATTGATTTCTAATTTAATCATATAACCGAGTAAACGTACCGTGTGCCGGTAAGTTGTGCGCTTTACTTTTACCTGTAATTTCAACATTATCGATGCGCTTTCCTGACTGTGTTGATACTGTAGACTTTTTCTTCTGCTTTTCCGCCGGCTGAACATTTGTTTCAGTTTCACATGCATAAGATGTAGATGGTATTGGTTCTATCAAAAAGTATATGCAACATATTAATTTCTGTAAATTTGTTGAAATTGTTTTCTTACGTAAGAGACTGTATACCGTTAAAATGTGAATTGTAAGATTAAGTTCTTAATTATTTTTTACTGTATAACATTGTTAGCAGTCATTTTCCATTTTTATAGTACTTTTTCAGTACAGTAGACTCCCGTACAGCGCGATTAATAGGTTACGAGATGTATGAATTCGCGTTATAAGAAGTCATGCTTAACAATTATTTTTCTCGTTGATGATTATTGTCGTGTTCCTTTCGATTTTCTATATTTCATCAAATAGGACACTTACACAGAGTTAATCCATCGGGTGCTCTTTTAGCACTGACACAGTTACGTTTCGAGCAGTTCCGTAAAGAACCGCTAAAAAAGGGTAACAAAACAACGAAGCTGAAGTACAAGATGTGATGCTGAACTATAGTTTATCTAATTTTTAAATGCGAAGAATTCTTCCATTCAGTTGCATTGTATTTTTTTTCCAACACCTTTATTGAAAGTCCCGATTTAACAGAAATGAACATTGCCGCAATCAGATAAGTAATGTCACTGTGGGAAATGATAGTGTTCCCTGGATGGCAGATTACACTGCTATTCGGAGGGAATAATCGAAAATTAATGCGCAGTAAAACAAAAACCGAGCTGAGCGGCTGCAGTGTTAGACTGATCGGTTTGAATTGAAAGCCTCAAAAAATGTTTGCAATGGGCAATTGAAAAAGAGGCGAATATTTTTGGAACAATCGGATTGTGGAATATACGTGGTATGACGTTGTATGAAAACACTGGTCACAATACTTTCGACGCGTTATAGGAACCAGCATTTTACGGGAGTCTATTTTATATGGTTATGTTATAGAATACTCTCAATACTTCAATAGTAAACAAAAAATGGTTACTTGTATTTAATTACATCTATTGCGTAACAGGTTGTATGAAAAATGTAACAATACCATTGTAACATGCAAATCTATTATACATTGACAGAGTAGATAAGTGGCTCTGACATATTTATTTAAGTTGTTATGTTCTTCAAAATACAATTGAACTGAGTCCATTTACTGATATTTTCTACATACCTTTGGCTGCGAAATATTTTTTTAAATTTTCCAGAACATCACCGTCATCATCGCTACTGTTGTTCTTGTCATCGTCATCAGGATCTCGTTCCAACAATTCTGTTTGAACAGAAAAAAAATAAAGAATTTTATTTTCTTAATTTTTATGCTACACTGATAAAATGAGTTGTAGAAGTTGTTGAAACAGTATATATAGCTTATAGCAAATAATATTTTTATACAATATCACAAGCAGCTCTATAATAATATTACCTTAAAATAATTCATGTTCCAGATTCAAGTGTAATATAACACTTTTTGTTAACCAGTATTAATCAAAGACATTATAATTTTTTACAGAATTTGAAAAAACTTTTGTATACTCTTTTATCGGCATAGCAAAATAAATGACACTAATTTAATGCAGATCTATCATTAGATTGAAAATGCTCTGAAAATTACTACAAAAAATTAATTCTTTCCAAGCGAGAGCGTGTAAGCGAGAGGCCTTAGGATAAAGAATGCATAAAAAGTGATAAAAATTACCTTCAACGATGAAATTTCCAGCCAATGCATCTTCGATGAGATTGCAGCGCTTCTGAATCATAGAGGTAAGCATATTAGCCGGTATGCGCCAATAAGATTCCTGCTCATCAGCCGGAGGCGAAAGTCCCAGAGCGCGGACGAGCTTTTGGAAGCTCGGAGAATCCATTGCATCCGAACAGTGATCTGTCACCGGAACTAAAGGGATGCCTTCGAAACTTTCTTCGTCTCGATCTTCCACAGCGTCTTCCAATGATTCCTTGATCCATTCAAGAGCTTCCGTCATGTCTGGTTTCACAAGAGATTTTGTCGCTGTATTTTCTTTTCATTTAGGCATTTGTTTTTGACGCTTAATTAATAGATTTGCATTATAAATAAATGAAAATTGTTAATTATAACTACTATGCTAACAGTGCGGTATTGCTGTAATTGTTTTGATCAGCATTCAGCGTGATCATACGAATTCATTTTTATTTCGACACATGTATCCGGTGGTTGTTTTTTTTAACATTTTTACGGATTCAGTATGCATTATTTTGTTACGTTACAATAAAACAGATGTTAATTCCTTAGACCTTTCTGAAGTTACAATTCATCTCTTATTTTTTATAGTAATTGAGATAGAAATTTAAATTTAAATTCTAGTGAAGATAGTACGTGTTGAACTGTTGTACGTTCGGAAAATTAGCAATTTCCGTATTCAAATGAAACAGACAAAGATAAATATTTGAAGAGGTGTTTACTCCAATTGAGTGTTCCAAGTTGTTCTCGGTACTTAAGATTCAATGATCAAAATGAGACAGGAGGCATCTTGGAGAAGCCAGAGGACGACCTTCTAGTGAAACCAAGTAGTTGCATTTCAGATCTCGAGAGATATTTTGAACTACGAACCGATAGAATTTGACGGCTGAACTTAATATTTAAACACATTGCGAAATTCTCGTGCTGCTTCGCAGAACTTAGAATCTCGGTGGCAGCTTTGGTCTTTGACATATGAAAAAATCTTGGTATTTTGAATTTTCTGGATATTTTATTAGTTATTCTTTACTAGTAAGTGTTACTTGTAAAGAACTGATTAGGTATAAACAAATTTTGATGAAATACGTCATATCTCTTTGTATTTGTCTCACGAGGACCCTTAACACTTAAAATAAAAGTTACTTTAAACTATCTGAACAATTAATAAAATATTACAATTGACCTTAAAATAATATTAAGTAATAAATTGTTGCAGCATGTATACAATATCCCCATAGTATGTGATATTAGATAATAGGGTGAATTAAAAAAAATAATAGCTATTGTACATCGTTACATTGAAATTCAATTTGTTTTTTTAACGTTAAATACTTATTTTAATTTAAACAATACAGTAACCAAACTCAGTAGGAAATATTTTTTTTAGAGTCAAAAAATTATTTGTAAAATCCCAAATTTTGTTTACTATACTGAAAGGTATGCCGCCAACAGTTGAAGTACAGGTTAAAATTGAATATTCCATACAATATAGATTATAAATGTATAAATCAAATTTACGTATGCGATAAACATTTTTTTGTTTTCTATATTTCGACTTTAAATACAACGATTATTTTCTCTATGATCTACAGTTCTTTCCCTCGGCAACTGAGATGAGAAACCATCAAAATCGTGGTTTCCTAATAAACATTTATGGCTAATTGTTTGTTCTTTTCAAATTTCTACCAACTGCACTTAAAATGTAATAAAGCTTATGATAATCCCGAACAAGTTTTCGAATATAATAAAAAATTGAACGATATCAGAATTCTACTGTGCCCAAGGTAATTTCATTTCAATGAAAAAACAACTCGAGTTCGTGAAAAACGGAAATAAATTCTTGACGACATAGAGGGTATGAAATTCCCTGCATATGCTAAAAAAGTACTCCCTTTCTGCTGTGAAATATTATCGATATATATCCAGGACCCTTCTTATCCAAAACATCAGTTCTGACAGGTGACAAGCACATCGGTTTGACACTAAGGGGCGCCCAGATCGTTTTTAATGATGTCTTTTGTAAAATTCGCGGGGAAGGCCAAAGTCGTAACTCTTGACGTGGTCCACATTTGCACCACAAGGAGTACTTCCTCTGACAAGTCATTACTTTCTCTATTTTTTTTCTTTCTAACGATCTTCGCAGGTCTTTCCACCCCAGATGCCTTTTTCCCCTCGAAAAAATATTTGTCCCCCGGAAGCGTGCAAAGAGGGAAAGGAAATATGGTATGCGATCTTGGCTCCGACTATTCCAGTCTCATAAATCATGGACACTTAACAGGGTCATTTTAACCGTGGAATACGTTTTGGAGTCTGGGTTGATATTACGCACTTATAGTTAGGTTGTAACTGCATTCAATTTTGAATTTACAAGTACTTTGTCAGCTGGGAAGTTAGAATGGTTGCAACTCTCATTGCAGGTCTACGTAGTTCAGAATTAATCACTTGCACAACTTTTTGCACTAGGCAAATTTTATTTGAAGTTAAAACGAGAGGAAAATAACAATCGCATTCTAAAATTTGATTGTACGTATGTAACATATATCACGAGGAATACTAATTTCCAATTTCTATTTCAACCCTTTGCAGGCTACTTTTTAGCAGAATAAACGTAATTATCAATTTTACAAATAATTCTCTGCCCCTGACAAAAATACTTCCTAATTTCTTTAGTTATTGTAGTACATAAATTAGTGGTTCTGTCGTCAGGAGTTATTTATTATATTATATTTATTTCTTTTCAAAGTTTCAACCCTCATAAAAGATTTAAATTTTATGAAATATTTATTTCCTCCTCAGTTTCTTTTTAAAAAAAAGAATGCAGCTTATTCAAAAATAACGGATTCTAAGTTTGCAAGAGTTCTCACGTGACTGTATCAGTCAACTTCTGCAAAAGGCATTATGGGGTTAAGAAGCTGAGAAAAGGGTAGTAAAAAGTTAGAAGGGTGCTACTCACTTTTCTCAATGACGTCTTTGAAGAGTCCAGATAATTGTGCATCAGTGTAAACCATCGTCGTCGGTTTCTTCGTAGTTTTCTTGGTTCTCTTGTTCGTTGGTTTATTGGGAGCTGTGCTGTTACGCCTCGAGGATTTCTCACCGTCTTCGTCTGTGTCTTCATCCTCGTCGGAATTACTGACAGACTGTGTTTCCCACGACGATTTACCTTTTCGCACAATACGTGAAAATGGATGTAGACGTTTCTCGATATCGTATTCATTGATATTAGACTCGTGCGAGCGATTACAGGGAATTGTTATAAGACGTAACGTGGAATTATAAACTGACAGCTATTTAATGATTCTCTTCGTGGTGAGAACAGTCATTAGTTTTAAAAATTGAACAAACGATTAAATAACTCCAATTTTTATTTTACACACAAATATGAAATTGTATTATCGTTCACAGTTAAAGTTATAATTGCTCAAATTTTTGATATTCCGAGATAGTGAAGAATTAAGTGCTGGAATAAGGTTTCTTAAGAAAATTGAATTACTTAATTACAGATCTGTTAAAAATGATAACGTTTATAAAAACATTTTCCCGGTTTGTAAACTTCATTCTCCATATAATAGTAAGTCAAATTAGGCTTATTTGAAAATTCATGGAAAGTGGATGTATTTATAAGCCACGAATATATAATACCCCTAATAGCAATTAACAAATTATGGATTTTTTTGAGACGTAAAACTAACTAAGAAAATCGATGACAGCGAAAATTTTGAGATAATTGTATAACAATTATTTTTTGGTAGTACTTCAGTATTGCCCTTCAGGTAATTATTTTGATGTTTGGAAGTACTTTATCGACACATATTATATCAAAATTTTTCATTTTTTTTTACAAGATAGAAACATTTATATTTGTCTAAGATATTTCAATAAACTCAATAACAACAACCATTGAATTATGTCTTTATAAAATTAGGAAGTCTCCCCCGTGTTTAGAAGTGGATGTGACACTTTAAGTACCCAATATTCATTTGCACTTCATTACGCGACGTTATCTTCTCTGAATCAAAAATGCAATATTTACTTCCCTTGGAGAAATTAATATTCTTCCATCAATCTTCTTGTATTGCAACAGATTCCTTCCACCTCATCTTATATTGCGTAGAAAGCAACAAATATAGACATGATACTGTGTCTGAATATAGATGCAATTGTATTCAGAGCGAAAGGGTTATTTACATCTGCCTTTACAATCGTGGCATTTTTCTATCGTAAACATCAAAACGAAGAAATTGAACCATCATCGCGTAATTCTTCGATACCCTGAAGACTTACTGAAATGGTTAGCTTATTGGATTAGGCGAATTTTTGTCTAAAAAAAGAATGTATAGGCGATTTTTAGTCACGGTCATCGTACCAAGCCGTCGTTTGCTTGATGGACTTTTAACGGGAAATGCTTTGTTCGAGCAAAATTTTAGAAAATAGGTAAGTAGTTTGTAAGCACATGACATCGGCAACTAAACGTTACGTATGTACGCCAGGCAAGGAAACTTAAAGGTACTGGAAAAACAGGGGCTAGTTATATGATCATTCTGATAATTTGCAACAGTATAAAAGGGCAGTTTCTCGAACTGTAAAAACAGTCTTCGCCTAGTTACGCTGTCGAAAGGTTACTATGTATAGTGAGGGACCAGAAACAAGGCACTTGGGACGGAAGGGTAGATTGCTCTCTCACCGCCTATCTCCGCCATGTCGATCCTGGAAATCTGAGATCGACCAATGACAACCGAAAAAAAACACTCCTTTCGCCGTTCACATGGCGACACAACGAATGTGCGGGTCTCTCTTGTCAATAGCGCGTCAAAATTGAAAATGCGTGAAGAAGGGGGATATCCCTATCCGTCGGGCGAACCAGAGCAAATTACCCCTCAAGTGCCATGTTTCTGGTCCCTCACTATATGTTTGTCATGCGTTTACTTGACTACTCTGCACTCTTCTTATCACTTTTGTCACTAAAGTTATTTATTTATTTTAGCCGCCCAGAGTATCTTATTCTATACTTTTTCTACAGAATTAACTTGTATTTCTAATTAAGTTTTAAATTCAGTTCGTTTTATCAGTTCAAATGTCATGAATACAGAAAGCGAATTTCCAGTAATATTTACGTTCATATCTCTGCGCTTTACCACGAACTTCCGAGTAAGTCCATGGCAGAATTGTCGCGGAATACAAATCTTGTTATTTAATATCGAAGAGCGGCGATTCTTGCCGCACTTTTCCTGCTCAGAAGCCAATATCACCCCTTTCTGCTTCCCATTACGGTGCGCTAGGAGTTTCATATTTATCATGGGCATTGTTTCTCCTGTGTCTCCTTGTCTCGGTTGATTTGTATTCAATGCATCGCGTTACACCTATATCGTATTGTAGATATAAAGCTTTGAGATGAAGTATAAAAGGAAAACTTTGCCTCAGTTTATGAGGTATTGAAATAATGTTTCTTTCTGGTTTCATTATCGCGGTGTCATTACATTTTCCAGCGCGATGCGCTCAATAAGTTTTAACACTCTCAAGATTCATAACATTGCATTTATGATAATCGAGATGAGATGTGCACACCATTATGGGATTCATTTATTTTTGTAAATGAGCTAGAATATAACGTAAAGAATTATTTTGCATGTCGTTATGGAAAGTTAAATGAATTGGTCGTTTGAATGATTCTTTTTGTATATGGTAATGTAAGATACAACTAAATTGTAAGGCTAATAACCACTGTGGGCGATGCCTGAAATAACACAACAACTTAATTGTAACAGTTTCAAAATGAAACGAATTGTTTCTTCCTTTGAATAAAATCGAATAGTTCTTTGATAACTGTACTAGAATCTGAATTGTAATTGTTTTAGAAAGGATTGAATTGGTCTTTCCGTACAGTTCGATATCGAAAGAAGTAGAATTTTTAAGAAATAAAGAGAAATGTAATTTTTTACACTTACTATAGTATTATGCGAAAATTGAAAGGTCAACTTTTCAATAGTTTGTCTCTAATATTTTTTACAATTTTATAAGAACATTGCGGAATGTGTAACAATTACTTTGAAATCTCCTCTATGCATCCACCCTCGCAAAAAAGATTTACATCACAATATGCTCCCCTCTATACCGTGAATTTTGCATACACTATTTTTTTATATTATTATTATACATATAACGGCAATATTCAAGGTGATCATAGTTATTGTCCCACCCTGTATGTAAAATACATAAATCTCTATGGTACTGGAGCGCCAGTTGTCATTCAATTTTATACTGAATTATGTGTCAGAGAAACAATATATTTGAAAATATTTCTAACAGTCATTGCAATCCGTATCATTCTAGAAAATCATATATTGATATCTAAATATTTGCCAACGGTAATGCATTGCACGAAAGGTAAAAGTTGTGACAATATTAATAATTTATTTGTTCCAACCATTTTCTTTTAATTCAGATATCTGTACGATTGCGCGCTGTTACGATTCGGAGTCTATATGCATTGATTTCTGTGCTTACATGGTTGCCAAATCAAATTATACCTGTTATTGGTCTCAAGAAACATTCTATTATCCTATAAAATTTTTATCAGATTATTTAAACAGATAACATAGTATAAAATTTGAATGTATTTGTTAATTTTTCTCGATAAGCATTTTACCGTTATCGAATAATACGAAAGTAAACTATGGCCCAAATAATACTAGTCTTCGCAATAAAATCTGCTTTGTTCTGAAAGAAGTCCGTTTCGGTCAGGTTGTTTCGCACCGGTCGAGAGAAAGTCAGACACCAAATAATAACAGTTTGAGTCAGAAACCAAAAAATTCCAAAAACACGTATGTATCTATTAATTTGAATTATAGTTTACCTATGTAAATTTATTCGAAAGCGGAAATATGTTTACCGGGAAAGGTCCACAAAAAAAAATCACAATTTTAATATATTTTTTAAACAAATAATTTTTATGCAACTTTTCTTATGCAGTTTCAATCTCTGTTAAATAATATACAATTTCAAAATTGTTATGATCACTAGTTACCGAAATATTCCAAAAAATGTGTGTTCAACATTCAACTTTCGAGGGGTATTTTCACCACTACAGAATGGATGGTCGCCGATAAAAAAATACATGTCAAATATTTTTTTCGAAACTACCTTTCATGCACGTTTCATAAAAATCGTCGTGTTCGAGTTCAACATGTTACCGAGGTAGCTAATTCACTATAGGATCTAAAGTTTATAACAATTCTCAAACGGCACTTGCAATCAAACTGTAGGGAAGTCATCTTCGTATTTCGAAGCTACTAAATTCACAGCTAATGTATATAAAAATATTTGAAATATACGATACTCTTAACAAACTACAGGAAAGAAATATTTTAACGGAAAAGACAAATCAGGGACAGAATATCAGGCAACAGTTAATACAAACTCCGATAAAAAGTACGAATCGAAGTTGTAGAAAAACAGCCAACAGGAATCGTGAAAACGTTGGACCGCAGAGACATTACGGATTATCATTTCGGAATACATCTGATTAATTCGCTTAACTTGTATCTTCGAATGTCGAAGAAACAGGGACTGTATAAGTTGCCCCCGCTGGTAATATCGGCGAAAGGTTTTTTGCAGGATCATAAAGAATCGGAAGGAGGGTTCTACAAGAAGATTCCGTACAAATTGATCTCTGCTCTCTCTCTCTTTCCCCACATCTATTTCCCCCTCTTTCCATCCTTCTCTCAAGTGTCACTTCCTCCCTCCAAAAACGAGTTCACTCTATGCAGTCGCCAGCAATCGTGTTACCAGAAGACTGATCGAATGGGAATAGTCGCAGAATCTGAGGATAGTAAGAAAGATAGATGCGAATGGAATGGGATGGGATTGGCCGGAACAAGGGGTGCTTCAGACCCGCTCGAGAGACGAGAGAAAAGGCAGAGAGGAGAAAGAAGAGGGGATGCAGAATGAAAGGAGAAGCGAGCATCCGCAGAACGAGAGAGAATACGTTGAAGTCCGAATACTTACCATGGTTGCTTTTTCTGGATCGCTTTTTGCGCAGCTCCTTACGATCCTTCGCCAATCCTAATTCCAAAAGCTTCTCCTTGATCTTTGGCTTCGGCCGCTTTATTCTCAGTCCGGCGAAGATCATGTCTACGGGATCTGGTGGATATACAAAGACCGTATCGGCATTTATGAGACGTCTAACGTGATGGAATATTGATTCGATGCGATTAAAGGATTCCGAGGGATGAACGCGGGTATGAAATTTAAACTGGCGATCGGGGGAAGAGGAATTAATATTCTATCTTTGCTAGTAAGCGAGGAGGAGCTGGTGAAGTTCTATTGCTCAAGATATTTCGTGTTATATTTCTTATTTAAAATTACTATGACATATAGTATTGCAAATTGTTTGTCAATAGTGGAGATGTTTGTTACGTTACGTTTAACCCCTTGCACTACGATTACTTTTGCGACTGCGCGTGCAATAATTCAAAATTAAATTGTTAAAATGAAAATTTATCAGTGATTCATGATATATCTTACAAGGGAGGTTTCCCAAGTGTCAATTCCCGATTTTAATGAAATTTACAGGGTATGTACAATTCGATGAAATATTTGACACGTATTTTTTTAATTTGTGGAACGAAAATATCCATTATGCCGGTGAAACTAAAAATTCTGATTTATCCTCATTCTTGGGTTTGGTCCATAGTTTCTTCTTGCAATGCATGACAAAAGTAACTCTACGTTTTACTTAAAAAAAATTAAAATATATGTGATTTTTTAATATATTTTTTACATAAATAAATTTGAAGCAATTTTACTTTTCCCACTAAATCCGTCTTTGAAAAACGAACAAATTGCATTTTTTTTTATCTACCTCAAATAGTTTCCGAGATATTTAAAAAAATAACTTTTAGTCCCCAACTTTGAGGGCTGTTTTCACCCCCTAGATATGAACGTCAGCCGATAAAAAAAAATACGTGTCAAATATTTCATCGAATTGTACATACCCTGTAAATTTCATTAAAATCGGGAATTGACACTTGGGAAACCTCCTTTGTTAGAATTTAACACAATATTAATAACATAGAAATACTTTTACTGTATTGTGTTCCCCTGATATTTTCACTTTCATCATTTTTGGGAAGCTTCAATATTTCCTATTCCATCTACCGCGTCACGAGTGCCACTCGTTATTATAGGGCAAGGGGTTAATGTTTTAATTGTCAGGAATAACTGAAACAAAGTGACCTTACGAAAGTTATTTATAGGAAAAAGCAGTTTCCCAATGAATTTGAGGGTTTCTTAATTTTGTGCATCACCGACTCGATATAAAAGAAGAGAGTACTGACAGAGTAATTGGTTAAATGTAATTTACAGTTAAAATATAGCATCGATAACCGATGATCGATGTGACACCCAATGTTTTAATCGTTTACTAAGAACAAATGCATTCGAAGCACGCTTTTTTACATTTAAGCATCCCAATCCGTATATATTGGTGTCCAGTATTATTTCCCCAATGATTTTGTGAATAGAATAGCTAATAATAATATCAAAGAATGAATTATTTAACGGTGGATGTTTTATCAATAATAAAGGGAAAAAATATCCTGCTTATAATAATGATAATTATTACATAAGATCTTCGTGTTAATATTACAAGCATTGTAAAAGCTTTTTGTTATTACAAATATTGTTAAAGCTTGTATCATTAGGATTTATGAAATACGATAAATTATGCAAGCAAGTATAAAATATTTTACGATAAATCCTTTTTATAAGGACATTAAAATGTATAATAAAATGTTGTAATTGGATTATTGTTACACATATAAATTGGTTGGAAACTATATTAACGGTATTTGATTACTTGCAAAACAAAGTGTAATCTATGAACTTTTAATGTATATTTTTCGTTATTCATTTACTTTATATATTTGTCACGATATGCTGCTTATATTTATTAGAAAATAAAAATTGATTTATTAAACAATTCCCTTTTGTGTTAAAGGTTAAAAAAACGAATTGATGTGTTCGGATGAAAATCACGAAACACATTTCACAGACTTCTCCGATTCGCTAATTGTGAAAGCAGAAATATACTTGTGCGAATCTCACGGTCGAACAACATAGTTAACAAATTACAAGCCCGATAAAGTATCAAATTATCTGTCTGTTAATGTTAACACTAATAATGGACCTTTCCTCTTCGTTCGTATTTCAAGTTAATTATTTACAACCATATCGAATGTACATCGACTCCGTTTCAATAACAGGTAACCTTCAACAGAAATATGTAGCTAACGCGCATATGTAACATTAATTCGTGATATCTTCGTACTTCAGAGTAGAACTGTTATACCGTTTTTAAAAATTGTGGCATATAAATAGTTTTGCTTAATGCCATAAAATTCTATCAGAATGCGTTGCACAAAATTAAAATTTAAGTTTGTCAGGTATTTACCTGGAAAGTGGCACTTCAATCCGAAATTTCAATGTTAAATTACATTTCGGATATATTGTAAGTGAAGGACGTGATTTACATTCCTTATATCCGAGGCATGGGACAGTTATGACTTGGATGTCGTAATAAAAAGAAACTTGTACTTCCCAGACCCTCCGCAATACTTTAACTATTAGGTTGGTGCATATGAAATGTCGGATTAGGTCTACACCCTATATTTTGGCCATATTTTATAAATAGTTAGCCGTAAAATTAATAATTTTACAGTTGAAATAGGTTATTTGGTCTATAAGCGCAATGAAAAAAAATTCGGCCCATCACCGTATTGGCGCCTTCAAACAGAATATTTTCTACCTCTGACATTTTTTCTATAATACAAAATAAGCGATATATTTAAGGTGGTCAAGTTAGGTGAAATACACTGTATATTACAATTTTGTATTTTTTATATATATCGTATGTTTTACGTATATTCATATTACGGTAATCTTATCGATTGGTTGGGCATGTATGTATGTATTGCATTATGAATTATATTCTATTGTCAAAATATGTTATATAATGAAGTATAGTTTGGTTTAAACGAAGAATTGTCCCTCCACAAAATTCTTTAACACTAAAATTGCCGAAGTTAAATCTGTTATATTTAAATATGTTATGTAAATCCATTGGAAAGAAGGGAATGAAGAGGTTAAAAAGATTATCAATACAGTAATTTCTATTTTACAAGATAGGCCTGGAATATCTACTGTATGGTTTTCCTATTTTAGAGAATTCTTATAAACATATTAGGAAGCAGAAACTTTGACTGCCTTCGTAGTCTAATATTAATTCAAGAGTGCTACTTATTGTAAGTTTTATTTGCAAACCATATGCAATAGTTTAGCCACAGTAACATACAATTTTCATTTTCGGCATTACGTTAATTTTTATCATAACTGAAGGTTTCTATTATCACTAGAATTACCGCCGTTAATTCTGTTATATTTAAATATATTAAATAAGTACTTTGAAAAAAGGAGAATTCCGCGGTGGAAAAGATGATCGATTCGGTAATTTATGTTTTGTGAGATGGACGTAGAATATCTATTCTATGACTCTCCTATAATTTTGGAGAATTTTTGGAAACAATTGTGTACCAGTCATTTCGACTGATTTGGTAGTTCTAGTGTTAAGAACATCAAGAATCAATGATTGCGGCTGGACATGAATAATAATCACAAAACGAAAGAATTCAGAATTATTTCATTAAATTAGCGACATTTATATGATAAAAAAGTTCACTGAGAACAATGGTAGAAAGAAAGAAACCATTTGGCGAATGCCTGTAAACTATACTCAGGATGAGAATAGTTTCCAATATTAAAGTTATAGAAAACGAGATCACCGAACGGAAATGAAGCAAGTTTTACAGGAGTTCTGAAAATGTTTCTGTCAGAGGGGAATATCATTCTTCGTTTGCTTTAACGGAGTCCGAAGTATTACTACAGGAAAGAGCCAGCCGTCACCGATGTTCGGCGCTTAATTAAATTTAGAGAATCGAGACGATGCTAACGAATTCAAGGGCGAGCATTCGTGAAATTCTTCAACAGTTTTGAAATACAAGCAGCATGCTTATAATCCGTAGTTTCCGTTAAATTATCCAGTGTTTTTGAGATATACTTATTCGCCCTGAATATTTAACTTATTCGCATGGCAATCATTTTGTTGCGTGTTATGGATAAAATCTGTCAACTAATTTATTTTCTGCAAAATCACGACGGTGTAGTTAAAGTAATTTAAGAAACACTTGAAAATTGCTTGGAAAATATGCTGTTAAAAGGAAAAATGAAAAATGTAATGTCAAGATTGTTAATAACTTTCATAATAAACAAATATAACAGTTGCAAAGTGGGATAATGTGATCTCAACCATATAGCGGTTTCAGCAAACGGCAATGTGTTCATAGAAACATTTTCTACCAGTGTGACGTAATACCTATACATTTTTAATTCAAATTATGATAATTATATTATCTTAAAAATAGGGCTTCAAATGACCATGACTTTGGAATATGAGCAGAAAAGAGGGTAGAATATGTGCAGAAAGGGAGAACACACACTTGTTAACACTAGAACTACCGAACCAGTCAAAATGACTGGTACACAATTTTTTCCAAAAATTCTCCAAGCTTATAGAAGAGTCTTAGAATAAATATTCTACGTCCGTCTTAAAAAACATAAAGCATCGAATCGGTTATCGTTTCCGCCTCTTGATTCCTCCTTTTTCAAAGTACTTATTTAATATTTTGAAATATGATAGATTTAACGCCGGTAGTTCTAGTGTTAATATCGGTAAATTAATTTTACAAGATACGAGTTCGACTCGTTATTCTGTGTGAATGGATTAAAAAAAAAGTTCAAACATTACCCTCCTCGATCTTCAGTTCTTCCCAAAGTTCCGTGAGCTGTGCAACTTCCTCTTCGGACCATTCTTTCGGGAGCCTCTTCTGTATTTCGCTTCGGACAGCCTGAATAATTGAGAAAACATGGATAGATTGATTGACTGTGACTTTCTTTCTGCTCGGGAATTACCTTAGTTGTAGTGAATTTATGTATAGAAGGCACACAGGTGAAATAGACATTTTACAAATAAAAAAGCATATCTTAGATTAACACGTTAATCGAAATTTTATAGAATTTTGTCGTGAGGTACATCTGAAGTTAATAAAGAAAAACTTACGGTGGAGGTAAAATTGTTGACTGTCTTTTTAAATCAGTAAAAGTTGAAAGTGTGTACAAAATAAAAATTTGTATTTGTTACTTGCAAGCTAACACGTAAGACCGTAACATGAATAGCTCATGGTCGAAGAACGTTGGATTATAAAGAAAAATTGACATTCTGGCGACCTTTTTTTAAACCAACTTTGATCTCAAATGGGTTATAATGTTGAGAACAGTTATTTTGCTTTCTTTTGTTCATGTGAGACTGCCTTACAATTTTGTAATAAATGCATCTCATTATCAATCGCATTGTAGTATCCGAATTGGAATTTAGACATGAAAAAAATGCGCTTCAGTTTGTTTTATTAACAACCATTTTTCGTGTCTAGAAATTTTGTTGGAAAAATAATGTGTGTGCCCGTTCAAAAACAGTTTTTCAGGTTTTGAACACTCCCTTCGTAAGAGTGCGATGTGATTGATCCACAGTTGAAAGTACACTTTATTAAAGACATCTTTCAATTAAAAAATCAGGTACAGTAAAGGCTGGATAAATGCGACACAGTTCGGGTCTCAAGCGCTTCTCTTATGAAGTAGCGGTGTCGAATCCTTGTTTACATTACGGCTCCAGCCAAGCGCGAATAAAGAAAGGGACAGACAGGAGAAGAGACAAAGTTTTCATTTTCGATTTCTTTTTGAAACCTGTGCTAACGTATTTGTGAGATTTTTTTGATTAAAATGATACCAAACACGACATGTTTGAATTATGTTAAATAGTAAGTAAATATATATTAAATAGTAAGCAAATATATTAAATATTAAGTAAATGTAATTCAAAGTATCTCGTGATTGGTATCATTTTAATCAGAAAAATATCACAAATACATTAACAAAGGTTTCAAAAAAAGAAAGATAAAAAATGGAGAAGTTTTATTCCTGAATGGGATGAGTCAGTCTCTTGTTCCGAGTTGCAACATATTACACTTCTTCGTCGAGCGTCGAAGTTCGCGAAGGGGGATCCACCTATGTGGAGGGGATAGTCGTGTTGCATTTATCCAGCCAAACTTTTGTTGAAATTATCCAGCTTTTACTATACATTCAATTTGTACAAGAAAGGACATATGAAAAAGAAAGGTTTTAAGTAAAAGTATGGATTTTTGTTTTTATTTTATGCCGTGGGTAAAATAATATCAAGTGGGTACAATAATATCCTTTATGAATGCACATAGAGCAAGATATGCATAACACCCACTACTTATACAATGTGTATAAGCTATAAAATTTCCGGTAATATATATGAATGTTTGGCTATTTCTCTAAGAATATAAAAGAATAAAAATTAATAAGTTATTCAGTCATGATTTCAAATTGTTATGCACAAGAGAGTTCAAGAGAATTCGTATTATCGTGGAATGGTTAATTTTAACCCCTTGCCGTACGATTTCTTTTGTGACGGCCTCCGCAATAATTCAGAATTAAATTGGTAAAATAAAAAGTAATCAATGATTCTTGATACATCGTATAATTTAACGTAATATTAATACTATAGAAATAATTTTATCGTGTCGCGTCTCACTGATATTTTCAATTTGATAGGTTTTATGAAACTTGAAAATTTCCTATCAAAACCGTATAACGCGTGTCACTCGTTGCTGTACGGCAAGGGGTTAATAATCAACTAGTTAATCTTTTTATCCATAAATACTCTCCGAAAAACTTACAAAATTATTCCTAATTATTTCAATCAATAGTAGCCATAGACAAAGACAACAAAATAATATGAAACGAGGAGGGACGTTACTCCCAATAAGAATAACCTACGAAGTTACCAGTGCCGCAAAAAGCTTCAAGACCAAAAGAGAATATGTTTCATCGTACCAAAGATCGATATGCTATACGAAGAATACTTCTTACATGAGACAGAAATCTCCAACTAATAAAACGATGCTGTCCCTTGCAGAGTTTACACAAATCGCTCTACAATACCGAGGAAGACCCTCAAAAATTGCTGTCGTTTAGACAAGCCTTTAGTAAGCCCCGGGAGGCTCACATCTTACGCGTAATCCGAAGTTAGACAATGCTTTCCACCGAAGGGAGAGAAGGAAAAAAATTACGACGCTCGTTTTCCAACGATTACGTTTCACCCTCGACGAGGATTCCTCTTGGTCGCCCTAAATGGCCGGCGTTCAACTTCGCGCGACTTCATGGACTAAATGAATGTCAAATGAACACCCCGGCGTAGTCTGCCGTCATTCAGTTCTGTGGGGCGACGGGTACTCACGCATGAAATTATTTAAATGAAACGCTTCCGCGACTTGAGCCACCCTTCGTGGACTTTGTCGAGGAATCAATAATATGCTTCATCCCTTTACCAGTCACCCCCCATCCTCTTTCTCCCGCTGATGTGCTCCTTGTCGTTCATTTCTACGTCTAGCTATTTGTTTTGCCATGACATGCGACTAATCTTTTAGCTTGACTGTTTTGTCGGGGGGGCCCGTTTGGACGAAAACAATTAAGAAACTTTGCTGGGGCTCGGTTGTCGTGTTGTTTGGAAAGGTCAAATAAAACGTTCGTAATGCACATAATGAGATTTCTCCTTCATCTGTCGAGGTTAAGTCCTCCTTAAGACTGTTTGTGTAGGACGGTTTTGAAGTAGGTAGCTAAAGTTTAAATGCGTGATCAACTAATTGTAAGGATGAAAAAGAATGTTCTGGGGCTGTGATCGGTATGAAGGTAAAAGGCTCGAACTCGCAATCAGTGGGCCCGAGTTCAAATTCCCCTTCATTTCTGGGAAATCTTTGCTACGTGGTGATCTAGTTATATCCTGGGCGAAATGATAATAGCAATTAAAGTCAATAAAGATACAAAAAGCAAGGTGTTTTGTATATAGGCATACAAATACCGGCATTTTATTTCAAATAGGTGAAAATGTTAACAGTGATTGAATTTGAGAATATTGCATTACTTTGTTTGGATGGATATTAGTGTCATTTATTTAGTTGCAAATAAATAGACTTTCGGTAAGGGTTAATGGTCCAATTGTGGGTTGGGGTGGGAAAGGGGGGACATATAACACGTAGCTTATATTTCGTATTATTATTCCTATGTATTTGGAATTATTTTATTACGTTTAGTTTTACTGCGGGCTTCTATAGATGTGAATTAGTTACGGATTTCTATATTTCATTTGATTATTTTCACGAAGTCATAGTTATTAAATTCGAAAACAATAACCAAAATACAGTAGTCGTCACAAAATTACAAACCACATATTAATTAAGATAATTGGCACTGACTGAAACGCATTTACAGTAATTAATTTGACGTGACAAGCTCGGTTCGGATTTCGTTAGTAGAATTTATCACGGATCCAGTAGTAACAAAATCAATCCAATCAAATCTTAGTGCCATGACAATAGACGAATAAAAGGAATACCAAAAATCTCGTGTTTGCCAGAGCGTACAGACTTAATATTAGTAAATCTGTATCGGCTTACAAAATGTCCATTATATTATACACGTATATGTTTGAAAAACGAAATAATAATTATTTCTTTTACGGCACACGTTATTGATTTTAATAATTTTGAAATATGTTACAGAGGATTATGTTCCGAGCAACTTTTTTCTGCACATATAAATTCGATTCAGCTTTATTTTTCAAAGTATACATAACAATATTGCTACGCGTCGACCACGCACGTAAGACCCTTTTGGACATAGTAAATAAATCGACACTCTTTTACAAACCTGTTAACGTTTACTCTATCACACGTTCGATGCCGAGAACATCAGCCGTAGAATCTCTTCTCTAATGTTTATAACAATTGATGTATCCCGTAACCCAGTAACATTAGTTCTAATGGGTGTTCCATACGCAACATTATTATACTTGCCTTTTAGTTTGATATCCATTAGATTAGGATAAGCAAGTACATAAACTTAACTACTGCAATCACATTTATTTAGACATTACTTTTAATATTGCAATATTTTCTGTACGTGCCTCCTGCTCGAATTTTTAATAGAAGATAATTTTTCATACAAAAGTATTAAATTGTAACGGTAAAGTTTCATCATATTTAAGAAAATATATACTCCACTTTTCGTTCTACGAAAGAAATTAATTTATTGCGATTGTTGCGTATATTCAGCATAGTACATAGAGTGAAAAATTGCTGACAGATGATTAACAAACATTTTCCTTGGTTAACTCATAAATTTGAACCAATTCTAAACCCTTCGAATTTTTAAAACAGTTTTAAAACATTTTTTAAACAGTTTTTAAAAACGAATTTTAAAACAGTTCGCAATATGTTACATCTAATACTCCTTATACAAGAAATAGTTATTAGAATATTACTTGTTAGAACATATTACAAAATCATTGTAGTTGATGAAAAATATCCAAAAATAAATAATTACAATCAAAATATTTAATCGTATAATGGTCTATTTAAATAAACACAAAAAATTAAGTGGACATATATCCACTCTAAACTTAATTATTGTTTCGCAGTAAAAGATTTAAGACCGGTCGACTTATTATCTTTGACAGCAGTCGAGCAATGGAAGTTAGACAAAAAGCAAAATAAGCACTTCCATCCGTCTAAAATATTACCATGATTAATACGATTATCAAAATTCTCATTCCGTAACAAGAAACACAGATGTTATTTATACTATGGAATAAGCGAATCCTGTTTCTGGCAGGCTATATCTGGTAATATTATTCTTCAAGAAACAGATTGTAAATTACAACCCTTGATCAGATATGTCAAGAGCATGGCACATTTTTTAGCCTGAAAGATACGACTTCTTCGCACCCTCGTCGCACAGATAGATTGAAGTTCAGCATAAATCAAGGAACTAAACGTAAAAAAAGATGTAAGTTAAATTCCATTCTCCTTTAAAGGCAAAAGATCGCGAAAGATCTCCGAAGCAACAGAACTCGCTGGAAAAGAAATCGTACAATAAGACACTTTCAATTCCCTTCCATATGCAATAGCCTTCGAGAAGACACAGTTAAGATATCCGTCTCGAAACGAAGCATCTTATCACTTACAATGAAGTGCCATTGGAAAATTAATAGCTAGCTGTTTATTACCCACTTAGCATAGGATCTTATTCGATTGAATGATAAAACAAAGCACAGGGATGATAAAGTAAGATGATTCAACGTACCACCTCGTAATACTTAGGATCCTAAGATGAACATTTGCTGTTACATCAAACTGCCGTTGAAACGTTCGAATAATTAATATCCAATGACATTAACGTTAATTTCACCGCCACCCCCTACGTTCTGGACATATGTTAGAGTCCCCGGGGTGAACATGGCGGCAAGAAATTACGCGAGGGTTAAGGTACCAAGGTACCACTGTAAGAATTCGTCAAGGAATCAATAACATCCAAAACAGTACGCCTCCGTTCGGCGAGGTGAATGGTGTGAGGCAATCAGCTCCGTCTTCTCTGCCGGAGCAGCGGGTGCACCACGTATGATTAATCGTCAATTTTGAAGTGGGCTAATACCATTTTAACGGTACTCAGATATATCGTCGCCTTATTCACATCCATAGCTCTTACTTTCTCCCATTTCTCTTTCGAGCACGTGCCTCCAAGTTCGTTCAGCGCCTTAAAGCAAGTAGTGTCTCAAGATTAGCGCTAATGACGTGTCCCGCCTTATTACCGTTCAAAGGGTCTAGCAGGATAAGGGGGTCAAAAGTGCCCTTGAAGCTATTTTATTCCACGATGCGTCATTCGATAGGTAACCATAAGAAACCATTGTACACAAATTTTTAATCCGATAGCTTGACCGGGAGGGTAGTTATGGGGTAAATTCGAAAAACCAGTTTTTGCCTCATTTTCGCCACTTAATGATGTGTAAAAATGTCGAAAAAATTCTGACACATTCTAAACATGATTGCACACGTTAGGAATGATTTTCAGATTCTTCCGTTGCAAGTGCCGCGCGCAAAAAATCAAAAACGACAAAAAAATGGGAAAAATGTAGATTTTGCACTGAAATCTTCGAGACACAATTTTTAAATAATTCCTGTAAGTACCTGATGTATCCATTAATATGCTCAATTTTTTTCATATTTTTTTGATATGGTGCAACACTGTCGGAAAAATCAAAAACCGATTTCTGGGACGCATTTCGTGCTGAAACGCGATCAGTATTTGCTATCATTGCATTATTTTAATTCAGTATGTTCATTTTATTACCTTCAATGTCTCTGAATACGAAAAGATACGTGTTAAGGAAGAGAATCAAGAAAACAAAGTAAATTGTTAATTGTATGCTCTGTATATGCTAGAACTTTGAACCTTCCTTCAAGAGATGAGATGGCGCAGTGGGTAGAGTGTCTGCCTGTGGAACCGTTGGAAACTTTTTGTCGCGGGTTCGAATCCCCATGGGGGACTTAATTTTTTTTTCTGTAATTTTTTTTTTTTAAATTATTAAACACATAGCAATAATCAATAGTCACTTTAAGGTGTTTCACAAATATTTTTAAAAATAATTATATCTACCGTTTTTAATAATGCCACGATTTGCGATTACTAGTATTTTTAAACATTTCGTATATTGAATTAACATCGATTTATTAAGACATTTGAAAATGTATGTTAAATGTAAAAGGATCATGAAAAGTTATAATCTATAGAAAGGAAGAAACTCTGCCTTCCTCCTCTTTGTTATAACTTTCCAAGATATAATATTATGTCCCTTCATTATTTAACATATATTTTTATGCATTATAATAAACCAATATCTATTAAGCATACAAAATGTTTGAAAATACTCATAATTGCAAAATATGGCATAACTAGGAAAATCATACCGTATGATTATTTTCATGCTGGTTTTATATTTTTTGAAGACATAAAAATATCTGTGAAACACCTTAAAGCGACTATTGATTATTGCTATGTGTTTAATAATTTAAAAAAAAAAAATTACAGAAAAAAAATTAAGTCCCCCATGGGGATTCGAACCCGCGACAAAAAGTTTCCAGCGGTTCCACAGGCAGACACTCTACCCACTGCGCCATCTCATCTCTTGAAGGAAGGTTCAAAGTTCTAGCATATATGGAGCATATAATTAACAATTTACTTTGTTTTCTTGATTCTCTTCCTTAACACGTATCTTTTCGTATTCAGAAACATTGAAGGTAATAAAATGAACATACTGAATTAAAATAATGCAATGATAGCAAATACTGATCGCGTTTCAGCACGAAATGCGTCCCAGAAATCGGTTTTTGATTTTTCCGACAGTGTTGCACCATATCAAAAAAATATGAAAAAAATTGAGCATATTAATGGATACATCAGGTACTTACAGGAATTATTTAAAAATTGTGTCTCGAAGATTTCAGTGCAAAATCTACATTTTTCCCATTTTTTTGTCGTTTTTGATTTTTTGCGCGCGGCACTTGCAACGGAAGAATCTGAAAATCATTCCTAACGTGTGCAATCATGTTTAGAATGTGTCAGAATTTTTTCGACATTTTTACACATCATTAAGTGGCGAAAATGAGGCAAAAACTGGTTTTTCGAATTTACCCCATAACTACCCTCCCGGTCAAGCTATCGGATTAAAAATTTGTGTACAATGGTTTCTTATGGTTACCTATCGAATGACGCATCGTGGAATAAAATAGCTTCAAGGGCACTTTTGACCCCCTTATCCTGCTAGACCCTTTCCAATAGATGGAAGTCTGTTATGCAGATTAAGGGTGAAATTGTCAACGTGACTGGACGAGATAAAAATTTGCTTGGAAGCATTTGATCTGCCGGTGGAACGAAAGTATTCGAATGACTTATAAATGTGGAAAATAAAGAAAGTTCTTCAGGTGTCAATGGGATTTTAAGATTGTACTGATTTCAAGAGATGTTAACACTTCATCTACCGGAAGCCTATTAATAGGCTTTCTGTTTATCAGTATTTATTGGCCAACAGTCTATTAATCTGTTATTACAGATGATAATAAAATAAAGTTACGCTGTTTCGGAACAACTGAAATTAAAACGACATACTGAGTATTTTTTCACATTTTAATTTTAATGTTATGGAGCTTTGCAAGTAGGCACATACACTTGTGCATAATGTTCGGTAGAATGAGCGGTAGATAGAGTGTTAACAATTTTAAGTTTATTATATGTGAATGTTATTACATCACTGTTTTTTACTTTAGCAGTGATTTCGGATTATCTAAATAATACTTTATGTCCTAAAAAAGACGACAGTAATATTAATTAGCAGTGAAATTGTCTGCATAACTGAATGACGTACTGAGCCTTGCTTGCGAGCATTTGACCAGTGATTTTAATACTATTGAAATGATAGTTGGTGCTATAACGTAAATGAAACCCTACGATGAAGTTTGGAGGTGGAATTGTCTGCCTATCTGAATAAGACACTAACAATAAGTCTTTATTTGAATTGTTTCACCTGTGAATGAAAGCAACGAGTTCGACTGATTTGTAAACATGTTCTTTGATTGACGGTGCTGGATATGTTTGACAATTATAACTCGATGATGGAAGTAATACAGTTTTCAATAATGAGATTTTGGAACTGTAAAGGATTCAGAGCATGATACCAATAGGAAATTTGATCTTATCGTGTATTATAGTTCTATCATCGGCTGGTTTAATTGAATCCTCTATAATCTGTACTGTTTATTATGTCTGAAAATTCGTTATACGCTAAAGACATTACAAAATATTAATACTGGCATTTTAAGGAAAAAATACATTTTTGTCGACAACGCTATTGCAAAGAAATTGAGACTTTACACTGAAGCTATAATAGTGCACGAAGTTAAAAAATTATATCTGAAAATAGGAACAGAGATTTAATATGTAATGTGTAACCTTACAGTTACGAAGAGCTATGGATGGTTGACGAGGAAATCGTTGTTTTTTTGTTAAATTAATAATTTATATTATAGAAAGGACAGCTATGGTTGAAGTTGGATATGGAATTGCCTATATCGCCACATAATGCACTAATAATAAGTCCGTCATTGCAAGAGCTTTTGGATATTATTAAGACTTATTAAGGTTAATTATTCATGTTGAGTTTTAACATATTTAAGTAATAGTTTGTATCCTGAAAAAATAGAATTGTGCGGAAACATGTAACTTTAGTAACTTTGATGTTCATTAATTACTGTTGCAATCCCCTGTGATCCTTCGTTAACCTAGGTTCAAAATTTGTTTCTGTTATATCTAATTTGCACCTAGAATTTAATGATAATCATCTCATTTATTTTCAAATAAAACGAAGAGTATTCAATTATAAAAGAATGTTACAAGATCATTTTCTATTAACTGAAAGAAAAAACTGATTAAACGTTTCTCAAAATAACGAACTCGCTTATTTGGACACTGTTATTTAATTTTTTCCCATCAGCGAATCGCAAATTATATGAATAATGGTGGTGTAAAATAATTTTAGTAATATCGAATCATTACATTGAAAAATTATCTTTTTATCTTTCATAAATGTGGCAACTTTTTTACCTGGAAAGATGTTACGTGTGAATTTAACTTTCATGTATTATAAATGGCGGATCACCTTTGAAATTATATTTTTATGTAAATTTCTTCAAAGTTTTACCATTCGGAGTTCTTAAATTTCTGGAATTTCTGCTTTTCGACATTGCGTAATACATAATACATGAAATGGTAGTCACTCGTTACAAAGGTTTTGTTTAAAATCGTATTGTAACTCGACTGAAAAGTTGTCGAATAACGGATTATTCAAAAGGTATTACGACATGCACAAAGCGGAGAACGAGTATCAGTCCAACAAAACTCATTGAAACCACCGTACCGTGTTCCGTAAACTGTGGAATAAATACTCCTGTACCTCTTTGTTTTCTTGCAATCTTTTCACAACGATTTATTTCCACGATAGGAAATGACATTTAGAAGAATAATTTAACAAATTTAATTAGTTGATATTGTACTTACTTATTTTTTGTTAAAATTTATTACAAATGCTTATCGTATTTATGTACACTTAGGCCATTTTGAAGAAATACGTGTGGCTATCACTGTCAAATTATTTTCACACAGCGGTATCCAATGAATTACAAATATACAACAGTAATATTTTTATTAAATTTCTGCCACGTAAGTAACAATTACACATTCACCGATATTCCCAGTAAATAAGTTATTTTAAAAACTGTTAACAAAATTTCAGTGTCTTTCTTACATATTAATAATTCTTTTTTTACAATCAGTATAGAGTACCACTGTAAAATATAAAATCTATGCAATGATTTTCGTAAAAGAAAATTACACGAATTAAATTTTATTGGATATCAACAAAACGTTATTGTCTTTTGAAAAGTACAAAATTGGGTTATTGTACTGCTTCAAACTCGAATGATCAATATTTGCAATTGATTGTGGAGTTCAAGTGTCACGCTTTGCGTCGAAATGTTTCGCGGATGTATGTCATGCGTGAATAAATACCAGTATTTTTAACGTATACTTCGGTAGAAGAAAAGCGGAGAATAAAGAGAACGGTAAAAATTGTAGTGCAATTTGTTTCACAATATTTCATCTGAAAACCAGCGGCACGTAAACGTTTGACTAAAATCCTGGAATATTGCGGGGAAGAATTAAGGGCGCCTTGAAAAAAAAGAAACTTCGAAGTTTTTGACTGAAATAAAAAATGCTGGATAACTTTATAGGAACACTGTATGCAATATAAAAGAGTTCTTTTAACTATTTATTTAAACTTTCCGATCCGTTTTTTTCCAATTTACACAGATATTTTCTATAGGATAATTTGTTCTTCTAGAGTAGTGGTACCGAATTTCCAGAGCTTTTTCAGTCAACAAGAGAGAATTTAATCCGTAAGTAGAAATAACAAAGAAATTTTATATACTGTTTAACAGTAAAGACTTTGTTTACGAGTTATAAAAAACATGGTACACATTGAACAAAGAATTCGAAAACATTCTGTTGGTTGTATGTATATATTTTTCTAAGATCATAAACGCCGAATTGGAAGATGGTGAGTTAAAGAAAACATTATCAAAATTGAGAAGTCGGTATATGACTGCATGATACAGTGTAAACAATTTAAAAAAAGTATATTCCTGCGGTACCGAAGGATTGCGACATTCATTGTTTAGATCAGGCTTTAAAATTACTTGCATATAACACGTATCTTTGAAAAAGCGCCGCCTACAATTCTTCTGGCCGCACGTCTTGGATCCCGCGGATCCCATAATACTTGTCGCCGCCAGGCGCGGACCTTGTGCAACACGCGTGGGGGCGCATTGGGGCCACAGCCATATTAACACTAGAACTACCGAGCCAGTCAAAATGACTGGTACATAATTTTTTCCAAAAGTTCTCCAAGTTTATAGAACAGTCTTAGAATAAATATCCTGCGACCATCTTAAAAAACATAAACCACCGAATCGATTATCTTTTCCGCCTCTTGATTCCTCCTTTTTCAAAGTACTTATTTCATATTTTGAAATATGATAGATTTAACGCCGATAGTTCTAGTGTTAATAGGTTTCCACATCACCCATGGGGTACTATTTATTATCAATCCGTTTTTTTTGCACTGACACGTAAACAAATCGCTAACGGCGACTGGAGAATGCTATTGGGCCATGATAAATTCATTTTTGTTGCCTTACGTAAACACTTATTGTGTGAAAAACGTTTATTTACAACAAGACGGTGTCACTGCACACATAGGTCGCGGATCAATATCAACAATATCGCTATTGCAAACAATCTTTCCGGATCGTTTAATTTCTTGATCTGGCAGTATTGATTGGTGTTCAAGACTCTTTGATTTGACGGCTTCGGAGTTCTTTTTATGGGGCTACCTCAAAACAAAGGGTCAACCAGCAACAATTGATGAGCTGAAGAATAATATTCGGTCAGAAATAGCTGGAATTTCAACTGCTTTATGCAAGAGTGTCATGTAAAATGCTATAAAAAGAGCTCGAATTTGTTACTCAGCTCGAGGCATCCATCTGAACGATACTGTTTTCCACACCTGATTTATTACAATTTGTCATGATTCAGTAAATTAGTAAAAAAAAGGAAATAGTTTTTTCAATTATTTTATAAATTCTAGCCAATTAACTTTGTAAACCTTTATCTTGAACACCCTGCACTATTTTCTATCAGAATAACAATCGCTTATATTATCTCTTTCAATTTCATCAATTAGAAGTTTTATAACATTACGCTCCGTTTATTAATTTAATAATTAATTACGTGAAACTTAATTTTCCAGTTGCGCTAAGTTCTAGTCTGGAAAACGTTAACATAATTTTTTGCTAGAATGTATGGTGGATGACTCTTACTTGTATCATGTCTTATTACCAGTTCCGGACAATCAAGCAACGGTGCAAAAATGTATAAAAATCGTAAAAACTCGAACTAAATTCATACGTTAGGTAATTGATCTTATAGATTACAAAAGTTGCAGAATCAAATTCTGATATCACTTTTTTACTAGGAAGAAAAATGCTCGTATAAAACTGCCATTATGGGGGATATTTCACCCTAAAGCCGACCAGGTGCAGCGAGAGCACGCAGTCTTTGTTGGGCAATTCGTGAGAGGCAGTCCTTAAGAAGCAATCGAGAGAACGGGAGTTTGTCCCTGGCTTTTGTCATTGTTTCAGCACAGAATATATTGTTCATTGTGTGTCGGTGTATTATCTTGCAGCTCCCGCACGGCGCTCATATTATGATGTATAATAATATCTCCATCCCATATTTAAGATCGCAGTAAAAAATAATGACCTGGACTCCTTAACGACATAATTTGTTTCTAAATATTTGGAGAAATTTAATATATGAAAGTAATCATGTTACTCGTACTCTCTGGCAAAAGCACTCACTCGGTCTCTACACAAAAACACGGTAACCAAAATATGTATCGCTTGACTATATCACCTCAATAATAATCTCGAAACACAGTCGACCATATGGTCGACCAATAATTCTGTCAACACACACTTTCGACACCTTTTTCTATGCCAGAGTTACAAAATTAAGAAAAAAGAGATTTTAGTAACCGTTAGCTCTATTTTTTGGTGGTTTATAATTATGAGCTAAATGTTTTTCAATTCCATTTTACACTCCATAAATATAGCGTTAATTAAATTCAAATATTCATTGAATTATTATTGAATTATACATGTTATTTGCGACGTGGGCTTCTGTCTATTCTTGCGACATTGCCATTGTGTAAATACACTTTGGAAAGCAGGATGTTAAGTCCGCCCAGCGCGTGCCTCACCTTACTTTCATGTTCGATACAAATGTTTATACGTGTCTCGCAAGGGCAAAAGGCAAACAAAGCGATAGCTTTGAAAGGTGTGCGGCGAGGGAAATGCCGGGCTCAAACGAATAAGCCGTACTAGAAACTCGTGAACAGAAACTTTAATATTCCTATCACGATTCTCGGAGCGCAAAAGAAAAATTTATCGTTGCGATCTTACGTCTTTCAGGCGGCGGAAAACAGTTAAGTCGACTTCAAACTACCAGCCTTTTAAAGGAATGCCTGAGATATTATCGGTTGAGAATTTTTATTGCGAATCTGGTAAGAGAAATGATGAATAAAGATGATATCCTTGCCGTTAAAGTGCATTGTTCCTTCTAGAAACGGTGTTTATGGGATAATTGATGTATCATGACATAGAGAATATTTGAGTGTACCGTAAGATGTTACATTTATGATAGATTTTTTTATTTGTTTAGATTTCCGCTCACATTTCAACATGAACATTTTGAACGTTGAAATGAACATTTTATTGCAGTTTTGTTTGGTAAACATGATAATTTAAAGATTATCACAGTCTATTCATTATTCAGTGATTTAGAAATTTTTTGCATTTAACTATTACCACGGTTTATAAATATTTTTCTTATAAGAATATCGTTACGGATTGTTTATAAGAAATTTATTCCGTAGAATGCCCTCGGCATAATGTCATGCTAATTTTTTCAATTTTACCAAGGTAAAAAACATGAAGATCAAATAAAATAAAAGTTAACGAAGAAAATGATTCTCGGGAAAAGCTATCCGTGATTTATGTTAAGGAAATTAATAATTATATTCCAGTTTTAATATTTGAATTTTACTACACTTGATTAATATTCTTCACGATTCTCAAACAGCGTGCAGTTTTTACTACACATACAAAGAAGTTCCATGCAGTTGCTGGGAATTAAATTTATTTATCATAAAAATAGTTTATTTGGCCATTAGAGCGATCCGATGTATTATATTTTTGTATTCCTAAAGCAAAAACTCAAAGCTCCCCTGTTATATATTTGCCTTCGTAAATCCCATACAAATCTTTCCGAGGAAGAAAATAAGCAAATAAAGCAATCTCCTTTTGTACTTGAGAGATGGAAACAGGAAACTGACGATGGAAAATCTTATAGTTAGAAAAGATATAAAGAGAGGCAACGTTAAAAGGTTACAATAGAAATTGCCACCTCTCATTTATATACATATAAAATTATGAACACGCTTAGAAATTTGTTGCAAATTTCAACTGAAAGTTATAAACGTACTTTGTATAAGAAAGTTAAAAATCCATTCAGTTTTGTGAATTAATCAACGTAAAAAATTGAAAATAATAAATTGATAAATATCTACGACAACGATTGCTATAATACGAAGTTACTATACCTACGAAAATTTTCAAGAAGAATCGCAGAAAATTGTGCAGTAGCTATCTACAATTTTTGGAGAATATTCATGCTCGGACATGTAATGTACGATAAAAGAACTTTTCCGAATTTTCGAGATATTTCATGTAGTTTTGCGTAAGTACTTCATGTCTTCCTAACCACACTTTCATTGAAATTAATGTTTGTTTTTATCTGAGTTGTTATTTTAATAGTTAGTTATAATCATAAGCATTACAATAGTTGTCTTCTAAGTAAACTTTTATAGTTGAAATATTCCGGATGTCTGGGGTATGAGAAATATGCTCTTTTTGCTAGTAGTCTTGCTTTCCGAATGGTCGCCGTATCTACGGCTAATTTGTTTGCAAAGAGACACGGCGTATATCCGAAAGCTGAAACGGCTAACGTTAAGGACAGCCGTGGAAGTCCCAGAGCTTTGATGCTACTTTTGATAACATCCTATCGTTAGAGGTTTAACCGTTTCGCTAATTGTCAGACAAACTCACGAAAAATGGCGTTCACTGTGAATGGAACAAAATATTTATTGTCCCAGCGCAAACATGGATAAAACGGAAGAAAAATGTTTGAAAATAAAAATACATTTAATCAATAGTTATTGTTTCGTGGCTGACAAATGTCTGCAGTATTCCAGTGTTCAATATTTAAAAGTGAACTTAGCGAATCGAGTTATTAAAAAAATTACGAAATTTTACGTATTGCTAGGAAAATTTACGAATAATATGTATAAACGTATTTTTTATTTGTGGCACATTTATTTGGTCTTAGGAGATGAAATCAGCATTTTTGTGAGAAATATATGCGAAGTTAGCCTTCTCCTTCGATATGCATGCTGATCCGCGATTGTTTTTTGTTTTTGACCTCCGGGTGTGGCTCGTGAGCAGTTAGTTGGCATCGCAATCTTTTTGAAACGACACACGTTATTTTGTTCTCAGTTTAATTATAGTATTTATCTGTATGAAATGAATTACATGTTAGTATGGTTAATTATTTTTGCAACTCCTTTTGACTACCCTGTCAATTTTTAATTTATTAAACATTTCAAGGATATAGGTAGATATGGAAGAAACGTTTGAACAAAAATTAGTTCGTTTCTTCCTATCTATAATACATAAAGTTTAAATCAGTCTTGTGCAAAACCGATACTTTTTAAATAATCTCAGTGATCGATTCTTAAAATTGATGTTCTTGTATATTATTCTCAAAGTTTCTCCTGTGAATTCACAAGGATGCTTAAGTATTTCTCAATGTACAGTTAACAATGAAATACTTTGTAGATATTACAGAAAAGTTTTAATGAACTATGTATAGTATACACGTATAAGTATGTCCTTTATAACTGACAATGAGTATTCATTTTACAATAGCGTATATGTACTCCCTTTAAAACAGAAGAGATAAATTCGATATAATTGTTAATGAACTGACTTGCAGTGGCGGCACAAAAAATTAAACACAGGTTTGATAATTAGTCTTCCGATTTATTACATTTCGGTTCAACAATATTTGTTGCGTAATATGCGCTACATTCGTTACTCATCCGACAGCTTCACCGTCTTTTCGAACACTGACCTCGATTAGTCCTTCTTCCTCGACCTTTTATAATCACATGAAAAGTATGCAAAGAAAGCGCCGAACTGCAAAACGGAGTTCGTCAGGAACGTAGACGCAGTTTACCGTTGCGACGAAAATAAAAGAACCACTTTGCCGCCGATTTACTATCTGGACGTATTGACAAAAAGAAAAGAAATGCGAGCAATAATATTGCATCAACGGATGACTCAATATCATGTTAAGTTGAATATTGTTGTTCGTTACTAATGACGAAAAAACTCATCATTTGAATATTGCATGGAAAGGATATGATGGATCCATTTTCGATGTCACATTCAATTGTTATTATATCATTATTCTTCCCCCATCAAGGAAAAATACGCAGAACTATCATAAAGAGTTAATGAAGTACGTGCTTTTGGACAATATCCTTACCTGAATACCGCAGAACTGTTATTTTAGTAGTGGTGAATGTGAAAAATATTACTTCATCAAATCGTGTTTGTAATCTATTTTTTTTAACTCAAATAAATTACGTTATACAGCAAATAAATTGAAAAAATTCATGAAACGTTACTGACAATATTATAATTGAAAGAGTTGTTTAAAACCAAATACATATATTTTTTACCGAGCGTAATAACTCGTGTTAAAAAGGAAACTTAATCATTTTGGAACTTCGCTTTCCATAATAAATTGATATCGTATCTTGATATACTATAAAGAATAAAGAATTGAAGTTACGTATGTCTGCATTATTAGTATTCAGTTAAGGAATTATCGGTAGAAACAACATGAGACAATATTGCTACCATTTGGTAGTTATATAACAGCATTATTTAAAATTACGTGAGGCTACGTTGCGTCAATGATGATAATAACAATAAAAGAAAGATTTAAGAATGCTTGAAGCGTAAACAATCGCTGCTGCGACCTCGTACACATCCTATTACGGGAAGAATAATAGTCATGCGTACAGAGAAATCCTTCATTCGTATATTAAAATATCTGAATTTCAGGAGTTCTGAAAATAAACGATTATAGAAGTCGTTGTGTAAGAGAAGGTCCCTCATTGAATAAAGGAAATTACGAGAACAAGAAAAGTAGAGCTCATTCATTCCCAACAATAGCTCCTGAAAGGAGGTCCATGTTGGGAACCGCTTCGAATTCAACACTGTCGCTAAGACAAATTTCTGTAACTGTGAACGTTAGTGCAAATGTAAGAGACGTTAAAACCGTTTCACGATGGTGTCGAGATTTACCAGTAGAGGAAATAGCAGTATTTTTAAGCTAATAGGAAATCGAGCAAGCGAGCGATTATCATTTCTGATAAAAGAAACTTTTGTACGAATATTAATTAGGGAGTACATGTTATTTTTAAATTGAGACATCCGCTTTTCAATTATTTCAGAATAAGTTTTAACCCATTCACTGCCAGGAAAACTAAGCAAATATTACCTTTGCCTGTTAAAATTTGAGAAGATGACAGAAAGTTTTAAAACATTGATTTCATTAGTCAAAGATATAATCTCGACATTTGTAATGATACGAAGAACATTTTTGTTCCAAAATTTCTATACACGCTCGGCCATTATTGTTAACTTATTAATTCGAACTTGTAGTGCAGCTACGAGATATCTCGTAGTTGGCAGTCAATGGCTTAAGCGATGAATATTACAATAATATTGAGACTAAATCCAATTATCCAATCCATTTAAAGTAAATTCCATTTCGTCCAAAATATTGTAACAGTAGCAATTAGTACAGGAAAATGCCGACTAATTAACTTTAAGGAGCGAAGTTCAAAGAATTTGAGAACACAAATTAGAACAAAGGCTTTGTTGGTTCACTCGCAATAAGTCGAGCGACCCCTGTTTACTCGTCTAAGTTTCGTCCCCAAAATCTTCATACGCTTTTCCAAGGCCAAAACGCAAACAAAGCGATAGCTTTTCGTGCCGGAAGGGGAATGGTTGACAAGAGAAAATCTCAAGATATTTCCATCCTTGAGCGAAGGAGTTACAGAAGCAGAATTCTCGCCGGCGGAAGTCGTGATCCACGCAGGAAAACAGTAAGGGGATTGAGAGAAAGATAGAAGAAGGAGAGGAAGAGAGGAACAGAGAACGAAGAGAAACCTTTCCGGGAGGAAAGGTTGAGAATGAAAGGAGGCCCCAGAAAACTCCCTGTAGAAATTGTCTCCGGAGAATTTACAGTTCCTGCAGCAATTCTCTGGCTCCATTTTTTGCATATGTTCAACCCCGTCAGCAACGGCAGCCTAGGAACTTATTTTCGAGGTTGTGGCTCCCTCCGCTTTCTCACGCTCCTCGTAAATCATTGATCCTGTCAGGGCTCTGTCGGCGGGGATGAGGGCGGAGAGTCAAATGGATGTTCGAATACTTATTCGGTAGCGCACCAAGGGTGCGTGTGTCTGATCGGTCAAGCAGATCATCGAAAGAGCAAAATCTTTCTGTTGACTTGCTTATTAGACAAACTTCTTGGAATCCCAAACGATTATTCAAATATTGCTACGTTGCTTGGATACATCTGATTTATTTGAATTATGAAGTCTATTTGAAGTTGAACTGATCAATCTTTTCAAACGAAATACCGAGAGAGCTGATAAGGTTCGAAAGTAATCATGCGCTTGAATAGTAACTTGGTTTTCTCTCTCTTGCCAATAGCGCGTCAAAATCGAAAATGCGTGAGGGTGAGGGATGTCCCTATCCGTCGGGCGAATCAGAGCAAATTACTGCTCGAGTGTCTTGTTTCTGGTCCCTCACTATACATATGCTCCCTTTCGAACTCGCTTTTGTTCCTGTGCAACGGATCGAATGCAGTGATATCTGTATGTTAAACAACAAGTTTATTGTTTTCATATCACTGTAAATACATGAGGATCACAACAAGAAAATTATTTTAGCTCAGTATTAGTTTTTCTTTTAAGGAAAAATCCTTATACTTATTGTTATCGAAAATGCGTGAGGGAGAGGGATGTCCCTATCCGTCGGGCGAATAAGAGCAAATTACTGCTCAAGTGCCTTGTTTCTGGTCCCTCACTATACATATGCTCCCTTTCGAACTCGCTTTTGTTCCTGTGCAACGGATCGAATGCAGTGATATCTGTATGTTAAACAACAAGTTTATTGTTTTCATATCACAGTAAATACATTAGGATCACAACAAGAATATGATTTTAGCTCAGTATTAGTTTTTCTTTTAAGGAAAAATCCTTATACTTATTGTTATATCAAGGTGGTTGTAATAAATATTGATTTACGTGTGGAAAATGATGCTTCCGATGTTGGTATTTAAGTAGAACCACACTAATGATAATAATTATAATAGCAATAAAACAGTTTTTAATAAGAAAATGTAAAATGATGAGTATTTAGTAATATTTAGTTTTCTGTAATATAAAGTTCTATAAAATTTCTTTGTAATTTCACTTGTCAAAGCGATTAAATCTTTTATTATGCGAAAGTTGCAGGAGCAATAATGATTATTCAAGGGATGGACTATTTTATGGATTTTTCATATTGTTTGATAAAAGCTACGCCTATAATAACACGTTCTATAATACAATGTTCATTAGAATTTCTATTTCAAAAATACTGAGATTGAATTACCATATGGTACTTAATATTCGCACGACAATATCTTTTATTGAAGCTATAGCATATTCAATATAAAGAATATAATGATTCTTCTAAAAACAGTTACTTGAAAGTGTGATAATTCTTCTTTCATGAGTTACTACAGCAGATTTTAGGAGCAAAAAGGTACAAAAGACGAAGTCATAGAAGTATGCAAAAAAGTGTCCAATAAAGTCTCGAGTTATCGGCCAACCTGCGTTGAAGTGAAATTGGATTATAAAGAAAACAGATTGCTTTAATGACGTTTCAACGTCAGTGTAAAATTCTTTCGATTTCGCGAGCTGAAATTTATGACTTTCTTAATAAAATCATTTGGAAGTTTGTGAAATAGGATTTAGTCGTTTCGACATTCGCCAGTCACGAGACTTATTATTATGGGAAATGAGAGCAGGGAATTTAATGGCAGTTGAAGCACTTTTTCGAAGAGCGAATGACTTTGGGAGTTTTGGGGAGCGTCAGCCTTGCAGAACTCATAGATCATTGGAAAAACAATCTTCCCGGGACTCCGTGAAGTATCTTTTTTTTCCTCGCTGACTTTTTTCGCCGATTCTGCACCTTCGATCCCCTTTAGATTTAATTCGAATAAAAATCCGAGGGTTACTTTCTTCGTAGGGAAGACATCAAACAGGGGGCCAAGTTTCGATTACTTTGTACACGTTTCATGAGGAGGCTAAAAAAACCTTCTCTGACTTTTTAAGTATAGGCACATTCTGCCAAGCAAAAGCATTACGATTATTCTTCATGGAATAATTCGGAAAAAAAACATTGCAAATTTTGTGTATAATTCAGACTTTTACTGTAACTTGTATTTTATGTTATAAGACAAACAAAAATCAAGTAAAACGGCAGATTTACGGAGGCAATTAAATTTTTATAGTATATTTTTTTTTCATTAAAATGCTAATAAAGATAAATATAGTACAATAAACTAATTAAATAGTATAATGTAAATAAAGGTTGTAACGACTTTTTTACATGTAAAAAGTACAGTATGCAACACCACTCGAAGTGAAACGATAAAAACGTTCATATTACACAGTCATATTATACACATATGCAGAAAAAACATAATACATTAAACATTTTAATTAAACAAAAAAGAGGACAGCTTAAAATTTGCAATCGATGCAAATACGACATTTTATACAAATGCAACGCAGGTATCTTAATTAATACTTTTGGCCCACAGTGCACCCTTGAAAATTTCAAGTTTTTGTCATTAAGTGATACCATATTAGAATCTAAACTAAATTGTTACGATATCTCACGGTATACAATTTTGCAAAATATCTTTTTTCTTCATAAAATTTTGATATGTCATGACGCGCTATGCTTTTTTCAGGAATATATTTCTTTCCCAGTTTCAGCATTTGTCTTACTGAAATCCGTTTTTAGGTCATTGCATTGTTATGATTGCATGTTCATACTTTATGTGTATAGTATACACTCGGAATGTATTACAAAGAACAATATTTTTCGTGGAGTTTAAGCTTAAACTGAACACGATAAGAATGGTTTAGCGCTAGTGAATTGGAGGTTACAAACAATTGTGTAATACATGTATGATGGTAGTACAAAGTGTATGAAATAATAGTATAATGTAATTTGAAATAATTGAAAATCACTTACCTTCGAATTAACGATGAGGCACAATTCTTTGAGTTTCTTTATAATACCACGGCGCGTCCGGTTTTGATTGATATGCTCAAGTATCCAATCAATGACATCTAAAAAACGGGAGTCATATATTTTTTTGTATTTCCATTTTACAGTATCTATTTGTTGAAATGCAGGAATTATTTATTTACGAAAAGATTCATGTTAGTGCATAAAGTTTCAAAATAATTATGTAATTTGTTAACTGTCTTTGCAGGCACTATTTTGAAAAGGGTCTAGCCGGATAAGGATGGAAAAAGGGCCCCCAAAGCTAATTGATCTTGGGACATACCATTCGATAGGTCTCTACACAAACCCTTTCTTGCAAAGTATGAAACAGCTACCCCTACTATAGGGGTAGTTACAGGGTAAAACGTATTTTAAAGTTTTTGCTCGATTTCTCTGGTTTGACTTCATAAAACATTATGAAAAAAATCACAGATGTTACGCCTAATGGTGTGCATACTATTAAATTTTTTCAGATTTTTCCGTTGGCAAATCAATCTTGAAAAAATTAAAAAAGTTTGAAAACATTAACTTGTTATTGAAAATATGGAAAAACCACTTTTATATTTTTACAGTATGTGCACCATGCCGTAGATATTAAAGTGTAATTTTTTCAGATTTTTAGGAGTGGTGGAACGCAATTAAAAAAATTAAAATCTGATATTTTCTTACTTCTCGTACGCAAAGCAAAGGTACACTTCAAATCGAGACTTTGAAGAAGCATTTCAAGTTACTTTGATTACCGTAAGTTACTGCCGGTAGTTTTAAAAAAAACTGTTAATTTTTAGCATAAATTATTGACAAAACTGAACCATAGACAGAAATTTCGAGACATTTTATTGATATTATATCCCATTTTAATAATAAGAATGGCCGAAACAATGTTGTCGAATTGTTACGTAATTACTGAGGAATTAAATAAATGTTCTAAATCCTGTGTTTCTAGATTTTAAGGAAATACAATTTTACACATTACTGTATTGGGAAATTAGTTGCTCCAAATTTGCGGCTACCTCAAAATGTTTTGAAACATTTCAAAATTTTTTGGATTCCATTAATAATTTAAAACAATTATCGAAAGATAATGATTCTTTTACTTGGCGAGTATAGATGCTCATCGTAATTAAAAAATTGTGATTTCTTAATGACAAGTGCACAATGAAATAGTTAACAATATTTTAAAAAATCCCGTAGGTATATGTGCAGTCAGAATATTTATTTGAAGATCTGAAAGATCATTGCCTCAAAACCGAAGCATTTACGCTGTTTTGAGGGAATCGATACAATCCGTGGATTGGTTTCGATAGTGGAAAGGATAACTTGATCATCACAGGGGTACGTGATTCGGTTAGCCGCTAAATGAAGATGTTATTATTAGTAATTTAATATTGCCCGCAATTTTCGGGAGTATCTATCAATCTCAGAGTCAGAGACCATTCAACCTAAAGCAACGAGAACTTATTTACTGCGACGTAACATTATTAAACTCGTGAATCATTTCTGTTGTTAAGATGAAAGTTATAATACCGCAAAAACTCTTATCCCCTTTTTGCACGATTCAAATATCTTGCATAAAACATGCAATGAAATTTCAAAGTCCAAACAAGTTTAGAAGAAAAATAACTACAGAATCGAATGCCAATTATAGTTTGATATCACATAGCAAAGAGTGAAACCAATTTCTCCATTACAAATATTCTTTGAACATCGGATACTGACTTACTTTAACACTAGATTTACGGGCGTGAAATCTCTTAAATTGCAATATATTAAATAAAGACTTTGGAAAAAGAGGGATCAAGCGGCAAAGATGGTAATTCGTAAAGTCGTTATTGTATTATAAAATACACGTGAAATATTGATTGTACAGTTTCTCTGTAAATTTGAGAAATGTTTATAAAACAAGTAGGAACCCGTCAATTTCACGGCTTCCGTAAATCTAGTGTTAAACTACTTATTTCTCCTTTTCCCACTCGAAGTATGCCAAAGTAATAATACAGCATTAGAATTTATTAGAATGCTCAATATTCGTCCCGTTCTTCGACAGCACGAGCGACGTACCTTGTGGATAGTTGTTAGTCTGATGGTCCATGAAGAGGGTGCGTAACTCGTCCTCCTCCTCTTCGGTCCACAGGCTCCGCGAAACTTTCTTGTTATCCGCATCCGGGTTATCCGTATAACCCTCCACTACCATGGTAGCGTCACGAGTGGTCTTCCAGAATAGCAGCTCCATGTATGCTTTCTGGTTCTTCTGGGCAGTTTCGGTGAAACGGCGGATTATGAAGACAGCGAACTTTTGTAGCTCCTGCGAGGGGAATGCGTTCTCATGGTTAGAACGAGCACACTTCCGATCGACATTTAACGAAACAGGAGAAGGAGATAGAAATTTCACGAGGAAGTTCATCGTTAAGACGGGGGGAATTTGATCTAATTCTGCCTCAAAATGTATTATACAGGGTATTTCACCTAACGTGGCCTACTTAAATATATCGCTTATTTTGTATCATAGACAAAATGTCAGAGGTAGAACATATTCTGTTTGATGGCGCCAATACGGTTATGGGCCGAATTTTTTTCTCAAGGTTATTTTATTCGAGACTTCAAGGTCATCGTATTTTTTTAAATGGGACTGCATATTTTCACTACAACAGTCTTATAGCTTATAAAAAAATGAATCCAACTAGGTGCAATATGTTGACCTTCATGTCACCTTTAGCGAGAAAATTATCGCTTTGATAATAATGCGTATCGGCATAGCAAAGCCTTTGTGAACGGTACATTGTAGCCGCGTGCCCGATAGAGGATCCGGCGAATAACAACGAACATGCCAAAAATGCTTCTAAACATACTTCAATCGATGAAAGGAGAATACGAATGTCTGCTTACAAGCGCCAGGAACAATTACACGGTACACTGTTTCAATGAAGTTGAAATTCATTCATTTACCGTCCCCGAACGCGTACTGAAGTTACTGACAAATATTTCATAATTTTCTCGCTAAAGGCCAACATAAAGGTCAACATATTGCACCTACTTGGATTCATTTTTTTATAAGCTATTAGACTGTTGTAATGAAAATATGCCGCCCCATTTAAAGAAAAAACGATGACCTTGAAATATCGAAAAAAATGACCTTGAGAAAAGAATTCGGCCCATCACCCTATTGGCGCCTTGAAACAGAATATTTTCTACCTCTGACATTTTCTCTATCATACAAAATAAGCGATACATTTAAGGTGGTCAAGTTAGGTGAAATACCCTGTATACAACGTATTTTCGAATGTTTACACTGATGAAAATTAAACGAATTTTGATTTTTAGTGAAATACATATTGTCATAATTTATTATGACAGGACGTTAGGAATATTTATCATAAGAAATAGAAAAGTGTTATAGACATATGGATATAACAATGATGTGTTAACGGTATAGAGTTACTGTTACAATCATGTATTTCTAATTTTGTACGTTCATATGTTTGACCGCGATGTGTTACGAGATTGCTTGTGCGTTAATTTTGCTTGCGGTTAATGAGGCCAGTTGTAGGTTACCTTTAACGTGTTAATCTCGATGCCACTTGGGAAATAACAGTGTTATAATAACACTACAGAATTAACTGACTCACTGGTCATTAGTATTTTAATGTTTGTAGCACTTACATAATAGATACGGGGTAAACGAGTATGGGAAGCGGAAAATGGAAATATTTTGTGTTACTTTAAAGGTATAATAAAATGTGTGCAACAAAATTTATGGTTCAAAGTGATAAATTTGGTACAGAACATTTTTTTTTTAAATTATTTGGAATAATATGAGATACTGTTGATAAATCCTGCATATCATATAATGTCAGCTTGTAATTTCTGTGATTATATTGTGCTGGAGAGTGAAATCTGGCGCGAAACGACAAAACAAGCAAGGCATTGGAAAATTGTAGTAGGCCTTGTCTTCGATGTTTTTTGATATAACGATCAATAATTATTCCATTCCATGTTTCCTTATGCTAATCATCAAATATGTATATTTAAATACGTTATCACATTTTTAATATAGAAGTGTATACTTTATTTACCTTCTCCCGTTAAGCCCGATATTCGAACATCTACATGTTGTAATAGGATAAACATTTTTTTATAGTTCTCCAAGTAAGGAGAAATCCATAATCTAAAGTCGGGTGGGTAATTCGACTTCATAATATTAATAATCAAAATACACAGCTCTAACAGGAACATTTCAAATTCTAGCAATTTGGAAAACATGATTTTGGTGAGAATTCGGTTTATCGCAATTAAATTAAATTAAATTAAATTGATATACTGCAGAATTTTAATTTAAAATTAAACAATTAAATTTTCGGACAATAGCAATCAAATTTTTTTGAACCTTGCTGAAACAAAGCATATATGTATTTAATAATAAATATCGAACTGAAAGGTAGCAACCTTTACACTTTTAATAACGTGTACATGGTAGGGTAATTTGGACTGCTTCTAACAACTTTTGCGGTGTTTTCTAGCTTGTTTTTATGAACTATTAATCGTGCATATTTCTTACAGAACTTTTCGTAATATAAAGTTTTAGTCGAGGTCTTTTACACAGGTAGATTCTTATATTTTGCTATCCTTACGAATCCATAATCTCTTGTCAGTTTCAGACATATCAAAGTTATATTATAAATTGTTCACAACAATTTATTACACTAAATTGAAAATTCTAATGTAATTTAGTAATTAAGTCATCTTCTTTTTGTTATTATAACCTACATGTAAGCCGTGATAATAATTAATCTTTTTCAGTCTACTCACTTTTTCAAATTGTTATTTCTTAATTGAAATTACCTTACAAGGGAAGTTATTGAACCTGTGGACTCGAAACATTCTGAAACTTGGTGTGCAATTAGAGGAACTCATACACAACATAAATTTATATTTTGTTTGTGATATAAGTTCATTTGGAAGATGGTAGAATCATTCTTTTACAAAAATGTTAAATTATCTTTATAGTGAAATACATCGAGAATGGTGAGAGATATTAAACAAATGTTCAGATAATATTATATCGTTTCCAAAACTCTACAAAATTCATTATAAATTTTATTCATGAGGTTGACAATGCGACCAAATTGAAAAATATGGATGTTTAAAGAAATGCTTCTACAGTTTATATCTATCCTTCTGTGGCAGTAATACCTACTATAAATATTTAAAACTCCTTTAACCGAATATAAAAGATAGATATCAGATGGCAAAGTCGAAATTACTCTGACAGAAACGTATCTATGACGTATAATATTAGGATATTCAAGATTATGTTTTAATTACCTCGTGAGATGGATTCTTCGACTCAAGGATTCTTTGAAAGACGCGGAACATGGAGGCTTGAAACATCATCCCTGGCATTTTGCAATCCCACGCTATTCGATGAAGCATCTTATTCACATAATGATTCACTTCAGCCGTATTCGTGTCAAACTGTCGCAGGAGGATCAACATTGCTTTGACGATCTTCACGTTGGCGAATCTTTAATGAGATCGAACGTCGATTAGACGGGATCTTCAGTAACGTAGAATTTTCTCAATTGCTTTTTTTCTTACCTGTGAATGAATTCGGAGAAATTGAAAGTGGTCTCTTCGGTGACGAATCCGCTTTCTTCCTCCTCATTTTCTTCGTCCTCATCATCGTCTTCTAGATTAATATTTCATTGTAATTTAATTAAGAAATGCATGTAATTCTTACATATATCAAAGTTTTTGCGCTTTTGGAGTAACAGAAGGTATATTTGCATTTATATTCTTCGAAGTCATTTTTTTAAACTTTGTCTACTGTTGTACCTTTTATTCCTGGAAGCTATTAATTTTGTTCACAGTGAAATGCTTACAAATGAAGTTTGAAAATGTGCTGTTGTTTAAGGAATCTTCAGATGCAATACAAAATTTGAAGCATAGAGTGTTAAGATGTCTGGGTTGACAAAGTGCTCTTTTAGTATGAGTAACCAATAATATTTATTAGACACATCACTGCAAATGTTTGATGTTATATTAAAATAAAAGCTACAAATATTATTTTTCATTTCGGGAACAATTAATACAAATTGTTTTTGTAGTTAAATGTATTTGAAAAATATTGTTAGATTGTTAAAGGTTTCAACTTCATTGCAGAATAAAGGAGATGCAAATTTACCTGAGCGGAGGTTCAAGGAGTTATCAGCATTCTCTTCTTGATTTGATGTTGCTTGCATAGTTGAATCTTCTTCGATTACTAAAACAGAAAAAAGTATACACTTCAAATATTACGAAATAGGGATGAAAATAAATTGCTGAATTTTTATGCATAATTAGTGGATCAGGTATCACTAGGGAATAACTGGAAGAAAATTAGTAATCCGGAAAAAATGTTTTCTGCAGAAGCATTGTAAGAAAGTTAAGCTTTTATAAAGTCTTGTATAATAAGTATTAACCCTTTGCAGTCCTACGTCGAGCTATACTCGACATAGCTTTTCACCTCATTTTATTTTCTAACGACGTAATATCGACTTTCTAATTTCACAATGATATTGTAATATCACCTAAATATCCGTCAGTACCTATAGTTCTTCCTATCGTTAAAAGAAATGATTAAACGACGATAGAAAATGTTGTGAAATTAATTTCGTTTAGCTCGCTATAAAATTGACAAAATAATTCGGACCGCAAGGGGTTAAACAGTTTCTCAACTATACTCTATCGTGCGAGGTTACTTTCAAGTTGACAGAATATATTTTCTGCTTGCCGTAATTGCATTCCTAAGATAAACTAGGAATTATCATCATTGTTCACACGTAAAATATTAGGTCTATCACAAAGGTCTGTCAAATTTTGAAGCAAAAGAAAATAGAACTTTTCAATACATTTATTAATATTTATTATATATAGCACATACAGCTATTATATTGCATTATATTTTATAGTATAAAATACAAATTAATCTTACTATAAATGTACTATTTCTTTTAGATTTAGTTAATTACTTGCTAGTTAGTTACTTTTAGTTCTTTTTTTTAATCAAAGGACGGGCAGAACTTTCCGGTAGACCTAATAAATGCCTTCGCCGCTCGGTCAAGGTAGCTTTCTATCACCGTGTTTCATAAATCGTCACTATTATAGCTGTTAAAGTCTGTTCGATAAGCGATGGAAACATAATTACAACTATTTCTATTTCTTGGAATCATGATCATCGTGAGAAAGCCTTATAATCTAAGGTGTATTGGATTTAACGTCTTCTACTGCGTGGCGCAGTAAAACATTTGGAGACTAGATCGGTAAAATCCCGATGCCATTGACCGTTAGCAGTATCTATCAGAAACAGCGCAGAGGACGTCTTAGGACTCCAAATTTCTAAGAATTTGTACCTATGAAGGTATCACAAAGACATAGTGAGGGACCAGAAACAAGGCACTTGAGGTGTAATTTGCTCTGATTCGCCCAACGGACAGGAACATTCCTGTCCCTCACGCATTTCCGATTTTGACGCGCTATTGGCAAGAGAGACCCGAACATTCGTTGCACCGTCATGTGCATGACGAAAGGAGTGCTTTGTTTTCTTCAAGTGCTTCCACGCAGTAAGACAGACAACGTCACGCAAAAAATACTAAAAAAGTTTATGAAACCCTGAGTTACATAATTTCTGTGAGCTTCAAAATTAAAGCTTCCACATACACGTACACTACCGTGCATAAGTATTTGGACACTCAATACGATCTTATTAAACTGTTTATATCTTTATTATATTTCGAGATTTTTAGATATAATTAATGGCAATAAGTGTTACTACAGTATGGAAGATCCAGGATATTGTAATAATATTTGCATTAAATGATTAAAAATTATTAAACATTGCGTTCATCTATATGACCGCCTCTTTGGGCGATAACAGCAGCCACTACTCGCGGCTGTCTGGCAATAAGTTTTTTCATTGTTTCTTCCTGAATTTCATACCAGAATTTCATTCCTCAGTTTATAAGCACTAAAAGGCAATGACTTCAGGTGTCTCCATAAGATCAATTTTTGACCGATTTCAGTTGTTGTTTTTTCATTTATAATAAATTATGTCAAATATTAAGTTCATCGATATTTTTAAACCCTATATGGTTATCTGAGACAAGATCGGAAGCCAAAACTATGCTAGCGCATTTTACTTAAAGAATATTTCACGCATTTCTAACAATGAGGAAGTGTCCAAACACTTATGCACGGTAGTGTATATATGTTTAAACGTGGAGTTCGATAAAAGGCCGCAGATTCCGAATGACCGTTCTTTTTCTTGAGCAAACATGATGCAGAGAATTCAGCATATGAATTAACCGTCCACGGTAAACGAGTACATTTTTGACGATTCCATCTCTCGATGAGAACGCAAGGCAGACGGAATTGCACACGAGAAAAACGAAGAGGAACCGACGAGTCGCCACGTAACGATTGGATCGCCACAAAGGCTCGTTAGGTCCGAGTACAGAATTTTCTAAGGCTTCGGAAACGTGAATCTCTTTCTCTGGTTCGTGTAAACGGTGCATACGACGTCTCCTTTCGACTTTTCCTAGGATAAAGTCGACCCTCGGTATCGCGTATCGCATCCTCGCGCAGATATTTATGAGAATATTCTGCGGCTTTGCGCACGCAAGATGTTGGAAAGTAATGAAAAGTTTTCAGGAATTTGAATAACAAGTAGAAGGAACAGAGATGGGAACTGGGAAGGATTTCTTCAATCCGTTTTATTTTTGAATCCTTGCAAGCAATATGCATTCCTGGTACGACTATCCAACGTAGTATTTTCTACGTTGTGAGCAATGAATGGAAAGTACAATAAATACTAAATGGAATGTGCTCGAAATGTATCTAAGACACAGTTGGCCATGACTATTTACAGCGATAAGACGATACGTATTTCAGTATGTGTAGATAGTAGTATCATTTTCAACGTAATTAAATATTGATTTATTTACATCTATTTGTGAAACGTTTTCCCTGTATAGGTCCTTGCTGTTTTGAGATAACATAAGATGCATTGGTGCTCGTATTTTTCGAAATCGTATCGTATTTTTTTTACTATGAAAGACTCAAAAATCCAGGTAATTCTATTATTTCTACAAAATACTGATTTTAATATTTTCCACTGTGCTATCTTGTGTAGGATGGGAATCGACTTATAACTGAGCCGTTTATTTTGAAAGTGGTATAAGTCACTCTGTCTTTAAATCGAGAAATTTAAGGGTTTGCGTTTTAACACCCTTACAAATATTGATGCCAACTTCCGAGAAGATTGCTTGTATTCCTTATTTCAGAATACTTAATTTTTTCTCAGTTGAGAGAGTATATATGTTGTTACGCAACACCCAGTAGTATTAATGTTACTGAGTTACGGGACATGTCAGTTGTTTATAAATAAATAAGAGATTCTATGGTTAGAGCTCCTCGTTGACGGACGTGTGTTTGAAATAAAACGTTGTCATTTTTCTATAAAAGTGTGTTAATCATTTTACTATGTCCAAAAGGACTTTGCGTGTGCGGTCGACCCGTAACAATGGTGTCAGAAGTGGGTGGTGTCAGTACATCATCCATCACGGTGATTTTGTAAATATACTAGCTTCAGAATCCAATACACTGTTTTCATTTCGCAAGGTAACACTAAAACTACCGACGTTATATCTATTAAAATTTGGCTATACCGAATAAGTACTTTGGCAGAAGAGAAATCCAGAGGCGGACAAGATAGTTGATTAACTAATTTACGTTTTACATGATAGGAATGGAATATTTACTTCATGGCTGCCCTATGAATTTAGGTAATTTTTAGAAAAAAATTGGGAACCGGTAATTTTGACCAGCTTGGTAGGTTTAGTGTTAAGAATAATTTCGTGGGTGGTGTCGCAAAAGTTCTGCAATTCCCCGGTCGATTGAGACACGTCAGAAGAAAATTGCAAATAGTGAGAACAATATACCGTGTACTCCGATAAAGATTTTTCCTATCACCTACTCCGTTTGTACGTCGATCCTTGAAAACGCAGTTTACGCATTATCTGTAATATGTCAGCAGGAAGAGGAAGGTTTAAATCCAAGATAAAAATACATCTTCTCAGTGCGCCTTATTTTATCTCGAATTACCGTCGAAAGTTGAAGAGACCGCGGAAAGAGACAATTAAAAGTTTAAGCTGAAATAGCACCGCCGTCGACGTCACTTGGACAAACTGGATTCTTCGTGCGGCAAGGAAAGTTTTCTTTAGCTGGAACAACAGCGGTTTAAAACAGAACTTTACACGATGATTTAAAATGCTTCGCTCGGCTAGTTTTAAAGGACGTTTAGTTCTAATGTATTCTGATCTCGGAACAGAATTCCTGCTCGGTAGCTCGTACGTCGTGGATGCAATAAAACGCACCCAGGAACTCCCTCAAAGAACGTCCTGTGAATTACAATTACGCCGAGTGAAATCGAAAATTCGAAATACTGAAATTCCGCTGAGTAAAGTGGAGCGGTTTTACGAGTCGATGCTGCATTTCAGTTGCGGGAAATGTGCGAAGGATTTGTAGAATGTTATTCATTAATATCAAATAAACCAAGAAATAGTTTACATATATTATAACGATAAATAGCGATTTTTTAATATCACAAGAATGTGGAACCAATGCAATTGCCCTGTTCCTACGAATTTTTAAATTAGTTTTATTTATACCCCCTTTTTTAATCATTAAGTTACGTTTCTTTTAGTCGCCACTTTAATCCAGATCATAAACATTTGAAAATTAGTTACCTGCACAAAATCAGCACATCCTTTTCTTACTTTCACAAGGGTTACTTTTTATTTACTACCGATATACGCAAGAAACACGGGGAATTTATTATAATTAATACTTTTTTTGCAGTGCTCCCTTACGCGCAACAAATTCAGCTACTCCAAACCAAAAGTTTACGTTTATCAGCTTAAATAATGCCAGGAGAGAAATTAGGTAGAAGTCATCTTGAAATTAATAACATTGCGTATTTAAATAAAGTATTCTTTAGTACCTGCTGTAACAGTCTGCTTCAAATAAAAAGTAAACAGCTACGAGGAATTTCATTTCATTCATTTCGGACAATCGTAGTGAAACAGGAAAAATTAATTAGACTGCGGGGATGTAGGATATTTACATTGAACATATTAAATCGTATCATGAAGCAGAGTAGTGTTGGTGCTTTTAAAAAAAACAGTAAAGTCCCTTTTTGTACGAGACCTGTTTTCTGAGAGAATCCGTTTTAAATCTTGTGGAATGAAAATGTGGAGTGTGTGTGTATTGGACTATTAATAAGTCTCGATTCACATTTAATGGAGTTCTTCATTTTTTAAAATGCCAAGTGTAAGATCTATAGTTGTTTGTTATGTATGTAGAACCTAAGAGCGCGATAAGGTAGAAAAAAATTTGAATTAGAAGTATGGTATACTTTCAAGTTATCATTACTCGTAACTGAATATCACGTATAACGTCTTATAAGCTTCATTTTCATCAGTGATAATTAACTCTTCCAATTGGAGTTACGTATTATTTTAAGTTTACGACTTCACAAGATAGGCGTACAGAATTAAAGAAGAAACAGTCTCATTTTCAGGAGCATTTAATAAAATGTAGAAGTCTCTTTCACCCCTTCGGCAAATGTAGCTTTATTTATACATATTCACGTGCTGCAAAAGGATATTTAATATTTCATCCTGTCTGCGTTTAAAAATTATGCATATCTTTTAATAACTGGAAAGTTACCGCAGAATAAAATTTACCGTTAAAATAAAGAGAATTATCGAAGGAAGTTCCAATATGATAAAAGAAGCTATTAAGAAAAAATGAGTATGAAGCTTGTACTCGTTCCAGGGTAATACATGAAAATCTATTTCAAAGCATTTTCAATGAAAACATTGAAAAATCTCTAACTTCGTGCGCCGCGATGTCTCTTGAAAATTAATTTATCGCGAAGTAGCACTAACGTGCCAGGATTTTTTAATTTATTCACATAAATCAAATTTCCTCCACGGACACTTTTTTTCTAGCTGCGTGCACTTGGCGACACGAATTTCTCTCGTTCGACCAATTGATTTAACGAATACAAAATTATACATTCAATCCGTGCACGATCCATGGGTATATAAAAAATTGATTTCATTTCAGAGATGACATTCCATTTACCTCTATCATAGAATACCGATCAGCATTAATTTCATTTCGTTCGGCTAGTTGTGCACGAACAATTTAATCAATTTCTCCTCGCTATTCCATTCTGTATCATAAAAATCGACGGCCAGTAATCGACTGCAAAAAAGAAGTGAAGAGATAAAACAAGTTATCAGCGCTGCTACTTCGAAAACGGATTAATACTTTTGACACGGTTATTGACAACAGTCAACTGTACAGAATTGCCAATTTACTGATGTACCACATGAACAAATAACTGCTCTGCCTTCTTAGGCATTACGCAATTCATTCTGCAACTTCAGAGACGTAATTAACCCCTTGGCTACTGTGGGCGTATATACGCGCTCAGGAATTCTGCTTCTGTGACACGAAGAACGCATATAAGCGCTCAACACAGTTTGGTTTTCTGACACGGAGGGCGTATATAAGCGCTCAATACATTATTACTTATATTGTAAAAAAAGCTATACATTAACGGTAAATTTTTAATATTTATAGTAGCAATTCGGTCAATAATACGAAGAAATGAATAATATTGTTTTAATATAAGTAGTGAAATACAGTTTTTTGATTATTGAAATGTTTTACACAAAAAAGCATCTCTACCCAAAACTTTGCCGTTCTCGGCGGACATTGTAAATGAATTCCTACCCGTGTGGTACGACCGGTGCGTCTCAAAGTCTGCCATAGTCAAAGGGTTAATCCTACCGCCGCATGCCCAACGGCAGCTGTTTTCATCTTCTTTTGTACGGAAGAAGAAAACTTTTGACCTTTACAGATCCGAAAGGACAAGGATTAGCCTCATTACGGTCGAATAATAGTAGGACGGTGCTTTGCTAAAAATGGTACGCCGTCGTAACGAGCTATCTCTTATACTGATGGAATATTTACTTGGCAGCTGAGGGGTAACTTGCTCTGATTCGCCCGACGGATAGGGACGTCCCTCTCCCACGCGCATTTTCGATTTTGACGCGCTATTGGCAAGAGAGACCCGCACATTCGTTGCGTCGTCATGTGAACGACGAAAGTAGTGTTTTATTTTCGGTTGTCATTCGTCGATCCCAGGTTTCCAGGACCGACGGCGGGGATGGGCGGTGCGAAAACAATCTCCCCTTCCGCCCCAAGTGCCTTGTTTCTGGTCGCTCACTATATATCCATCTGGCGAATCAAACTAAGACACTTGCCACGCTCCATCAGGTCTTTTGCGCTCGGTATAGTACATACAGGGTTAGGCGATTGATGTGTTACCAACTTCACACCGGTATATCTGGCAACGCGATATTGGAAACTATGTCAAATTCATACCAATGACAGCTGTTTATATTGTTTACAAGCTACCACAAGCATTTGCGTCTAAGTTTTATAGAATAAAAGTTATTCGAAATGGAAATCAAACGTAATAGTGTGATTGCGTTCCACACTTCATTTCGTCCACACAATGGCTTTCGAATTCGCCAGATGCAAATCCGATGGACTATTCCATCTGGGCCATTTTGGAGAGCAAGGTGAGGACGAAAAAATATGTCAGTAAGGATGCGCTGAAGAAAGCCATTGTACAGGAATGGGCCAAAATACCGCATGATCATATTCGTGCAGCATGCAACTCATTTTTTAACCGTTTGAAGGCCATAGTCAAAGCAAAAGGTGGCCACATCGAGCTAAAGTGAATGGATTCTAAAACTTTTATTATTTCCACACTTTTTTGTAATTTGAATCAATAAAAAATAATTTCACCCAAAAAAGATATGGTCGTTTGAATAAGTAACAGTTCAATCGCCTAACCCTGTATTATAGATCCATGTGCCTTTGAGTTTGAAAGAGTTAATACAATCGTATTGAGATTACAATTCTGAGGTAAATATTATCATAATCCGACATTCTGTGACAATGGAAGTTGTTTTTCAGCCATCACCTTTCACGCTTAAGGGATCAAGAGTTAAAACACAGTATATAATTGTTTTTATCCATAGTTACCTGCCTGGCGCACACATCGGCCACGAAATCGGATTAAAGATTCATTGCCGCCGGATAGGACTGTGCTAGTTACTCACCTCCGATTGCGAATCGTTTTTATCGAACAAAAAATTCTCCAATAAGAGGCAGTTTCGATAGTTCCTATATTGGAAGCTACGTTCAAAGGAGCAATGCATTTATTGCTCCTTTGCTCCTCTTTATGAATAGCAATCTACAGATAATTGATTTTTTAGATGGCTTTTCAATTATACTTCGTACAGACGCATGTGTTAAAAAGTATAAGCTGTAGCAGAAATATCTTTTTTCATCGCTAGCAATTTACCGCCATTAGTTTCGTGCATGAACAATTTATAGCTTACGAATGATCGCTACCGCCATACATTTATTACTTATGTAGGATGATTAAATAATGAATTGGAAAAAAAACAAAAATTAATTTGTTCTAAGATGATTATAATTCATTACTTATTATTAATAAATTCACTGCGATAAATCAGTAATTTATTAATTAACAATAGATTTTGATAATTATACAGTAAAGGTCCCACCTCACCGATTTCAATGATTTTTTATATGTTGCCAGGATAATGATTTTCACATGCTATGCACATTTCAGACTGGGTACCTGTCACCGGAGGGTCTAGTTTAAATTAGGTGTATGTAAGAAACAGATAAATTAGTGTTGGTTAGGCATAGTTTTAAATGAGAGCGGCCGGGAGACGGTTCGACTAACAATAAATAAACGGTAAACTGCTGGTGATGAATTGCTGGCAGTGAATTTTCCTAGACCCCCAAATAAATTTTGGAGAACTATATCTCACGTATGTTTCCATATGTTGCCTTTTTCGCTGTAACAGCATACGTATACATCGGATTTTCAAAGTCGATTTTCTCGAAAACTGAGCCATCAATTAAAAAAATTTATTTCATATTTGTTCTTACATTTTCATAAGGAATCACTTAGTGTTCATCTGTTCATGTTATCCCGTCGCACCCTGTATACGTATAAACGTTAAATATAACCCAAATACGATTTACAATTTGCAATTCATATCGAAAATGTTCACGTCATGTCATAATAACGTAACGTTAAATTTTCCCGTAATAACTATTTTCACATGCCACACTTTTATCGTCAAAAACGAGACTGTTACAAATCCTGATTTCTCTCCGATTTCTTTTTATTTTTTTAGTACGGGATTTGCAGAATCTACGTCGCAAAAAGGTTTTTTTCCGAATGCTGTACGAGTTATCAGCGGTATGGGTTGTGTGCGATACGACTTTAAAAGTACAAACAGCACTTCTTCTGTGGTGATAAATCAAAGAAATGTTACGAGTCTTTTTTTTTTAATTTTACGAAGTAGTTATTTACGAAAATTATTTGAAAACTTTAAGAATGTAAAGTATTAGTACCGTAAGTTATTTCTGATAAGTATTTTATTATCAAATTTTCAAGAGGAATTCATTTAAACTGCTCGGCTTCCGAGCTAGATGTACATAATAAATTTTTTGCAGCGTGAGTGACTTTTTTTCGCGAACATTTAACAAGTACTTCAATTCAACCACTGCACCCTTTTCCAGCTTTTCAATTTAATCTAACGCGGTAGGAAGTAATTTACAGCATTTAAACTATTCTCTGCATCACATTCGGGATATTCGAACGATCATACTCTTTACATAGCGAGTTTTTTGTTTTTGGAAGAAAAAACTTTTAATATACAATAAAACGCTAACTCGATAAAAATATTGCCGAAACTGATGTTTCTTAATGAAATGATTAAAAAATACATATAAAGAAAAATAATCAATAGTATTGTGTCATTAATTCTTTGTTGCCCCTCAGTGCCGCCCTTTAGATAAACACATGTTTTTTGACTTACATTGCCAACATCAAAATTGAAAAATTAAAAAAGTACTCCAAAGTACCCTCTAAAAATTTCGAGAGTATTTAGTTTAACCCTTTGCAGTCCCCTCGGGCTATACTCGACATAGTTTTCCACTTCATTTTATTTTCTAACGATATACCTACTTTTCAAATTCATAATGATTTTGTAATATCACCTAATTATCCGTCAGTACCTATAGTTACTGCTATCATTAAAAAAATTAATAACCAACGACAGAAAATGTCGGGCAATTAATTTGATTTAATTTTTGATTTGATTTGACCGGACATCGTTTCGTCACTTCTATATACGACCTTCACTATGGACAGAATTGCGTTTTTATATACCTTGCATTTATAACATTGTAGGATAAAGTGAATATCGTGTTGCACTGTGCTTTAAAGCTTCTTGCGATATGTCCTACCCAACAAATAATAATGCTGAACTTTTCACATTTTATTGGAAAAATTAGAACTCAATAATGACTTAATGATATACACCCGTCTTAACCCTTTGCACTCAGACTGATTTTTACTATGAGCTACCAGCTACTCCGAATATTAACAATTGTGCGAGTGCACATCTGTAGAAAATTGAAAATCTTGCTTTGTCATGAGAATAGAAGTGCATACATTTTAAAATTATGTTTTACAATATAACAAATATAAAAAAAACATCGGATTTACCTGACAATGGAATTGTCAGCTTTTATTACAATGTCCCCGCTGCGGGGACAACGGAGTGCAAAGGGTTTTAAAAGAGGTAGAATTCAAATGAATTTAAAAACATTAGGAAAATGTATATAACAAAAATTTAATAGCTGATACATACTTTATAGTATGCCTGAAAAAATATCTGAATTAGTTTGGCAAAATGTTTGATATTATCAATCAATAAAATAGCAACAAAATATTTTCTACCTATTTCGTAATAATTAAATATACCAATAATTAACGGATCAAAGCGACTTTGATCATCTCGAGAAAATATTTTCTCTGGCTTTATATGCCAATCAATTCCCTGGAAACAAATTATTCTGTAATCGTCTGTTAAATTGGCCTAAAGTTTGAGTGTAATAGGAATATTTCTACATCAGGGTGGATAAGTTTCATTAAATGATTGCCACTTCCACTGTCTGAATAGAAGTAACCAATTTGATCTCGAAATGTAATCCTATTACATGAGAGAACGTTATAACTTAATTTGTCGATGCAGAGCTGTAAGGATCTTAAGGTGTATCTGGGGACTGCATATCCGCACAAGTTGCGAAACTGAGCATAACTGACGATGTTTCATCAAAGCTCTTCGATACATTCCCATCAGCGTATGTTCATGTCGTAATCTGTGCCGGTATGATATTATCCCATTTCATAATTAAGCAGAATTATCGTTAACTTTTACTATATCCTCGTTAACGTTGTAGCTTCGAATAATGTTTTAGTTTACTTTAAATAATACGTAATACGAATTGACACGAAGCATTTAATTAGAGAGCACAATATCTCTGTATTGTATTTCGGCAACCTAGTTTCATAGGTGCACCAATTTACTAAATTGTTTATTGGAATGATTAAAAGAAGAATCCTCGATGACCGGAGCTCCGTTCATTAACCTTCTATCATTCTTGGCGATTTTAACGAAACAACCCATGTTACATCCGTGGAAAAGTTCTCTGATATTAACGCTTGTAAGTTCATGAACTATTATAACTTTGTGCCTGATGAAACATTTAAATTTATATTCCATCGGAACTTCTACCTTGTGTATTCTGAGAATCCAATCGAATTCCGTATACTCAAGATAGTCTAGGTCAATTTAAGACCGGTAAAACAGCGCGGCAAAAGTTTGATAAAAAAAAAGATGCAAACGATGTAGACACATTTTTTGTAACTTATTTATATATTTCTACTGTGGCGTCCATTTCAAAAACGTCGATATTGGTAGCGAGCTGCAGGAAAACTTATAAATGTCTCAAACATGATCACTGTCCGAGTGAAGTTAAGAGCAAGTTTCACTTGCAAAAAATTTTTATTCAAATTTGATATTGAAAAAACTGACATTTGTTTCATTTTCTCAAAGTAGACATTTGCAAAATTAAAAATGACGAAGAATTTGTTCGAATTAGTGAAATTGACGAAGTTATAAATGGATAAAGAAGACAGCGCAATATTCTCATATATATGTGTAACTAGTATGAAAAAATTTGAAAGTGTTTTTCTTGAAACAATATTTTCAGTGTTCTGCGCTGTTATCGTCTGAACGTAAATTATGAAGAAAAAATAATTCGTAGTATTTCTTTTAGCACGTTGAAAATGGAAAAAGGCAAGAAAATAGATATTCAGTATTCAAAGTTCTGTCATTTTGTAAGTTTTCATATTTTTATATATTTTGGTTCACACAAGAATGCATATAATAAAAAAGGTATTATATTATTTTGCTTCAAACATAGTAAAATAATTTCGAAGTAATAAGTTTAGTATTTTAGAATAGTTTAAAGTTTAATCGACGCTGAACTCTATTACAAATAAATGACACAAATAATATAAAATGCAATACAAAGGTGCTTTATTTTATTTCTAAAGAGAGATGTCTGAAGAAATATCGTGCAATTACTTCAAGGAATATAAAATTTCGAACGAATTTGGTACAAAAAGAACAGAGCCATAAAATACCGTAAATAAGTAGCGCAACCTCACACCAAGTATGCAGGGTATACAATATTTTTCCGTGCACACATTCTGAGCCTATTATATGCAATAATGTAAGAAAGAACATCTTTTATGGAAATTACTGTAATATACTGTCGGTATAAAGTACACATAATTAATTTGCAAACTAACAGTTCACTAATACCGATTAAAAATCGTTGAAACACTCTGGGATAGTAAACATCACACGCAAAACAGATCTACGTAATCTTTTAGCAGCACAATTAAGCAGTCTTACAATTTATTATTTCATTGGTTTATTTTCATATAACATTTTGTTCTTATCTTTCTGCATAAAATATGCTCGCAACGTTTGTACAGGAAAATATCAGACACCCTGTATATTGCAAAAAACGTTAATGTTACTTCTATCAAAATAACGTGCAATGACTTGGGAAAACTGCTTTCAAATAAATTGAACTCTTTGCCCGACGATAAGAAGTGACACCGGGACGCGGTAAATGGAATAAGAGTATGTTTTCTAAAAACCATGAAATTGAAAATACCAGTGGGACACGACATAATCAAACTGTTTTCATGCTGCTAATATTACGTTAAATTATACGATATCAGGAATCATTGGCAAATTTTTATTACAGCAGTTGAATTCTGCATTTTGGCACACGCAGTTACAGAAGAAATCGTAGAGTAAGAGGTTAAAGTATTTACGTACAAAGCACGTTATTTAACACTAGAACTACCAAACCAGTCAAAATGACTGGTACACAATTTTTTCCAAAAATTCTCCAAAATTATAGGAGACTCATAGAATAGATATTCTCCGTCCATCTCATAAAACATAAATTACCGGATCGATCATCTTCTCCACCTCTGAATTCCCCTTTCTTCAAAGTACTTATTTAATATATTTAAATATAACAGGTTTAATGCCGGTAGTTCTAGTGTTAAAGGTTGTTTCAAATAAATGGCAAGCGAAATACCAATTCCATACTCTATCAGAAATAAATAATGAACCTGAGAGAATGCAAGTAATACTAAGAAAGTTCATATTACACTGGTTAATCATCGTGAAATAATTTCAGAAAATTGATTTCAGTATTTTAAGGATATGAGTAAAACCATCAACGCGGAACCGTAGGATAAACAAACACTGCAACCTAATACAAAGCGTAGCATTACAAAAGGTTCCTCTGATCCTGCTCAGGTGTACTCGTATAAACGATGTGCAGTAGCGTATCACCAAAGTCTCTCGATAATTCAGGTTACGTCTCGTTACTCGACTATCGATCGTACCCTGTAATTCTATGAGGACACATGAATGCACATGCGTGTACACAGGTGTGAGGTCATGTGCAAGCAGGTGTCAACTGTACGAAGGAGATTTGCACGCTTTAACGGCGCCGTTCGCGACAGCGTCACGACAGAGGGACTTCAGTTTATGGATTATTTATTGGTTTTTCGTCGTGTTTTGGAATTATGAATGTACACCAACGGCCCTCGTAAATATCTGGATCACCGCACATTCATTACGCACCCTGTAAATGTATATCTCTGCCGATTAATTCTGTTAACTGAAAGGACAATAAATATTGATCATGCAACTGTAATTAAATGTACCGCCATCGCGTATGTTTCAAAATTGGATGTTTACTTTTCTTTGATGTTACGTGTCTTCGGAATGTTGGGAGAAGCAGTGACTTTTAAAGGAAAGCTTGTGATTATGGGATTTAACCTGGCTATGGTCATTAATTCAAGTACACAGCCAAGATCCTTAAATTGCAAATAATCCGAGCATAAATATTTAAATTTGTGAAGTATCGAAAGGACATAGTAATTGTGTAAATATATCAACTGAATACTTTTAAGAAGTACTTTCATTTTATTATACTAAATGTAAAAGAACGTATTATATTATCAACGGACAGTATAGTTATGGATAACCGGAATCGAATGATATTCGTAGTTTGTCGGCTGTTAGGATTACAATTTGTCTACGTAAGTCGATTGCGTCTGTGTGCACGATTGCATATTAAATATGCGACCAAAAATTGAAGCCGAGCAGAAGTGTGTCACAAGCCGAGGAGAAACGGAAGTTTGAAAGTCGAAGACGGAAGTAGCATAGAATGCAAGACGATGTAATTCGAAAGACGGATTACATTTTAAAGACGTATTACATTTGAAGTAGTTTGGTCTAAATATTCATTGTATTGTTTGTTGAGTATCGTTGTTTTAAAAGTCAGTGTTTCACTTCTTTCAGTGCGATTTATTTTTTATCCGAACGCGCTTTTGATTTAATTGCATGCTTACGGTGTTTGCATCTAAAAATAAGCTGGAAACTATAATAAGGGGAATTTAGAAATGATTTGTATCTCTTTTAAAACGTTTATTGAAGAGAAACGACATATTTATTCTATTATATATTTCAAATAGTTATTCCTCATCTTAATATGGCCAAATGTTCAGCTACAGATTTAAGGCCTATACATTAAAAATGACGCGAACAAGGAAAACTGATACTTGTACTTTGTATCAGCTTTCAGATCGCGCCGTATGTGCTTGACACATAAAATTTCAAGAGAATCGATCAATGCAAAACAATGTCAAACACCACTCCCTTTTCCTGAATATTTTGAAAAGTTCTAGACGCAAAAGAATTATTAACAGAAATTCAGTACTTATATACATTCACTGTAAAGTATAAGAATAAGCAACCTAATCATTTAAAAAAAATGAAATTAAATAGTACGTATATTTCGATTCCAAAACCAAAATTATATCGTATGGCAAGGGGATAAATTATTCGCCACATTAAAACTGCGCAGAATTGATGTGATGAAAGTAATACGAAGTATTCAGTCCACCGCAATCAAAGCCTTATGTACTCTGCGACACAGTGTGTGTGTAATCGAGTATTATCATTTTTTATAATTCCGAATCAGCCGAAAATAAATTATCGTATTTTGAGCGTAGCTCGACGTGACATTCCATTTCAATTAATGTTCTGCAAATTTGGACTTCGATAGCTGACAATGACCTTTCATTTTCATCTACATATCACTGAAGATCTGTAATTATCGGCATCATCTGATATCAGTGAATAACCTATGGCAAAGAGTGTCCTCAAATTAATTTCATTTAGCTAATGAAAAATAGGGAAAGTACTGCGGACTGCAGAGGATTAACGTATTCACTGCCAACTGCGAGATATCTCGTAACGTGTGATATAAAGTTGAGTCAATAAGTTAGTGTTAATGACCAAGTATGGGCAATAATTTAAAAATAATATACATTATATTCTTCGTACAATTACAAAAGTCAAGTGTTTACTATACTCACAACTAATTAACGTATAAAGCCTCTCTGTTCTCTTCAGACTTTACCACGCAAGCCAGAACTTCCTTAATTTTCCCGACAGTGAATGGGTGAAAGGGTTAAAAATTTTCTTCACTTTGCATAAAAACTGATAAGAATCCCATAAGTACGTCTTGTCAATTTTCAAAATACTATCATGGTTTACACATGTGTTATCAAGTTTCAGGATAATGTTGTATCTTATCTCCATCGTCGTGCTGGGGGACGCAATTCCTTAAGCCCTCCATCAGGCTATTTGCCGATCAAGATCCGTCGAGCGTATCAAAGAACCGATTCAATTAGGAGAATTCAATCCGAAATCGCGCAGTGGCGCACAGAAGAAGCGCTTTAGAGAAAGAAAAAACGACCTGCATCAAAGTCGTTTTTGAACTCTAAACACAGGATCGTATTTTATGGGATATCGAAGAATCGTACGTTATTTCGTATTGAATGTGACTGAAAATACATTATTTTATGGAGGAGTTGTTGTACTTGACAAACTTGCGTTTATTATTTACAGCAGGCGTATCAAACTTATTTAATCCCTTGCACTACAATCACGAGTGGCACTCGTGATGCGCTAGATGGAATAGGAAATTTTGAAGCTTCTCGAAAATGATCAAATTAAAAATGTCAGTGGAAGAACACACGATAAAATTATTTCTATGTTATTAACACATTACCGACCGCTATTGTTTGAGCATTCTACCCATTTTAAAAGATTTCTTTCGGCTTAGATTACCTAAAGCAAATTACTATCTCTTTGAAAATTACAAATGATTCTCACTGACTCCTTAACACACTTCCACTACAATAATAAATAACAAATTAGTGATTGCCGTGGGAACCGATTAATAAACTAAAAGTCTAAGCGTTGATGACAAAGAGCCTATTTATAGGCTACCGGTCGGTAAAGTGTTAATATTCCGTTAAGTTCTAAGATATATCAGGAAACACAGGCAAATTTTTATTTTAGTAATTAAATTTTCAATTATTGCGGAAGCAGGCACAATAGAATTCGTAGGGCAAGGGGTTAAACAACAGTACATTTATTGCGACAAGTAAGATTCACACAAACCACATGACATTTGTATGCACCTCAGACTTGTTGAATTAATCATTCTTGCTGAAGATCTGTGGCACACGACGACCAATTGAAGTGCACAGTTTTTCGTTTTATAGTGGTTATATTTACACTGTATACAACATTCAGTTTAAACTTCGCTTCGGCTGAATATTAGTTGACATTGGTATAGACTCATGCGGAATACAGATGCACAAATACTCGGTACAGGGTTCAGATATTTGGTGTTAAAATTATATCTTGGCAAAGCCTCCAGCTTCTATGGAAGCGTTTGAAACTCTCTCCCGCCACTCGTTAGAGCTACGAATTTCTTGGTAACGGTAAGGAGGGCCTCCGAGTGTTTGCAGGAGGATGAATTTTGCCAAGGTCAGGAAAATTCCTTGCCAAAAAAATTTTCAGAGTTTATCCTTGAGTTTATCCAGAGTAAATCCTTGGGAGCTTTAAAGGGGTCGCTCGCAGACACCAACAACATTTACAAATCTTTAAATCATATTTTGAAATGAGGATTCAGTTTAACCCCTTGCCCTATGACTTATTTTGTAACTGCATCTGTAATAATGTAGCTTTAAATTGCTAAAATGAACATTGATCAGTAATTCTTGATATATCGTGTAATTTAACGTGATATTAGTATTATAGAAATAATAATATCGCGTTGCGTCTCATTAATATTTCCAATTTCGTAGGTTTTGCAAAACTTACAAATTTCCTATCCAATTTATTGCATCACGAGTGTCACTCGTTATTGTAGGGCAAGGGGTTAAATAGGATAATTCAAAGGCAATCTGTAATTAACCCCTTGCGGTCAAATGACGAGTCTAACTCGTCATTGGTATGCCATGTCACTCTGTACAATGACGACCTACAGTCGTCATGTGACTATAGTTACCGATAAATATGATTATTAATTTAGTTAACAATATCGTGTAGTTAACAATATGTGTAAATTGTAAAATGAAACGTGTTTTTTTAAATAAAAATTAGTTGGTTATTTAAGGCACAGTTTTTCATGATTAAATTGTACCGGAAGGGGTTAAGTGTGTTTAGTGTAATAATGTAGGATTGAAATGACTATATCATTGCTTTTATTTAAACACGTACCTAATTTAATGTTTTTGTAGCACTTTTAATTTTTTTACCATATTGTACCACCCACAGCTGGCCAGTGCATTATAGCAAACAGCATAGCAACGGCGCGACGCTTACCAGCAATTTTCTTCAGAAAAAATTATTCTGCTTCTTTACTTTATTTTAGAACATCGCAGGCCATATAAAATTACATGCAGGACTGCATGTGGTCTGCGGGCTGCCAGTTCGACACTGCTGTGTTTCAAAATACAAAAATATTAAAGAGTAATTTAATGTAGTGTTATGCCTTAGCAGACATCTATGTTTCATGTATCTGAGATAACGTTTCGTCTTCAGAGTTGTAAAATGATGAAACTCGTTAAGGTATTTCATGAACGAGGCAGGTAATTGTTAGTCTTTGACGGTAATGTAGTGAAGTTCAGGAGCGATAAGAATGATACTCCTAGGAAAGCAATTTCTGGAGATGTTAGAACTAAGTAAGTTTGCAGTAAGCATTATGTGATACGTGTAGGAGTGAAGAGAGTAAACTAATTTATAGAATATGCAATAGGAGTTGGGTAATAGAATTTCCTTGTTGATACGTAAATTCATAACATGATGTAAACGTACTAAAGTTATGTAATTTACGTATACATGCGACAAGGAATTATTCCATATTTTCAATTAGCAAAATACGAAACCGCTTGTTGATGACGGAACACGTTCCACATTATTGCTTTTAAACAATTCAATGGTTGGAGAAGACAGTAAAAGAACTGTGTAATTGTCAGTCCCGAAATAAGTAAGATATTTTAAAACATTCATTAGAAAGCATTAAAATAAGTGCTGAAAAAAATATGTATGAAAAAAAATGTTCTCTTCAAGGAATTCTAAACGAAGAATTATTGACTGTCTTCGACTTAACTCTTTCTTTTTGAGGAGATTCTTAACACTAGAACTACCGGCGTTAAATCTGTTATCTTTAAATATATTAAAAAAGTATTTTGAAAAAAGGGAAATTCAGAGGTGGAAAAGATGATCGATTTGGTAATTTATGTTTTATAAGATGGACGCAGAATTTATATTCTATGACTCTTCTATAAACTTGGAGAATTTTTGGAAAAAATTGTGTACCAGTTATTTTGGCTGGTTTGGTAGTTCTAGTGTTAAATGAAGTTTTCATTGACTCTGCAGAAATAAAAAAAAATGATAGATATGTAACAATTTGTTTCCAATTGAAGGATTTCAGTTCCACCAGATTCATATAAACTTTAATGAACCATCTATTATAGAAACAAGTTGAAAGTGAGAGAACTGGAAATTTTTGTTATTCTGTCAGCGAAATATTAATATCTTGTATAAATTCAACGTATTTCACTCTTATCGATACGATTATTCATTCTTGGATAATAAATAGTGTATGTCACCAACGACACGCGAAAATGAAAGTGTCAGTTTTTGTGTCTGATCTATGACGGTAGTATACTACTGCGGCTAAGCGAATAAATCATTCCAGTAAACTCAACAAAAAGAAGTCGAACATCGATTGCTCGCTTTCTGCTGATTTACGACAATTTATAGAGTATTATGGGATGCATAGGGCGCTCATTACGGATAATAAGCTGATTGAAGTGCTATTTGTTTTAAGCCTTGGCGGCCTTGCAAAGCTAATCTGTTATCATAGGAATTTCGGCTTTGGGATTTAAGGATAATTTTCAGCAACTTACTAATAATGGACGAGTAATGTTATCAAAAGCGGACATGTAACGTTTACCTCACGAAAAAATCAGATACAAAAAGAAAAAAGAAACAACACCGAGATTGCACAAACTAATACAGTCAAATATTTAGGACCACACATAGGTACACTTGGGCTTGAAATTAACATGAAAACGACACATCACTGCAAGAATTGGATAAATCACATTAAAAAGAAAGCGAATGGCATGGTTGATTGGCAAAAAATCTAAAGTTAGTTTAAAAAATAAACTACTTATTTATAAAACCATTAGACAGACTGTTTGGATGTATGGCATACCAGTTTGGGCTATTGCAGACAAAATATATTTAGACAAAATTGCGGCCAAGTCAATTACGCCATGTTCAATCATCAATGCCCCTAGTTGGTTAGAAACGAAGAGATAATGAAGGACTTAAAGATTAATGCAGTAAAGGAAGAAATGTTTAAAGCGGCTAAGAACAACAAAGTGTCACGTACCGAAAAATTTGCTTTATTAATCCTGGCATTAATAATGAAAAAGCTAGGTAATTGCTGAACCATTTGGAATTTCTCCATCAGCAAATACCTAGACGTTTAATACAGTTTAGTACATTTCACGCCGGGTACCTCGCGAGCCAAGAAATCATCGACATTTCGGACTACTTTAGAAATGAATAAACAGCCGAAATGACGGTAACCATTTTGTCCTTCGTTCATCAAATCGCGAGGTACGCGGACGTGAGATACGAGGACGGAATCATTCGAGTCGAAGTATCGGCAAAAGTAGTTGCGCGAAATAGGGCTCAATCCTCGAATTAAATTTAATCTACGATATACATGTATATACAAACGATATAGTATTGTTTATATTTTCACCAAGTGAAAAAGGGTCCTGTATGGAACCTAAACAGATATCCCAATCCACACAGTTTTTCCTTTAAAAATCAAACCTTACCTACGAGGGAACGGCTTCCGCTCGGCCCAATAAAAAAATAAACGTCCTCGTATATAACAAAGGAAGGATAGAAATGCATGTTACTCCGTGGTCCAATGACATACACAGACAATATATATCGCATAGATTTAAAAATAACATTCTCTGCCTACCTAATAAAACAATAACGTCTATTAGGAATGATAGAAATAAATTATTCGGATCAATTGAACAACAATAAAAATGTTACATCAATGGAGTTTAAGAGTTAAAGTTCATAAACGACATAGCCGTTTTCGACCGGCTGTCAAGCTATAATTGACACATTAATTTTTATTAATACTGAGAATTTTATTTCGAATTAATTTTGACTTTCGCATTTGATAATGATTTTGTATTTTTTCTTGAATACGCCTTGCTGTTTATAATTATTGCTGTCGTTGGAGAAAACTGATTAACCGACATCAAAGAGTTTTATGAAATTAATTTTATTTAGCTGATATAAACTGAAAAAATAATTCGGAACACAGAAAGTTAAAATGACTGTTCATAGTTAGATATTTGAAGTTTCCTTATCGTTTGAATTATGGTAACCGATTTGGTTAGGCTGATTGTGAGTAATATATGTATACGAACCACTTACAACAACAATTTGTAACAATCAATGTTAATGTAAATATATTCTTACCTGCAAGACAGTGGAAGTTGAAATAATATTTGTTACGAAATTGTAACGAAATGTAATATTTGAATATGAATATTTGATATAACATTTAGTTATTAAATATGATTTTGTTCTTTTATCAAGATTTGTTTTAAATGCAGTAAATCCTGCTTCAAATGTGTGCGAAACAGATATTTATAAGAGATATATTTGATTTATAAACTAAAAGGATTAAGTGGGGCAACTTTGTTTCCATTTTACGCAGAAAATCAGAGAAATACAATATACTCTGATAGCTGTGGAAATATTTAAACGTATAAGAGATATACTTTCATTGGAAACTCGATAGAAATCTAAAACCATTACGGCGGAAAAGGGATTTAAGAAAATAGAATGTGCGGGCGACTTGATGTTTTATCGATTCACTTATGCTTGTAAGATAAACACCGAGGAGCGGTTAGGAAAATAACTTTGGAGTCGAATGATAATTTAAAATACACATTAAAATTAAGATTAAAAACATACAGTAATAACGATCAACAGAGACCAAAAATGGACAATAAACACATTTCAATGTGAAATTTACATTTTCCCAAACTTTCCCGATATATCTAACTACGGTTTCTTATTTCTCGGATGTAGGACTTCCAACGGGAAAGCCAGAAAATGTCTAATATTAATTGTTGTATTTCAAATGTATCAGATGTTTTTTCCAAATTATTATACCTCGATCAGTAGGAATAATACAGCAGAAACGATCATTTGAATTTACCCTGTAATTACCTTCCCGTCAAGAAGTGGGAGTAAAGTTTGCTATATAATGGTTCTTCTGGTCACTTATCAAATAATCCATGAACAAGTAAATTCGGTCCAAGGGCACTTCTGATACAGTTATCTTGCTGTACTCCTTATCTTAGAAATTGCATTAACTTTTTAGTACGGATTCTATTATAAATACTACTACTAGATATATAGTATGTATAATATATCAACTTAAATAAGATTAGAGCAAAAATAATGGATAAAGAAAATCTTAAAATAATAAAGGAAATACGTGATTTGAGGGTAGTAAATCGGACGATAAAGCTAAGTTAAAAAGGCAGAAGAGAAAATTAGTGGAACAAGAAAGAAAATAAACTTATAATTCGTAGATAATGAATAATAAAAGAAAAACAATAAAAAAAGCAAGAAATCTTCCACTGTTGGCAGTAGACAATAATCAAAGGACGGTATCACATGTGTTTTTATTTTAACGATACGAAATGTATGATCATTTGCATTAAATTTTCTTTTAATGTGTGTAAGAAGACATTCGATATTCTCACCAAATACATGTGAAATTAGGTATACCAAGATATTAAAATAATAATATAATGAAGTTTATCAACTAAAACTGTGACTTAAAAATATACAAAACGAAAGTGGACCTTAGCAAAATGACCATAGAAGTTAAAGCCGAAAAGTATATAAGGAAACGAATATCGAAAATTCTATTCTCCCGAGCTTACTATTTGCTCTCTCCTCTTCGCACGAACACCTAAACTGCTAATTGCAACTACAAATAATTCTAAGGGGACCCATCTAATAAACACTCTCCATCAATCCGTAACACTCCCAAAACGACACCGCCTAACAAAAGACACGAAAGGAAGCAGCATTCTTACGGTAGTAAATTATTATTATCACTTGCGACCTGCACTTGATACCAATCTCTCGTTACGCTCAAGATCTTGATCCCCGAGCCATTAAATTAGCCGCTATTGTGAGCGCGAGGGTGGCATTATGCGATTGTATTACCCAAGGAAATAAGTGTTACCTAACGTACATAGTTCCTAGGTAAATAGGCTCGTTCGTGCATAGTTTATCAGAAGTTGGGGCGGCTGAACGTAACAGACGAAGGGAAAGGGCGGGAGGGTCGAGCCGATGTAGAGAAAGGAAAACAGGGAGTATGAAGGGACGAAGGGTGGCTCGGTTTATCGTAGTTCAGACTAAAACTCGCTGCGACGCGCCGATGTAATTTGTGAAGAGATAATAACCATCGGCCGTGGTATCGTGGGCTTTTTTCGTTTTATTTACTGCGTGTATTGCATTTAAAAAAGGCAATCTCCGTAATAATTTCAGTAGTGCCGGTCGGTTGATGCGCGCTTCGCGCGATCACGTATCGAAAGGATCTTTGATAAATAATAGGGGAAAAGAGGAAAACCGTCAGTTTTATTGAGCGATACAGCGTGAAGCGTTTTTTTTCAGCAGAATTGTCAGTAACATTTTCAATTAGGAAATGGGGGAAACGCTTTGATGTAATTAAATAGAGTGTAGAATTAAAGAAAGTGTAAAAATGTAGCTCGTGGTGCACGGAAATCCTCAGCTGTTTCGCGCGGCTTGTCGAGAGATGAGGCTTACTAAAAGATGCACTTTTGTTTTCCGGAAATTTAATAAAAATGCGAAACAACCAGCACTGAATATGTTTTCCTATTCGGTTACAACGTTTCGGAAGATTATTTCGAAAGCAACCGCCTTCCTTTCCCACTATCATGAAACATGTACCCGTCCTTCGTTGAAGAGAACTTATCCTCATTATTATAACGGTAACGTGGTTTCCAGGTAGCTACAGTTAACTAGCTTATTAACGTAATTAACGTAGAGAGAGAGCCCTCGAAAAGGGAAGCTTCCAGTGTCGTCGCACGAAGAAAAGAGGCACCGTTCCCCTTGCAATTTGATACGTAGCACAAAGAGACGAGTAAGACGACGTTTGGTACTTCTTCCACGAGACATCCCTGGAGACCTTTTTAGATCGTACATTCCCAGTGCTCTTTGTCCGTGCAGCATGGCACGAGGGTAAAGTTGAAAAAAGCTTTGACGATCACTCCGTCAGCCTTTGAATATCAACAAGGCGGGTCTGAAGTTTTTTCGACGGTATATTTTTCGGTCCAATATCGGCCAGGATATTTTTATTTTAATTATTCATAGTGCGCGCTGTTGGAGGTGCAGTCGATGGGCTTCTTGGAAATCTTATACCGTACGTTGCTGGGTAAATTAACTTTAGCAATTTGCGAAAACCACGCTTTCAAAGGAGAAAGGAATTTTTGAATATGAAATAAAATATAGGAAGAAGTCTGTGACGTTTATGGAGTTAGTGGCTTGGACTCTTAATTAGTGAGCAATAGTTTAAGTCCCAGTCACTTTTAGATATATACTGCTACTGTTATGTTGCATAGAACCTACAGTTTTATGTGAATTCTCAACCACCGAGACACGATATACAGGGTGGTTCACGCAATCTGCACACCCCACACAACTTTTGAAGCGTGCGTTGCAGGAAGGGTGCTGCTCACGAGGGCTGCATGGCTTGAAGGGCCACATTATGTAGTGTATGTACCCCTTCAAACCACGTAACTCCCACCCACAACACCCTCATACAGCGTACGTTTTAGAAGCCGCTCGAGGCATGCAGGCTGCATGGACCACCCTGTATATGTATAAGCCGAAAAGAGAGTAGCAACAACAACAAAATAGCAATATTTTGTGAGTGAAGTTAACTCTGTTTAATCATTTGAGTGCTGGGAGTCTTACAAAAGTGTGATCGAAAAGTGCCAAGCAGCGCGATCGCGCTTCTTTTGTTTCGCATGGATGAATGCAAGAAAGCAAGATTTCGATGTTTTTCTATCGATGAATGGCAAATATTGTTTTTTTGTTTGTCAGTTAAAGCTATTAGGTTGGTAAGACATTAATGTCGGTTTTCGAGTTTTCAAACTTTGGCGCTTAATTTTGAGATAGCCGTTTATTTTAATCAGTTTGTCTTCTTATATCAGTTAAGAAAAAAAAATTATTAAAGAACTTGTTTCCCGTTGGGAAAAATGTGTAAATTGTAATGGAACTTATTTTGATTAAAAAAAGTTATTCCCATTCTCAACATGTGTATTTAAAGATAAAGTTTGAAAACCGACATTAATTTCCTACCAACCTAATATTATCTATATTACATCTATCTTGTTAAAACTATAATATTATTACGCCAACATGAAGTTGGCGTACCAACCCCAGCTGCCCCCTCGAACTCGTCGGATTCGAGGGTTGAATCGGTATATTGGACGGCCGGTCGCGTTAGTTACCGGAAGTGTTAAAACCGGAAACGACATTGAGCTATCGGTACGGACGTTCGAACACAGAAGAGTATTTATTCTTTACGAAAAATCTGCAATGCCAAAACCAAGACGACCCTCTGCGAGGCAGTAGACATATTTTCATCTTATGTAATAATTTCTGATAAAGGTATAGCTATTATGTGTGCGAATTAATGTTTATCTAATAATGATAAAGCCTTTTAATTTCGAAAAATCAAAATACACTTTAGTTTGAGCAATTTCTGTCACAATATATATAATACATTTATCCCAAGCATTAGTGGGCCCGAACTAAAATTACAGTTTCTAATTGATTACTTATGAGAATTTCATTTGAGTACAAAATATGTTCTTTCAATTTTCAAAATCGACTTTCGCAACGGAAAAATTTTGTCGATTCGATCGATTTTACACTAAATATTATTTCTGCGCATTATGTACCATATGTCTCAACTTAAAGCATGACTTACAGATTGTAAATTAAGTAGATACAAACAAAAAGTCGGCCAGTTTGAGCTGTGAAACCGTGAGTTCTAACTGCTTATTTAGATACTATTTGACGCTTGCAAGAAAATGAAATAAAATATGAACTTATGGGAATATTTCAAGTACAAGTGTGCATCTGATTAATAATGTTTTTACTGGCATTGTAAAGTCTATTAACCAGTTAACTGCGTTCGATGTGTATACACATCGATCCAGAGCTCTACTGCGTTGAACTTTTTAACAGTAAATTGTAAATTTCTTATTGAATAAAAATATAATCTTTCTACCTTTTATTTTTCTTTCACCGTAAAACTGAGAATAAGAGCATTTGCCTTGCGTTCGACTTGTATACACGCCGCTGCTTGATTTTAATTCCGCATCCTGTGTGAGATTTTAAAATAAATTCCGTAGTTAACTGGTTAATAGTCTACCGGTAAATAATGTGTTAACGTTTACAAATTTCTTCGTTTCACCTAATTGCATAATACTAGCTTCTCTTTGTCCTTATTTATTTTACTAATATGTTCGCGGCGAACGCGCGAAGCGTTTATATCGTCCTTTCCGCAATTATAATGAATCGTTTAAAAAATTCTCGAGGGAAGAAGTTGGAGGAGAGTCAAAGCAGAGAATTGAAAGCCAAAGTTCTCGAAGCGCGGCAACTTTAACCGCTGCGGCGAACTTTAGAATTTAAAAAGAGTAAATACTACTCTGGTAAGCCGTGCTCAGGCTCGCAATTTGATACAACTTGCAATCTGACAGCTAAACAGGTTACAGGGATAACTTTCATAGTCGACCTGAATAACAATCTTGAGGTTTCATTGTTGCGCTGAAATGATATTCAACCGTTTGCTTAAGTTTTTTATGCCTTATGAAAACGGAAAGAAACTTTTCCATCGTTATCAGTATCGTGCTTTCGAAATTACGAAACTGGAGCATCAATTGGTGCAACTTTTACAGTTTTGAGATTTCAATTACTTGTTCAAACTATTTTCAATCCACTGTAATTAACTTCGTATTATTTTTTATCAGAGGGCGCGCCTTTTGTTTTTGAAAGTGTCGATAAATGTAAGTGTTGAGGAATACTTTAATTGAGTATAAAAAGCACTTTCAGACGGCAACAATGAAGAATTACAGCAAATGCGATCAAGGATGACAAAGTTACGTTGGGAAGAAATTTTCGCAGACTAAAGTCTCTGAATCAGCGTGGTAAAAGTATTATGAAATTATAGAATAAATTTCTGATTACATTTTACTTTAAATACTTCAATTATTCTTCTTAAACACATATTTCATATTTTCAATAATATACGATGTGAAGCATTTCTTTTTTGGCAAATTAACTAATGTTAATTAAATTTCCTTGTTAGTTATTAAGATTAGAAAGTACATTCAATTCAGGAACGTAGACTAAATGAACGCAAACGATTTCGTGAAAAAGTCACAATAAATGTTCGAAATAAAATCCATGTTTTTGTAGGCACAATTCTGCTCTACGTAGTAAGTTTACATTGGTTGCACTTACGATACTGTTGTAGCGAAATTATTCGCATGCTGTACGGATTCGTGAAAACCTTGAAAAATCGTGGAAAGTGTTGCGTGGGACACCCTGTATATATTTTTAAATATATAAATTGTGTTATATTTTTACGCGGTGCGTTGTGTCCTACGGTAGCTCTAATTTTAAATGGAAAATTCTTAATACATGTAAAAGCAAACGCAAATTATAATAATAAATAAAAAAATTGAAAACTTTAATACAAAATTGAAAACGTTAATACAAAATTACAATGTTGTTATCACTACAATTACGATAGCTGTTCTTCAATTGATGTACTTCCCTCGTATTAAATATGTCTCTCCCTCACTTCATCGTCTGCCAACCCTCGATTCCATTTTACCCGATTCTTTCATATCTCTCACGTATGCATCGGAAAAGTGAAAAAAAAATCCGGAGTAAGCGTATCGGATAATATAATAAATTTTCCTTTCAAATTAGTTCGTTTTCACGCCGGCCGACTTTATTGACATTTTTCCAATCACAAAAGACCGAGGGGTTCGCTTTCATCCCTCCGCGATCTTCGGCAAGCTCCAGAAACCGGATTAAAGCCGACTGATCTTATCCGGTAGCGTGCTAACCCTCCCTTGCCGCTTGATCGCCAGAGCAGAAGAAGTCGTCGTTATCGAGTTTTCAATGAAACCCATTGTTGGTTAATACCCAGCCGGATCGATTATTCGCTGGCCGCCGTTTTCGGGAACGGATTGCGATGAAAGGGCACAGAAAGTGCAGACTACACGATTTCCACATGCGAGTCGACCGCCGATTTTCCGAAGGGATAACCATTCCGATACTGGTTACCCGCACGTCACGTTTTTCGGTGGAGGCTTTTGTTACCGGAGCTGGAAGTCCGATATCTTAATCGAATAAAATCTTCCGTCTGGCTGGTTACATCATTGAATGTAACAATCGTCTTTGAGTAAATCGTTCGATCGAATGGTATAGCGATTACGAAGCTGAAGTAATTGGTAGTTCTTGTAAGCGAAGAGAAGCAGCAATTATGCAGGAGATTATAAGGATAATCTGGTATATTTAATTATATCAGATAAGTTCTATGAAAAGAGATGGATCTAGCGGCAAAAAATACGATAAGTTAAGTAATTTGTGTATTATAAGATACACGTAAAATATCTGCTCTACTGATTTTCTATAAGTTTGAGAAAACATTTTAAAAAAGTAGGAACCCGTTAATTTGACGGCTGCCGTAGATCTATTGTTAAAAAGGCCAATACGCTTTTTTACAGATTTTAAGATCTAGAAGTTTGTAGGTAGAAAATCAATGATAAAAATTTCCCTAACTCTACATGGATGTTTGTAGTATATTTGAGATTACGATCTTCGCATCGCAAATGCGCTTCCGGTATGGAGAAATTAAATTTAATTACAGTGTGCAAATCTGCACTGCACTAATAATATATTTTACGAGGAGGAAATCAAGATTTGATTTGCAGATCGTAGAATTTCTATAGAAGCCGCAGTTTGCTTTCATTAAGGGAGGAAGTATTTTGGTAGAGGCTGGAAATACTTCGCACCTGACGAGTCTATTGAGATTCCGCATTAATTCAAAATGTTAGTTTCTATTCTGCGCGTGTACATTCAAAAAAATGCCAGCTAAATAAATTTAATTATCTAATATTTTTAAGAGAATTACATTATACTTGAATTTCGTCAAAACCGTTAATTGGCACTTCGCGATATTCCCTTGTAAGCAACCTCTGTTTTCTTATATAAATAGACAAAAGCAAACGTAAATAGCAGAAAATTCTCATGCTCCCTCAATTTGAATTTATCACTTCCCACGAATTCTAAATATTCAAATAAATCGCTTTTTACAGGGACTTCATATAACAATAATTCATCACTCCCTAAATCAATCACAATGATCATCAACAATTTGCATAACGCATCAACCAAATAACTCCCACAACCGTAATTTCGTACTGTCTTGACCTACATCGAAAAAAGTCATCTATTTTAGTCGAACTCCATCTGACTTTCAGTCTGACAGGAACTTCCTCTTTTCTCGAAAACTTTACATCCAGCCATTCGATCTTATCCGCGTCGTAGTAGCATCGACGTGTATCCAGAAGGTTGTTTCGTGGTACGTGCCCGACAGAAAAGCGTTGTCAGTTCGAGGGAGCGACGACCGGTCAAGAAAAGAAAACGTTTTATACCCTGCGGTTGCATACGAGATAAAGAAGAAAGAGGGAGCGAGAGATCTAAGGTGTTTATGGTCGTCCGGTGCTGTGAGTCCAACTCCAAAGGCCACCGGCGTTTTCTATCCCATTCGATCTTTTTCTCTTTTCCTTCCCGGCCAATCTGCTCGTTTCGTGCCAAGCCGAAAATTCGGTATTCCACACTCGTCACGGTCCGGCACTACTATTAGGCCGGTAACTACTTATTCAAACCGGATCGCTCGAAACGCCCCCTTTTCTACAGGCTAGTTGTCAACCCGAGCACGTCCTATGCTAGATCCCCATCCTCTGGCCGATAGCAGCTGCGGTACTTCTGCTACCAACGCTATCGTTATCGCTGTTACTGCTACAGGCACATAGCTCCAGCGCTACCAGTGCTACCAGCGCTACCGGTGTTACTGCTTCTATTATCATCGCGGAGGATGTCGTTGTAGGTGTCAACAATAAGACTAATGTCACCAACGGTAAGGTCGACAATCACTAACGACATTATTATCGATATAATCGCTATAGTTATCGCGTCCAGTAACTCTATTAGCGTTCCGATACCGAGGGAAAGTAAAGGTCTAACGCTGTTAATACAAGACAGGATACAGGGTGCCGATACTGATGATATTAGCGAATAATTTTCCTATTATCGCTATTGTTAGAGCCGTCAATGACTTTGACGTCGTTTGATGAGGATATTATATATTCATAAGAGGTTGCTCCTTTATATGTTTTGAGTTAGATTCGTTTTATGAAACAAATATATTTCCCAAAATATTTGAATATTATTCGTCAATTTTCTATTGCTCGTTTTGGATAGAACAAGGGAGAGTCAAATTATGAGATTATACACGGTGAGGGCCATACCGTCACGATAAAGGGCTGTAAGAAGGAATATTATTTTATCTTATGATATTGTTAAAAGTTTAAATGAGATAAGGGTCCTGGTAACGTAACGTGATACTTAACACTAGATTTACGGGAGTGAAATCTGTTACACTGCAATATATTAAATAAAAACTATGGAAAAAGAGGGATCAAGCGGCAAAGCTGATAATTTGTTAAGTAATTTTTGTATTATAAAATACACGTGAAATATCTACTGTACTGCTTCTCTGTATAATTGAGAAATGCTTATAGAAAAAAGTATGAACCCGTCAATTTGACGGCTTCCGTAAACCTAGTGTTAAAGCTATTTTCGAGCTAATTTATAAACTCGACAATCCTCGATACCGCACTATATAATTTAAAAGTATAAACATTAAAAATATGTTATATAGTAAATATTTGCTAGCCTTTATATGTAGTGTTATGTGCCAAGGGCCAGGATCGTTACGAGGGGCCGAGGTAGAAGAATAAGTTGCGATGTTCGTTAAGTTTTAGAAGTAATTGTTAATCGTGGACGATCTCGTGTATGATTAACACGGGTTGCCACAGGAATATTAGTTAGGCTGACGTAACTTTATAATTTTGCAATATACTTCGGGCGGTAAAAGTGTATTGCTGTGGGATCGCAGGCTGACGATTTCTGGAAGATAGTTGTGGAAAAGAATTTGTTTCATCGCGCACGCGAAAGATGCTTTCGTAATGGCAACCCGATCGCGAGATGCTCGACCGGTAGTTGAAATCAATCCGCTGGGTGACAATCAGTTGGGAATAAGTAAGTGTATATATACAGACACGGCTGGTGTCTTACCACGATTTTACAATTATAGTGCCCCCTTTCAAAAAAAAAGATTGTATTAGATGAAGGGATTTCGTAGGTACGGGCCTGAATAGCCCGTACCCACGTGTTATCTGCCTAGCGACAAACGCCGATGCGTAGCATTTTTACGCAGTCTGATTCGACCAGCTTAGTGAGACGTATGTCATGCCCTTATTACTATTATTACCGTTATTACTATTATTATTATTATTAACATTATTGCTATTACTCTTATTACTACATATAATTATTACCAAATATATATACTCTAGTTTTGTTTAATTTGTGTTGCGTGTGTGTCCATTTATTTAATACCTTACTACATACTTAATACGTTAATACACAATGTTTATACAAGGTATTGCTTAAACTGAATGTTTTAATCTGTGCGTGTCACAGTAACGTTAGTTCTTTGAGTTCTTCTGCAAGAGAGAGGCCGAGCCAATACTCTCGGCCTTCTTATATTGCTATTTTCGAAGGGGAGGTCCGTGGGCACAGCAGGAAGGGGATGGAAAATTCCTGCGAAACGCGGGAAAACACTCTGCATGACCTCGGCCCGCATCGCCGAGTTCCGTGCCTAGGTTTGTACGTGGTACGGTTTATGGCTGTTCCTAGGTACAGGGCATACAGAAAGTTCCGTGTTTGACACTCTGGTCTAAAAGTATTTTTCGCGGCAATGCGCCGCGACGGAATTTAAACGCGATATGATTAACCTGTTAACCGGGGAATTAACTTTTGTTTAGCTCGTTTCAAACTGGAGACTTTTTTCTTCGCAGTGAGAAATAATATTATCACACCTAAAGTACCACGTTATAATTTAATGGAAAAGAATAACGTAAAACGTAATGCGTTCAACATAGCATATTTAAAAATTGCCACGACGAAAAACATCGTCATATGCATTAGAGTTGTCTTCCTGGTATGACGAAATATTACGTCCTACCCGGTTAACAGGTTAAGAACACGATCAAGCTATATTTCTTTATGATGGCAATAGTTACAGATTAACGTGTAAAGTGTATGGGTTACAAAGGTGTTATGTGGACTTGTGTTTGTTTACGCACGCACCTACTTGCAATTGCTCTCGGTTCTGACGCACTGAGAAATGCGTGGGTATTAGAACGTACAAAATGCCTAATAGACATCGCGGGCTTTGCGGGTATTCTATACGGTTATAGTGAGGGACCAGAAACAAGGCACTTGGGACGAAAGGGGAGATTGCTCTCGCACCACCTATCCCCGCCATGTCGGTCCTGAAAACCTGAGATCGACGAATGACAACCGAAAATAAAACACTCCTTTCGTCGTTCACATGAGGACGCAACGAATGTGCGGGTCTCTCGGCCAACAGCGCGTCAAAATCGAAAATGCGCGAGGGAAAGGGATGTCTCTATTCGTCGGGCGAATCAGAGCAAATTACCCATCAAGTGCCTTGTTTCTGGTCCCTCACTATAACAACGTATCGGCGACAACTATTGTCCTGCTACGATAAAGACGGCGCGCGGTATGAGGCACGGGGTAAGGGGAGAGTGTCGCTCGCATCGCCATATCGGTCCTGGAAACCTGTGATCGACTAATGACAACCGAAAACAAAACACTTCTTTCATCGTTCGCTTGACGACGCAGCGAATATGCAGCATTATTGGCCAGTCACGCGTTAGAATTGAAAATGACGTCAGAACGAGGGATGTCTCTATTCGTCAGGCGCATCAGAACAAACCAGAGACCAGAGGACTTCTCGTTAATATCCGGGCTATAAGTTCGGTAACGAAGAAGATCTATCTGCGTGGTTAATCTATCCTACAGCGAGGCAGTCTATTATTGAACTAATTGTAAGCGCAAGAGGTGATGCGTAACTCGCATTTTATAGTGAGAAAAAGTGGTGGGGTACGATGCATTTCTAGAATTTTCCTGAGGGATGCAGTAGGAATGTGTCTATGCGCTCCATCGCTCGCTCGAGTTCCAGTTTTCTGTAGTCTTAAGTATTTTAAGCAAACAGAGCAGTTTTCGGTGGGAGCAAGGGTTTCGGCTGTACATATCGTGTGCTTCCGGCCCCGAGCGGGAAGTAGAGACTCTAATTCTTTTAGACTCAGGGCCGTTTATAACGGTAGTAGTTACTGTTGATTTAACAGCTCTAAAAAAATAGTTAGCTCACATTTTTTTCAGCAGTGTACATACATATGGTAATAACTATCAACGATTAATCCACTTCAAAAAGTAAAATCATGGTGGCGTTACAGTCCAGAGGTCCAAAGAGGAAAAGTAGCAGCAAGAAACTTTTCGCTAAATATTCCAATCCAAAGTCGAAAACACGGGACCCCGTGCCACGTGCAACTCTTTGCTCCAGTTCTGCAGGTGCGGAGAAAGGAGTTTAGCCAATTTCAAATTCACGGAGCACCCCATCTGTATTTTCACTGTCGCTGATTCATTTTAAGTAATTAACAATATGTAATTAACAATATCCTGACAATTTCTTTTTTCGACTACCGAAATGAAAAATCCTAAGCAGTATCAACGTCCGTTATCATCAGCAATGCAACGACCATTGTCAGAGTGACCAGCTGACCTAACCTTTTCCGGTAACGATGCAGCTTCGACCTTTCCTTTCCTCTCCGGAATTCCCCTTTTCTCTCTGTTCTCCTTTGGGTTCTTTCGTCTACGCGGCATTGTTTAGGTGCAGTTTTATTGTCCTTCTCTTGGCGTTTCGATCCCGCAGTACTGACTACTCGACGACGTAGCGCTGGCAATTCCTGAACCGAAGGAATGGCCAACGAGATCGCAAACACAGCTCCAGACTACGTGTCCCCTGTGTATATCGGAATATTTGGTCTTTCTATCTTCCTGTTCCTTTTTTTTTTATTTTTTTCTTGACTGCCAGATAGTAATGAGGGGGTGATCTTGCTTTACTCTAGTTGTCACGGAGAAGAATTTTGTATGTGAAAGTGTTAGCAATAAATTCTTCTTAGCACATTTACTACGCAGCAATTTTTATGCAAGACACTAGTCGAATGCCGCAGTATTGCACTATTTACATAGTCATAAATATGAAACATGTTAGTTCAACATTTTGTGCTTATAACTAATCAATTGGCTTTGTAAAGTCTAAAAAAAAATTACATTTTATAGAGGCAAGCTAAAAGAAATGATGCGAAATTACCTATGATATTAAAATGGAAAGTGTCTTTAGTTTGTTAAATATTGTTTTCGAAAAATAGAAGAAGTTAACTAAAAGTAGAATTAAATGTTTTTGCAAATTGGTTTGCATACCAATGAGAATATCACTACGTGGTATACATAAAAATAACCAATATTAATTTGACACACTGTCTTAATACGTCTTATTACACATTGTTTTATATAACGTAATATGAAACAAAGAAATTTAATAAAATTAATAACAAAATTGAATCTATTAGGCCGGATGCAGTGTAGTAAATCGAACGTTTGGCATTATACAACACGATATTCATTTCATTATAGAATGACAAAATACAAGTAAGCTATGACAAACGTGATTCCGTCCATTAGCCAAGCGCATGCACTGAAGAAGGAAGAGCCCGATCACGTGGCTTGTCACGTGGACATACCGGTCACCTCGGATCGGGCGCGAGTATTTCAAGTCCTAGCAGAAGCAGCATTGGTGTATGTTATCAGTACACAACAAACGATTTTTAATTTTAAGACCTACATCGACGTTCCCGAATGAAGTAATTAGCAATATCTCGGGTGAGAGAGCGAATAATTTTCAAAAACTGTTCGAATCGGGAAGCGAAAAATGTTAGTGTCTTGAAAAATGTATTGTATTTTAAATATTTTATTTTATTTTATTACTTATACATTGGTGCGTACCCGACAACTGACAGTTTTATTTGATATCACTTCACGAATTTGTCGAGTCTCACATCACATTCTTTACTGAAAATGACAATCAGTGTTCAACGTTAGTACTATTTTGCAAGGAAAGTCGGTATTCTGTAACGTTACTTTTTTATCATTATTAGTTTTCCACGGGATTTTTTGTTCTATTTGGACATTATTGGACGTGTAAGGGTTTTAACTGCTTGAATGCCAAGTAGGGCAATCGTGCTTTTACCATTTCGTGTTGAAAGAGTAGCAAGCATTGTGGTAAGCCACTGACGGTGTGCTCGGTTTCTAAATTGAGCGTTGTTGAAATGGGAATCTTCTAATTTACTTTTATAAAAATGTGAATACATACAGTCTTATATGTGATGAATAATGAATAAAGAAGGTGTAGTAAGAAGGTTATGTAATTTGTCAAATTTTATTAAGTTTTTGCATTTCTTGTAATACATTTTATTACAGAAAAGCAATACATTTGTTCAAATATGTATTGAATTTTATTCTTTGCTCTACTATGACTCGAATGTGCATTTTAAGCGTTTAAACAAAAAATATAATGACTCGACGGATTTTTCTGCATTTATGAAAAATTAAAAATACTAAACTGCAGTGAATATATATTACCAAAAAATATGTAACATGTCTGAAGTACATTTAGAGCTCCTTGTAATATTTAATGTATGGCTCACATCTGCCTATGCGCTATCTCCTTAGCTGTGTTCACAAAAATTAAACGTGTATAAATATTCACAAATACACTTATAATCGTACATTATGTTAATATTATGATTTCATCCCACAATGATTTCCATCTGTTATACTAATGTAATTATGTCAGTCATTGTTCGTTAATTATATATGTAGGAGGGCGAGCAGTATTCCACGAATAATATGCCCGTTTATCAATATGAGCACTAATATTTTAACAGCAAGAAAAGATTTCAAAAAAGCTGTAAAAACATCCGAAGACAGCAAGTTCACTTTTCGTCGTAATAACAAATATTTCGATGTAAAACATAGCAAATAATTACATAATTCCATTTTAGATAGACAAGATTCTACTGCATAATCTAATTTTCGAGGATAACTAAATTCCTCAAGATGCAATCAGTTTGTCTGCCTTAGAAAGCGATCATTCCTAACAGCATCGAATTTCAAACAAACACCGCAATCGATTCGACGTTATTGCCACATAGTTCGTGGGCTGTCGATGTCTCGAATGCACTAATTAGCCTGTACAGCCGGAAGGTATTATTGGTGCTATCATATGGGATCTAGTGCACAGTGATCAGAGCTTTCACGGTTCATACTCTCAAAATCCCTGATGCTGGTTAACACTTACCGCATTATGTTGCAGCATGTACGTTTTCCGCTATTAATTATCCGTAAAATACTTGGCCAGTTATAAATAATTATTTCCGTGGTTTGCAAACCATGTCATTAATAATTTAGAGGAATACTGTTAGTGGTTTGTGTTATCGTTAATGTCGTCCAGCCTGAAAAGTACTTGTTCTTTCTAATTATACAATAGTATGATACTTTCCGCAATATGGCATTTAACAGCGCGAACTCTGTTGTAATATGATTTTTAATTTTTATACAAATTTGAAAGAGAAGATCCCTATGGATATAATTTTGTTTCCTAATTAAAGAATGGCAATACACCTATTAAAATTAAGAAATTAGTTCATGATAATTAATTAGAATTAATTGTGTTATGCTAGGTGTCATAATATATTTAAATGTACGTAATTACGCAACTAATATTTATAATTTGCTAGTATACTCTAAAAGTACTACATAAATAAAATCCTACTAATAAATATTCGTCATTTCAAATATTTGTCAATATTTTTCACTAAAGATTGATATATTATCACACGATGTTTCGTTATATCATCAATTCATAAGTAATTAGCTTGTTTAGAGTAGTTATCATAACGTGTACCATTTGTGGTACACGTGGCGCTGCAATCAGATCAATTGTAAAATTCTGTCAGATCGAAACTTTTCAAACAAAGTGTAAAAAAATTCGATACTAAAGTAGCAAGACAAAAAATTAGAAGAGTAGTGACGTTTTGCAGCGATTGTCCGAACAAGCCGATTTTATGCATTTACTTGCTTTAAAAATGTCAAACATTACATGTAATTATTAATTATTGTCTATATAACAATTCCATAAATAACATTGCAAACAATTTTTAAAAATATACTTTGATTTCTCGCAAATTTTTTATTTTCGTAAAGCAATATACCTTACTACGCTGTTATTAAGAAATGTAAGTCAGACTTATATTAATTCAGAATATGAAATGTAGCTTTCTCAGAAGTATAATGAGTAAAGAATAAAGTCCTTCTAAAGCAGTTTCTCTTCTTATTCAAGATCTTGGTTTGTGCAAGCAGTTCCTCGTGTAAACGCTACTTGCATGGTGCATTTGTCTTTAATTCATAAAGACACAGATTTTAAACTTGCATAGCACTTGAGACCGGTGATCTGCTTCTGTTGGACTGCGTTTCTAATCGGACTGATTCAAATAATCACTTCTCTTTGTAATACTTCCTTTTCGTTCTATATATAGGAATATTGAGATAAATTACATGTATTATTACTACATTACACAGGCCATACGCATTGTATTATTATTTATCTTGGAAAATAAAGTCTTACTAATTATTTTCAGTTTAAACTATTTTTTTCAAGAACTATTTTTTAAACGGATGTATTTATCGGGCACTGCTGTGTTGTTAAGGGTTAACAGAAATAGCATTTTTAACTGAGCTTCATTCCAGCAGAAGAGGTTTCTGCAAGTTTTACGTCCAATATCTCACAAGAACAAATATTCCTTTTAACCATGGAGAACCAAAAGCAAGTTTACAAATATTTACTGCAAAAATCAGTATCTCTTCTTCTATGTAATCCTTCTGTTTCATTACCTCTCATTCTAAATATCTCGATTCCATCGACTTCTACGATCCGAACGAAAAAAGAACATTCTTCGGTTTTGCAAAATCAACGTTCAACTCGGATTTCCCTTAAATGCAGTGACTTCGGAAAAATTCCAAGCACGAAGAATAAAACGAAATTTTAAAAAAGCCATCGCTGCAGAACTTCTGAGCAGTGGTGCGTGCGAATGTCGAAGAATTTCGATCCAAGGTGCATGTGAACGCGATTTGATCTTCCACAAGCAAAATAGGTACGATTGGAAAGGAAGTGTACACGATGAAACCCTGTACACGATGTACACGACGGCCCTTCATACACGGGATCAGCCAATTCCTATAGAAAAGCCACGTAATTTTATCCCGATGTCAGCCTTCCTTTCGGATCAACATGCAATTACCATCCTATTGGCAGCGTTTTAATCGTATTGATCCAGAAACTGTGCAGAAAATTGGAATAGCTCGGAGGCACACAGCACGCATAGAAACGGAGCCACCTATTAATTATTTATAGTAATGTGATATTGATCCGTCTGGCTACCTTCCACCAGACTGACCGTCCGTAAACCCCCATATGTACTATGCCGCCATTCCCGAAGCATATATACGAACCGCCATCATTAGCACTACCCCACCGTTCCATCAGACCGTTCATTGTTGAATTCGACGAACAATTTTCATAAACACCATGTTCATTAGGGTGATTGAGAAAGCATCCTTTAGGGTTTTGGAGGGTTTATAATTAACACATCTTAAGCGGGAAACGTCTAAACTCGTTTCGTGCAACTTGTTATTAAAGCGCGGGCGAAGACGAAACAAAGTGAATATAGGAATTATTTTTTAAAAAGAAACTGAAAGTATATTAAAAAATAACCCATAGTTCAAAAGTTATAGGTATTTGATGCAGAAGTAATTTTGCACGCGAATTGCAGAAAATCACCCGGTATATGGTAAGAATTTGACGAGAAAATACCCGCTTAAGATGTGTTAAATTCTCGGTATTTATAGAAGTAAGGAGATAGCTGAGGAGATAGCGCACCATGGTATTTTAACACTAGAACTACCAAACCAGTCAAAATGACTGGTACACAATTTTTTCCAAAAATTCTCCAAGTTTATAGAAGAGTCTTAGAATAAATATCCTATGACCATCTTAAAAAAATATAAATCACCGAACCGATTATCTTTTCCGCCTCTTGATTCCTCCTTTTTCAAAGTACTTATTTAATATTTTGAAATATGATAGATTTAACGCCGGTAGTTTTAGTGTTAATATTTTATTAAGGTCGGGAATCTAAAGAACTTTCTTTTACACATACAATGCCCGCACGTCTTTAGTTTTCAAGGTATTCGCAAAAAAGTTTGGATGTCTATTTTTCTGATGCAGTCTAGATACCGCTTAGATTTATTTACCAGCATGTACATATGTATATATGTACATGTTTTGAATATTTGTATCGTTTTAAAAATTGATTTTCTCAAAAGTGTAGGCGGACGGAGGAAAACGGTGTTCATATTCGCATTCAGTGTTACAAAATATATAAGAATCAGTGTAAATGCTTTTTGTGCCAAAGATCGTGTATGCCAGTATTATTTATTCGTGCGCAAATACATATATTATATTGCTACCTCCACAGTTTACAAATTAAAAGGCAGAAAATTTATATTTTGAAAACACTTCTAACAGATATATTGTATCAAATAAATATGCACATCTAATGCGTTGACAATCAAAAATAATCTAATTATTATTCTGCAAGGTTATATAATACTTTTTCAAATTGTCTAGATCTACCTTCATTACAACTCCCGGTGTATTTGAAATTCAACGAAGATGATTATTCCATAAATAGGAATACTCGGAGAATGAAACAAGCGGTGTATTGGGCTCGATTATCGTAATTATTAAATAATAGCAATTGATATGACGGGCAATTAAGCTGCAAGCTACACTGATAATGCGCAAATTCGACGATGCAATCTATTGTGTGAAATTGTTTGGATGTTTTGAGCCCTTACGTAAAGAGCATTCCGCTTAAACGCTTCTAAGTTAAAATGTTAAGTTAATAATATTAGCGCTATTATTGCCAGGTACATTTGTTTCTGTGTTATGTAAGGAGAATTTTTAAAATATTAACCAACATTCAAATAAATGTTCAAAATTTTCAATAATTCGCTTCGAAAATAGTTGATAAACTTGAACCGTGTAACTAAACTTATTATGTAAAATAATAACTTTATTGGGGTCAAGAAATAGGATTTTTTTATTATTAATCTTGCCTGAAATTGCAAAAATTATTTTTCTTGTTTTCAGCAAAATCAGAATTTATTTCATAAATTCTTTCATGGGAAACAAATCTAAAAATCAAGTAAAATTTATTTGTTGTCAATTTTATGGATGGAAAATATTCAATGTTACGTTTTACCTCAAAATAGCTTTACAATTTTTGAAACAAAGTAAATAAACGTAGGTTTATGTTACATTCATTGTCAGATGGGATATTTGCAAGGTACAGAAAATGCGACTAAAGGAGCAAGTGCTTCGTATTAATGCATCTTTTCGACTATTTTCCGGGAGTGAAATCGATGTACTTGAAAAGAGCATCAAAAGTGAAATTGAGTTAAGTAAATCTAAGAATTCGGACGGTCGAAAAAATGCCCACTTACTGTTCACGAATTTCTTTTACCTCTTTTAACCAGTTAAGTGTGGCGATCTCTTTGCAAAGCGCGCACCAGTGTGTGTCGCGATAACCACTGCTTACGAGTTAGCTCTCAGGAAGTTATGAATCCAACTCAAATTATTTATAATTTTTATTTGTTTGTTTCATTTCGTCTTGACATCTAAACATTTTAAACATATTAAAATTTACGAATATAATTTAGTTTTCGCCAAACTTACAATTTAAATATCAAATTGTAACAAAATTTTACGCATGACGGATATAGCCGTCACGACACAAAATTCTGCCACATCTCCATGACGGATATAGTCGTCAAACACACTTAATTGGTTAAATATCTCTAATTGTAAGGCAATTCCGCGGAAGTTTTAAAAAATGTCTTTATTAGCAAGTCTGATTTCACAAACCTTAGTCCTCAATATAACACTCATAAAATCTGTTACGATGTACCTCGAAAACAACTTTCAAGCATCAAAATCTTTTTACGGACGTTTACAGGATGAGCTGTAAGTGCATTATAATTACCCTTGACCCTCGTTTGTCCCATGCGGGTACACAATATGTTTAGGGTCGACGCATTCGTCAGATGTGAGTGTCCGCATTCATTCCAGGGGTTACAAGAGGGATGCCATAATAAGGGTGAAGTCGACAGGCTTATGACTGCTCGTGATACAAATCCTCATATTTGCGGTCATTTCTCCTGTTGCGAAATAGGAAATAAAACTTTATAACCAACCCATCTTACAGTAGTAATGTTTACCGTTGAGCAAGTTAGTCTCTGACAACTCGATTGCCAATATTCAATGTCACATCGTGCGGACACAGTTGATGGCATTGTGCCTATGAGAAATTCCGTTTCGATTTGGGGATGTTCTTGTAGAAACGATGATATAGTAAGTATTGATAGGTTGTGCATATGATAAATATTCTTACGAATTATTGGTTTCCATATTATATACACACATTGACCTGTAAACGTCTAACAACGGCATGTTGTAAATATGCATATACGTTACAGAGCTTCGAAATTTATTATTCTCAACACTTTATCTACCGCTCACTGTTTTGGGACATTTCGTGCTAATGTATCTATATATGTATCTACAGGGTATTTCACCTAACTTGACCACCTTAAATATATCGCTTATTTTGCATGATAGGAAAAATGTCAGAGGTAGAAAATATTCTGTTTGATGGCGCCAATACGGTGATGGGCCGAATGTTTTTCTCAAGGTCATTTTTTTTCGAGATTTCAAGGTCATTGTATTTTTTTTAAAAATGGAACTGCATATTTTCACTACAACAGTCTTATAGCTCATAAAAATCGAATCCAACTAGGTGCAATATGTTAACCTTCACGTGACCTTTAGCGAGAACATTATCGCTTTGATAATAATGTGTATCGGCATAGCAAAGCCTTTGTAAACGGTACATTGTAGCCGCGTGCCGCTGTAATATCCCGATAGAGGATCCGGCGAATAGCAACGACGACACGCCAAAAATGCTTCTAAACATACTGCAACCGATGGAAGGAGAATACGAATGTCGGCTTACAAGCACCAGGTACAATTACACGGTACACTGTTTCAATGAAGTTGAAATTCATTCCTTTACCGTCTCCGAACGCGTACTGAAGTTACTGAGAAACATTTCATAATTTTCTCGATAAAGGTGACGTGAAGGTCAACATATTGCACCTAGTTGGATTCGTTTTTTATAAGTTATAAGACTGTTGTAATGAAAATATGCAGTGCAATTTAAAGAAAATACGATGACCTTGAAATCTCGAAAAAAATTATCTTGAGAAAAAAATTCGGCCCATCACCCTATTGGCGCCTTCAAACAGAATATTTTCTACCTCTGACATTTTTTCTATCGTACAAAATAAGCGATATAGTTTAGGTGGTCAAATTAGGTGAAATACCCTGTATATGCAAAACTCTACAACTTTATAATCAAAACCTGAAGAAATGATTATTACATTCTTATGATTTCAACTGTTTCAAAACAGTATAGTTTTATTTTATTGCCATTTGTAACAGCCAAGTAATAGGTGTTGTGCAGCGTCGTCGAAATACCGCGATCACTTTTGATTGTCGTACATCCGAGCTCGTTTAATTGAGGTCGTAAAAAAAGATACTCGAAGCAGGTGCCTCACGGTCAGAATCTTTGATCGTAAGACTACGTAGTTTCGAATAACGTTAGGATTCAGTCACTTGAAATGAGGCTTTTGAAACTTTACGTTAATTAACCGTTTGAGTCCCAGAGGCTCTTAAAAGAACACGGTCGAAAAAACCTGAGCAGCGCGATAGCGCTTGTCTCAACCGAGTACTGGGACCTTTCGACACGAAATCTGAAGAGCGCGATCGCGCTCCTTGGGATTCAAACGGTTAACAACTTAGCATAACAGTGTGATGTGTTTTGGATTGTTGAATGTTACTTAACACTAGAACTACCGGCGGTAAATCTGTTATATTTAAATATATTAAATAAGTACTTTGAAAAAAGGGGAATTCAGAGGTGGAAAAGATGATCGATTCGGTAATTTATGTTTTATGAGATGGACGTAGAATATCTATTCTATGTCTCTCCTATAATCTTGGAGAATTTTTGGAAAAAATTGTGCACCAGTCATTTTGACTGGTTTGGTAGTGCTAGTGTTAAGTGAGTGTTTGAAGGTGACTGTTTAAGTGATTGTGGGTGACTATTCGATGGTTTGCTGGTGGTTAATTTCTCGGAGCAATGTTTCGCCGGTTCTCCCTCCTTCCGAGGACTCTTTGCCCAAAAGAATTTGACTTGGAAGGCCTCGAAAGTTACAGAAAAATTAGTAGATAATAATTTTTGACGCGATTGTGTTGCGCACTCCTTTTTGGAACAGTGCATCGGTTTGCGGTGGAGAGGCTAAGGACTACGGGTGGTGAAAGAGGGTGGGTCAGCGCAGGCGAAGGTTTACGGTAGGGTTATTTCTGTTGAAGCAGCGATGAGTGACGGTACGAAAATTAACTCTAATTGTAGGATTCGCTCTCCCCTCGGTCACGGAAAGTCTGAAGCGCACGTGTGAATTGAAAGTTAATGTAATCCTCAAAAATAGCTTTGCCGCTCGTATCTTAAGTCCATTGCTTGCACGAAACAGGCTCTCTGCACGCTAGGGAAACGCTGGTTTACTGTAAGATAATATTCTATGAAGTTTTTAACATTGAAACGAAGAAACAGAGGCGGACGGATAGTTTAACCTCGTAAGCTTTAAACGCTACGGCTTTCTGGACGTGCATTGTCAATTTTCAAATGAAAGATTCTACGAAACAATGAAATCTCTGCGCAGTATGTTAAAATATAATTCGTACGCTTCTAAAATCTCGCGCTTTAGAATTATACCCTGCGATAAGTAGAAATCGCTTAACTGTCCATTACGTTTCATAAACTGAAGGAATATCATCAGAGTGTAATAATTAAACTGAGGATGTTTGAAAACGAAACTTTGATGGTAAATGATTTTGACTAGAACATTCTAAAAATATATCTTTAATTTTACAGAATTTACATAATGTATACATTTTGCAGCTAAGGAAAAAATATTCTACTATTTGCATAGCAGTTACCGCATTAGAGGGTATTTTGTAAGCAATTTAACGAGATAAGGTACCTAAATGTTAAAAAGGCAGATGAAACTTCTGATGCAAATAATGTCGTATCAGTTTAATCAGTGCACAATGTACTTCAATGCAAATAGCTGATAAAAAGATTTAATTTATATCAACTTCATTTTCAAACTCTGCCGGATAAGGTAGAGTAATTAAAAACAATTAAGATTTGTTACAGATTTATGTAACTTCCTGAGCAAAAGTCGTGTACTGTCAGGCTTTATGAATTATCATGACGCGCAGAAATATTTTTTTGTCTTTGTCGAAATTTTATTTATCTTTCGCAGAACAGTTCGATTTCACTGTTAATGCCAAGTATACCTCATGTTGGCGATTTTTATAAACTTTTCAACTTTTTAATTCCGTTCGTCCAATCGGTCGTGCTTTTATATGTTAGAAAACAAAAATAAAATGAACAGCCAGCAATCATACAGATACATGCGTCAGTTGGCTTTTATTTAAATTTTACATAATACCCAATTTTGACGAGTACTCGCTGCTCGTACCTTCATATGTACGCACGCACATGCGTTATCACTCGTGAGAGAATAATTCACTGCATGCAGATTCGTGTCAAATCATAGATATAAGAAGAGTTCAAGAAAAACTTATTCAGATTTTGCTGCATAGCGTTGTAAAATTCAGCAATACGTTCTGCATATTCAAAAAGTTGGGACAAATGCTTTCAAAAATATTTGCTTGATAAAAATACACATTTTTCCAGGAAATATTAGAACGTATTTTTTACAAAAATGAAAGTAGAATAATGTATATAGTTTTTTAATTTTTAAATGAGTTTTTTGATAATATTCGGGGTTCTCTATGGCTTCATGCAATATCATTTTTTACAATTACTTTTTTCCTCTATAAGGCTTTTAAAGTTATTGATTTCTCTCACAATCAGTCTGTTACTACCCTCGAAAGGGTAGTAATTTCTTACTACCCCGGAAAGGGTAATAATCTCAAATTTATTCGTATTTATCTGATTCCAACAATATTCTTTTCATTTTCCTTTATGAATCACACCAGACACATGCATACATCCTCAGCTGTTTTCGATCGATATTTCTTGGCAGAGCCAGGTTCGTCGAACTCAGCTGAAACATTTGACAACCACGCTACACGTACAATCGCATACCACCATACACATATTCACACAACCATGCATAGAACTTTCCAAGCATTTCGATACACATACCAATTAAACAAACATTACACGCATTTTCCACCCCTCCCAGAATATTCCAAACAGTTCTATGCAATCACATAATAAGACATTTATACATACACAACGCACACACTCAACAACGGAACAGATAAATACGAGTAACCGCACCCCGGCGATCACTTCCATTACGACTTCGACTACGACTTCGACTTCGACTACCATTTCCTCCTCTTATTCATATCGTTACACCATTTACCAAACCCAGTAATTTTTGGTACCTCCAATTTAATTTTGATTTTTGAATAAACATATTTTACGCAAAAAACTAGTCGCAGTGACTAACCGTGACTGCGACGAGATTCGAGATTTATTATCCCGATCTCCACATAACACACGCCCGAGAGATCATCGACTCCAAATATCGGAACGACACGTCCTTGGGACATTATCACAGTCCTCCGATTTCGGAGCCATTCTCGGACGAGCCGGCATCGGCAGAAACCAACGAACACAGTCTGATGGCGTAATTTGTGTAAAAAGCTTAAATAAATGTTATACAATTTTCAACTTGGATCGTATTTATTGATGTAAACCGCATACTTCGATTTCGTTAAAAAAATCTATAAATATTTTAGGATAACTGTAAGTCTATCCATTGTGATGTAAATATTTTTGGATAACAGTATAAAAACACTCTGGATGAAACGTAAGCTTTAAGGACGGCAAGATGTCCGTAATTTTATTTGCAATATTGAATAAGCACATTAGAAAATGTGACAGCTAACGTGAACTTTCTAACACTGACGTGCACACGAACTGCCATGCAAAATAAATAAGTTCAAAAGAATATTATGTATCATTGACACGATAATATTCCTCGTTATTATTCGTAACAGTGTAATTATATTTATTATTCACAGAAAGTATAACAGAAAATAGAATTGCTAACAGTAAGATGAAAAATTAAAAAGAAAAACGCAGCGGAGAAGCCATTAAGAAAATAATTTGGACCGCTCCTTTTATGACGTATAAATCTAGGCTGCCGCCTTTATCATTAGTAAGGGCTTGTTTTCATGTAGCATTCAAATATCTACATGTAAGGGTAACTTAATCCATTAAGGACCAAGCATTGAAATAACAGAAATATTTTAAATGCGACTATTTATTTGTTATAAGATTACATAAAAGTAGATATATATATTGTTACGATCACGGCGCGGCATTGAAAGACTATTACTATTTTAGAAAAGAAATATTTATTATACGTCTATTCGATGTCACCGTTCTTGGAGAACTCTCTGACAACTCGTTATAAACAATTTGAGTCGTTACTATGACTCTCAAAATCGATATAACATACAGGGGGAACGATATTTACAATCAATCGTAACAATATTATAAATTTTTTTTTTATAATTAGTTTTTGGGTTACATAATGTTGCGTTAAGGTGATGAACAATTAGTGAACAAAAGTGCGTAAATTAAGCCTTTGGTATGTTCTTTTACTATGGCATAGGTTAAAATATAAATTAAATTAATCCGATTCCCCGAAAAAAAATTAGAAGTGAAATATTGCGTTAACGCAACTTTGGGCCTTAATGGGTTAACACGTGTGCTTCACGTTTAGCAGCAGTTTTAACCAGGTGTACTTAGGAGGAAGAAATTTAAACTAACGACACAAGATTCTCGAAAACTCTACTTTACACATTGCATAATATTCAACGATTAATCGATGTCATCACATAACATTTCCATCCATTCTCTTAGTTGCAATACCTTCAAGTTATGTAGGGCGGCTAATAATACGCAGCAGCAATAAAAGAAATATCTGCAATACGCGAATATTTTCCGCGAGAGTTTCTCACGTGCAATTATCTTCGTCGCATTGCAGTCTGCAGCAAGAATCTGCATAAAAAATGGTATCTATTCTAGGGAGAGTCATTCCACTTTTACATCAGATTAAAGCATCGCTTTGCAAGAAAGCAACTTCGTACGTGGTATTTGATGTTTAGCAAATTTCGTTTTTTGCCGAACGCTGTACACGGACAAAAGAAAGTCGACAGATCTGACAAACGGTGTTCAAATACATTTCGTGTTATCTTTTTGCACTATTTTGCCACTTATAGTAAGAGTGTCTAAAGTTTTAGCTTCCCTGGCCCATATTAATAGAATGCATATTAATGATATTAATGCATAGAATGAATATTAATAGAAATATTAATAGAATTAATAGGGTGTTTTAGGCTACACATAAAATACGCTAACGCTAACGAATACTTTGTAGGGATATTAATGATATTTTTAGTCAGAATTATATCAAATTTGTAAGTTTATGACTTTTTTTGGGCCCCAAATATAGTCGCCCTGGGCCGCATGCTGTCCACGGCCCGCAGGCTGGACAAGACTGCTCTTGTGACTTTCAGGCAACACAGGGTACATCTCTGTTTTTACCCTATAAAATCGTTTTTTAAACAAGATTTCACAGACTTTCTTTCGAATTAAGTGTTTATATTTCAAGTTAAGTCTGTTTCATAAGATCGCATTTTTAATATTTACTTATATAGTATTAACTAAGTAATTAAGTATACTTCAGTCGCGATAAAATATTTAGACTCTAGATGCTTAACCTTAAGCAGAAACTTAATTACCTAATGTAATTAAAATTTTATCAAATATTATTTAACATTTTAAAATTTATTTATTAATAATTAAATGAATAAATATATTTTCCTGCATCACGTCGTTCAGAGGTGAGAGTTGCCACGTCTACGGGGCCCATCGACGACAGGACTCTGCAGCGGCTCGGAAAGAGGCCGTTAGAATGCTATTTTTTAATTCTATTTTAATTTCTTAGCAAAATGCCAAGCAGCTTTGGTATTCTGTCTTAAATTGTCCTCTACACACTACTGAAAGATCTTTTCTAATGCATCATGTTACAAGAGTGTTATAGGAGGCCACGGAATTTTTGCCGCGCGTTTTGAGAGTACAGTGTTATAAAAGAGCTAACTGTGAAACATAATTTCCGCTATCAATAAAATCTTCACAAAAGAAGGGGTTGTATTATGCGGTTTTCAACGGAACAACGTCGCAATTAAAGGATTAAAGACGCTCGAAAGCCTAAAAATCCTCCTCATCTACTCCATTACCCAAAATGCCTACCATTCACTCTGATCCTTATTGCTGAACATTTCCCGTGCTCGAATATCCACGCACTCAGCAAAGCCCTGAAACAAGCCTACTTTTCCGCAGAATAAGTCCGGCTCCGGCAGAAAACCGCAGAGCCTCCTTTTATCCGAGATTAAAGGTCGCTTTATACGCAATCTCGATGCGTTTGCAATCAGTCAGGCTCACGTAGATCCCGGCTCGTTATGAAACGAGACTCGTTTTAAAATTCGAGATTCGGACGAACGTTTACGTTAAATCGAATAGAATGTTAACCCTTAACGAACGAATGCCGCCACATTCGCGACATTGTAAATATTCCAAGACAATCGAATGCCGCCGTACAGGCGGCATGCCGTGATATTTGTACCAAAAAATCTGGTATTCACATAGGAGACTATTGGGAGAAGTACCACACTCAAAAAATATATAAGTATATGGATTTTCTTCTATGTTAAATATAGGTATATATTTGGAACTAAAATAATGTGGTACAATTTGTCAGGTTGCTCACTCAATACTCTTCTACAGACTGTCAAGGACTGCTAAGAACTGACTCTCTAGCCGAGGCGTCACTCGTAGGAGGCCTTTGACGACTTTGTTTTCTTTAAGATAACGCAGGGCCTCTTTACGACGCGAGGGAACGAGCGTGGCGTCACGTTAGTTCCTACAAGTAATTGTTTACTTTTTTACGTTTTTTTATTCCGTCGATCTACTTGACATTGTTCTAGAAAAATGCGCTCGTTCGTTCAGGGTTAAATGCTCATGGGGGCTCAAAAACAGTCCCAACGCAGCTCTTTGTATCTCATTTTACGGCTTCTTCTGCTCTCGCTCGGCATCTCGATAATGACCTGCCTCATCGCTCTGTCGTCAGCCCTACGTTCGTTTTCTGAAAGCCTCTTTACGACTTTTCGGCGTGTTTACTACCGATACTAACGACTGGCTTGCAGCAACGGCACAGATTAACTCTCTCCGCATTCCCATCATTTTTCTCTATTAAACAGAGATTTACGAGGCCGCGTTTTAACGTGGCCACGATGGTGCATACACCCGGAACTGTATAATTGGACTTTCCACAGTAACAGGTACGTTAAAACGTTGTTAATTTATGAACGTTTACCCGCTTTACGTGCCCCGACACGGCCATGGCAATATTTAATGCTTATTGCCGTGTGATTAGCGCTTATTTATCGTCTATCGGCGATATGCGTTCCGTGATTTTATTATTGATTATGGTACTTTGTATCTCCCGAATTGCGCTTGCACTTGATGCATCATGGCATGATGAGGTGTGAAATCGAAGACAGAATTTTGCGGGGATTGAATGCTTTGCGTTTAATGGAAATATTGATGTACAAAAGTACTCATGATGGAGAGAAATTTTATTTTTAACGGTTTTAATTTTAATGTTAAATTTTATACTACAGGATGTACTTTTTAAACGGAAGGAGCTTGTTAGCGGAATTTTATTAATAGTTTAACTTATAATATTGAGTTACACTCTTAAAAAAGAACTGCAAGGACTTGAGATTCTGAGAATCGTCGAGCTAAAAAACATAATATTGCGTAATAGGATTAAATTATTCTTGCGTCATCAATTCTGTGTCAAAATTGACAATGTAGATCAAACTATTAAATTTTTATTTCACTAATTTTATATTTAACTGTTGTACCCACAGGTTCAAAGAAGTCATAAACCAACCTTTTCACAATTTTTTAAATTTATTAATTTCAACTTCTACAAATCATGAACTTAAAAAAAAAGTGTTAGTCAATTAATTTTGATGCAATATCTTTATTACTGTTTCAAAATGGATACTAATCACAAAAATTCCTATAATATTGATATGCCGTACAAGATAGCAGTTTCAAATAGCACTTTTATTATCTCAATTGCAGCGTTTCCCAAACTTTTCCGAAAGCAGGCCAGTATTCTTTGTAAAATTTTTACGCGGCCCTCTTTTATGTAAAAAAAGATATATCATATTATTTAAAGTGCTAATTTTAATTTTTGATAAATGGGTTAATAAAGAATCAGGTCATTTATTTTAAATAGACTTTATTAAACTCAATAAATTGCACGTTTCAATATAAATTCAAATAATTTTTAATAATTATAATAATTTAAGTAGAAAATTTAGTTTTACATATATTTTAGTGCCAGTGCAAAGGATAATGTTGTTTATCATCACATAACAACTGCAAATTAGGAGAGACAGGTGTTAATTTTATTCCCTTCAGCTCGATATTCAATCTGTTTCTGTACTTGTATTTTAAGTGCGTCTAAAGTAGAGGATGAAATTTGACACATCTAAGTAGTTACAAATGGCTTCAAAAATTAAATTGTTTCTCCACTTAAATTTTCGTAATAATATCAAAAAAGTTTCCGTTTTTTGATTTCCTCTGCGGATCTCAATGGTAACCGTAGGAGGAAATGGAAAATCAGACAAATTAAATTACCCATAATTAATTTTCAAATCATCTATTCTTCTTATTAGAAAAGAAAACATTGCTGGACAGAATTAGACGTAAAATATCACCGCGTTTTGAAAAAGAGCAGAAAAGACCTTCGACCGTCATCCCATTATTATTCAACGGTGACCGCAGAAAGAAATGAACAGTGAGATGAAGAAAAATTTCATTCAATTAATGTTGAATGGACTTTTCCAACGCACGGTGTTTTGAAAACGAACGAAATAACGTGGAGATCACTAATGAGATATTCGTCTTGACATTAATTAAAAACCACGGATCGCAGTATACTCTTGGGAAAGATCGAGGCATCGTGGTTTTATTCATCGTTAACGAAATTTCCAGTAGGTTTCGTGTTTCGGTTAGTCGCTGCTCTCGTTATTCAAACACGTCGGCGAGCTTGAATTGCATAGAGCGGGTATAATATTTTGTGGAATCGCAAATTCAAACGATTTTCCTCATTTTCTGCTTGGAATTTGCAGTAAATTGCTGCGTGAACTTATCTGGTGAACCTCATCAATTTTTGCTGCACATTAATATATTTGTTTATATAATTCGTCGTTTAAATTTTCCGTTAAATACCGCTTAAATTTAAAAAAAGCTTTCACAAGGATTGCGCAGTACAGAAAATAATTGACTTATTGAGTGAGTAATGGACTCCGGTGAAAATCAAGCAATCAATATCACATCAAAAAGTTTACTTCTTCACGTTATGAAAAGCGGAAGTGCTTACACTTACTTAAATGGGAAACAAATTACTTTTTTTTTGCAAGTGGAATTACCATTTATTTGCATGTAGAATTATTATCGCAAGGATTTCAGGTATACTATATATATATGTATAAATAAATAGATAAATAGTAAAACAGTTTACAAACATTATTTTTTAAAGTGAATAACTTTAAACTTAAGTTTATGATAAAACAGTGCAAATATATCAGTAAAACTGCAAGTACAATTGCGTTGTTCTTACCAGTGTATAAAAAAGAAGAAAGTATAGATATACGCGATTAATCTTCTTCGAGCATTGCATCTAGCCTTCCTCAACAAATTAAAATTTTTGAATTTGTTTGAGAAACATCCACTTTTCGAATTCTCAAACAAAGTTACATTTTCTTTCAACTCTGCAAATTTTGTAAATGTAGATATTTTGATTTGCATCCACTAAAAATACATCTTCAAATAACGTAACCTGTAAATTTCTAAGTCGTGTTGCATATACTGTTTCCTCACAATATGCAATACTAGCGTACGCGTTTTTTATTGGTATTAACAAAAGAAAAAAATAAAAAACGCTGGAGAAGAGAAGGGAGTGTGCAGTGCTCTTCAATAACACCCGTTGCACCCCTGCTACATCTGAAACGTTGTACTCGCTCAAAACACCCGCGATATATCATCGCACGGAGACACTTTGGAAGAAAAAGATAACGCAACTAAAGCACCATATATCTCGTTCAGGCTAACGAATCTCAGCCATAGTTTGACGTAAAGTGAGTTATAAATGATCGTAGAAATCGTAGGAATTTATTGATGAAATAAAATGACGCGAAAACATTTACGTCGCTGATCGATGTTGATATTGTTGTTGATCGAGTTCTCCTGCCCGGAAATGTCATGTGACAAGGTGCGCCTGTACGATATGCACGAGATAAGGTTCACAGCATTGGAATTTAATAACATTGAAATTTACAGACAAATCGATACGGAATTTTCTCATTAGACATATTCGAAGAAAAAAATAGATTAATGTGGAAGTATTAATCTAGATGATTTTACGATCACCTTAATGCTCTTTAGAAATGTTCAATACAAAATTCGAACATACAGATATCTTTAGTTAGTGTACTGGCACTGGCAGTCAGCGTGTTAAGTAACAATTTTTATTATAATTTTAGTATTTAACAGAATCTTCTATCAGGAGCGGTTCCAGAAAACACAAAAATTGTATAACCTTCTATATTTTCCCTAATATCGTAGTAAATCATTTTTTTCCAACAGATGTGTACATGAATAACAAATCTGGTGCCACGAAGATACATTCCCTTTTTCCACTTTTTTCGTATTCCGATATTTAATTAAACATGAGTGGCATCTCATATCCAGTGCCGTAACTCTATGACTAGATGCGGTAAAATAAATGTTTATTCTGTTCAACCCCATTTTACAATATAATATTTACTTGCAACAAAACAAATTTAATGTCATACTATTTCGTAGTTAAAACGTGGAGGTATTATTTAAGAGACCTGCATTTACATCTCGTGTTGTTACTGACACTTATTATGCTTATTTATGCTTCCCGGGGATGTCATTCACATTTCGAGGTTAGTCAAGTTTAATAAATACATCGTAAGAACGATGTAATTGTTAATAATAAGTTCATAAATTAATAATAATACTGAATCTTTGACAAATAACTTTAACTCAATATCATATATGCTTTGATTGGTTTTAATTTATTATGCTCGATCTTACTTTGTTCATAAGTGAAATATTACTTGCTGATTCCATTTATCACGATTTCTCCTTTTTGTCTAAATCATTTAATTATTTTCATGAAATAATATGAACTTGGTATGCACATTCGTTATTAAATTTTATGCGGTCGATGATTAATACCGATGTAGTGGAGTTGGAATGCCAATGCGTCGACTACAACACCGCCACAATACCGCTCGCGGAACCGCCACGATTGTTCCTTGAATGGTTGATTTTATTACGCGATAGTTGTCGACCATTGGAGAAGTTAGTTCGAAGAGCTCGAGAGTCGAAACTTTAATCGAAGTTGCATCCTTGACGAACGATAAAGAGGCAAACTCGTGAACGAATATGAACGGCGAAGATTTCGAACGACAGATCTCGTGAATATGGTGGAACGAAAGATCTCGGACGATAGATTTTTAACACTGGATTTAGGGACTGAGGCAATCCGACTCATTAAAAATTAGATTACTATATATGTATAAAACTTAAATATTATTTTTTAAAAAGATATGTTGGTTTTTAGTTACGTAATGAAATATATGTAATTGTTGATTCCTCTCCCCCGCCGATCCCTTCATTTCGCACTATCGAATGTGGCATACCTATTTTTACGATTGTGAGCCAATTTGACTCATAAAATGATTTAACAGTTAATCGCATAACACATGAAATTTATAGTTTACGTCAGGCCTGGGCAACTTGTGGCTTGCCAGCCGCACGTGATTAATTTCTCCTCTAATTTGTCTCTCCTTACATACAAACAATCATCTTCACTTCTTTTCGCTACTTCGCTACATTGTCTTTTTTACCTACCCACTTCTCTCATCATTCAGATTTATACATCGCGTGTGAACAGAGCATTTTTAGTGAAATAATATAATTTTATAAAATACAATTTTGAGAAACTGTTGTCCACGAATTTTTTTAGTAATAAATCTTTCATTTAAATTGATTAGGAACTATTTTCATTGCAAAAAACTTCAATTTTCTTGTATGAGTCAAACTTACTTGGCTTACTTCAGTAAAAATAGCTATATAATCAGCATTCGTAAATCTAGTGTTAACCAACTGACAACGGATGATTGAAGGACGAATATTCAAACGAATCAGCGTCTTAAACGGTGGACACAGTCGTAGGCCGGACATCCTCGCTCATTGAATATTTGCGACATTTTAGCGGGCGTATTTTTCGGACTTTCGGGCCGCGCAAAAACGTTAATTGGTTGCATTTTCCTCCAGGGGGAGCAACCACATTCCTGGGCTTTCGTCCGCGGTGGGTCCTATGCAAGCGCAATCTCACCCCGGCGACGACGTTGATCGGCGCAATTAAAACTGGAAAACCACAATGATAAAAAAATAGTCTGCTTTAGTAAGTTTTGTAGTTTAATTTACTACAGGAGGACAGTTGCACTGTACTCTTTTCTTAACACGTTCAGTGCCCATTACACGACGGCGCGCGATTAGATAAAATGATAATTAACACTTCATGGCTTCGCTTCTATCCGTCCCTTCTTCTAAATGCTCCGTGTACATTATAAATGTACGATCGGAGAGAAATATTTGAAGTGATACTGTTATCAAGATATTTTTAAATTCTTATTTAAAATTTCATCGGACTGCATAAATTGTCGCAACAATTTACGACCGCGTATTTCCATTAAAAGATTGAAAAGTTTAACAAAGTTGTTCGAAAAGAACATAATGAACTATTCAATTAGGTAAATTTGTTTAAATTATATTATATAACGTTTATAAGTGCTGAATGTTATTAATTTTACTTATTGTTAGATTAATTTCACTGGGATTTTTTCGATTGCTCCAAGTAGGTACTTAACCGTTTGAGTGCTAAAGAATTTTCTTGTATATATGCTAAAAGTGCGGAATGAAATACGTAGTTATTTTTTTTGGAAAATAATAGAAGCGGTTATAATTAACTCTAATTATTACATAAAAAGTAATTTTTACCAACAATAATATTTTTTATTCACACTTATTACAAGAGTGTTTTGCTGCACACATTCCATGAATTCCTTTTTCATATATAGCGCAAATTAAGTTGGATCGTTTAATTATATTACCATTTTTTTCTGCATACCTCACACTGTCGCAAGTCGTTTTATCCTGCTATCAATTAATGCGAAAATTATATTGTAGTAACATACAGCAGCGCGTTCAAACTGTTAATACCAAAGGGTCCTCTAATTGTAAGCTTCATCATGGGGTGGTTTTACGCGCTGTACCCAAAAAAGCTAATGACTTTTAAATCGTTCTGTTGGACACCGACTGATTGCCTAACATGATATACTGTTAGTGTTTTGAATACTTTTTAAGTAAGAAATTTGTTAAAATGCCACAGCACGCTAAGTATCTGTTCGTCTTTGCATATAGTTGTATCTTTTGGGCAACGATGATGTTCATTGGATCTATTAGTTTAGTAGCTACAACTATGGTTGTATATAATTTTAGAATTGTCCAAGAAGAGTTCAGTTCAATTTTCGATAAAATTTCAAGATTAATTAAACAAGTAAATAATTTGCCTATAAAAAAGTTATCGAGTGATAAAAAATGACTGATTAAAAAAAATATTTATATAACAATCAGTGATTATTAGTCGTTAACAAATCTATTCTTAATCAATGGAACGATAATTCTAAGCGGATTTCTTGCGAATGAATTATATTTTAAAATGTAATGGTATGGCGTAATATAATACATTCCATTATGATATCCTGTTATGCACGTGTAAAATAAAACGGTTTTTATGAAATGTGACACGACGTTGTAATTACGTAGGATATACGTTACACGTTTTATAAAATTCTGTGCCGTCTTGAAAATAGAATGAAGATAAGGTCATGCTTATACAATTTGTAGGTTTAATGAATTTTTACAGAATTTTAACAAAATATATAAAAAACAGTAATCGTGAAATTTACCACGACTTCCTTAAATCGAATAATATCCAGACGTGTTCGATGAACCTCATCAAAAACCATGCATTGCAAAATGTTGTTAACTATAATTACAACTTTTCAGCATCTGATATGATGTACACGAGATTTATAATATTAGAAAAAATTAACAAATGCCCTTCTACATAGGTAGAAACCAACAATTGATTCAAAACAGTTTTGAAACACAAGATTCGCAAGTTTAACTTGATTAGTAGCGTGTGACTTTTATGCTTATTCCAAAAATTCTAACAATAAGACCCAAAAAGACTTTGAATGCACAGGACATGCAAATATATATTAAATATTTTTTTTTATATTTAGTAGATCTAAATTCCATTTCTTAAATCAACAAAAATATAATTCTGCAAGAAAATCCACCATCTAGCCATCAACATTGAAACTGCCGACGATTAACGCGACATATTTAGAGATATATTAAGGGAATATTGGTTGAGGAGGGAACTATACGATTTAATATTTTATATTTTATTAAAGGAACAGAGTAAATTAAAGGAATCACATCGTTACAAATTTGTGCCATTCGTTGAAATACTTTGTTTGCTAAATCTAGTGTTAAATTAGAATCGAACAATGTTTAAATCTACCTAAACCAACTTAACCGAAAACTGTAAAGGAACGATCAATTCCTTTCAAACATTCGTATTTTCCATTTCTGCAACATCCAAGTAAACTGAGGTCCGATTATTTTCCAGCGTCGGGATTTTATGTTACGAAGGTAATTCTGTCGGGCGACACTCATCCTGGCTAGTTTTGGAGAGATTCCAAAGAAGGGGGTGGCTCCGATAATACGGCTTTAGTGACATAAAACTCCCCTCCCCTTCCCCATTATCGTACGAAATGAACTCCAGTCTGAATCCAAACGGTATAATAAAGAACCAGAAGTTTGGCAAGGAGCGTTTTTTACTTCTTCCCGGGGTGAGCACCCTCTCATTTCGAATTTCTTTCCCGATACACAAACACTGCCGTGGTCGCTTAAAGATGTCCACCACGAGGAATCGAAGATTGTCGAGATCCTTGCGGAGCGAAAAATTGCGTAAAATGCGAAACTTCGTGGGCTATAAGCCTCCGGCGCAAACAGACATTTTAAAGAGGAGATCACCGCAACTTCCCAGGTATTATTACTATTTGAGAGCACATTCTCGTTGAATTTAACCACCGTTCGCTTCTTCGTGGATGAAAATAGAGAAAAATGGTGGAAATACAAAGGAAAATTCAAAGGGGTGGGACGAGGCAACGGGGGTACAAAGTAGTGTATTCGTAGAAGGAACTTTCTAGTTCGGTGTATAAAATTCTCGGTTCTCCCATCCCGTCGTTTGCTGGCTCTTTGTCCCTTTTTTTCTGGCCCTCGAAACGTTTGCCAACAGCTATTTATCGCGAGAGCACCCCGGCGAAAAACGAAAAAGCGCGTCGTCGTCGCTTCTGTCGCCTGGCATCGTCGCCGTCGACTCGAATCAAAAGTTGAGGATGACACTTCTGAATAGAGGCGAGCACCGTAACGCGAAGCAGGGACACGTGAAAAATTGCGGGGATAGATGGCGTTCTGAGCGGCTAACTTTAGATACTTGAGCCTTTCGTATGGTGTAGTTAAAACTATTTCATCGTTTTCGGATACTAAACGGTTGAATTTCTGCTAACTGAGAACTTGTAATTCCGATTTGGATAACAGGTATAAAACTAGATAGAATTTATAACTTTTGTAATAGTTCAATTCCTTAATTTTTTGTAACGTTTTCTGTATGTGTGTAATTATTATAAGTATCTTTCCATCATATCTGACTTTCGGAAGTGATAATTCTTTCGCATATCAAAGTGTTCTCAAACATTTATTTCTGCCGTGAAACAAAAAAAAACAAATATACAACTGTAGAGAATATTACCAAATTAATTTCCATTAATCGACAACAGATTGGGAAAATTATTGGGCTGACAGGGGGATGAAATATATTTAATTCGATGTTCATCATGAAATTTAAATGAATTACTTAAATTGGTAATTTATGATATACAGAATTTAGAAATTATTGAATTGGGTTATATTACATAACATGTGGATGCGGGCATGGGGTGATTCCTTATGAAAAAATGAGAAGAAAATATATAATAGAATAGAATTTTTTATTTTAAAGCTTAGTTTTCGGGAAAATCGAGTTTGTCAATTCGAATTTTGAATACATTATTTAAATAAATAAATTCGTGTAACTTATATTATACAGCTACATTTTCTGTTAAAGATCACGAAATATAAAAAAAAATATTTTATGTCCCCTAGTTACTGAGCTATCATGGGAAATGCACTTTCAACCCTCAACTTTGAGGAGTATTTTCACCCCCTGCATATAGACGATGGCCGATAAAATAAAATACGTATCAAATATTTTTTCAAGAACTGCATCTCGCGTTAGTTTCCTCACGTAAATACGACAGAAAAGTAGGAGACGTTGCAAAAATGAAAAGAATTTAAACACGCCAAAGCATTTGCGTCACGACTGTACATTTACAGGAAAATTTTCACACAATCTATATGCCTAGCTTTTTTTACTATACGTATTTTCACGTCTCACATTTCGTGTTGTCGCTGCTGAACATTATTTTTTTGAATATATACACTGTAGCAAAATCGTTTATTTCCTTCTTACGATAGTATCTACCTCGCTATTTAAGACAATTTATCTCTCGGTCAATGTTGAATTCGAAACAGCTTTTATTGTAGAGTTTCTTTAGGAAGTTATTCCGCACGAAAAATGATCAGTGTTCTGAATTTTTTTCCTATCATACACCTTTAATAAAATAAAACCGCCAGGAAAGAAACTGCCATGTACATTGTGTTTATTAATAAGTATTTTTTACTGAAAAATTGCAACACTGTAGATTTGTTACAATTGTCAGCCCTTGTTATCAAATTCTTTTGAAACAGATGTTTCATTTTATTTTAAATTCCTGTGAAATATTTAATCGAAATCTCAAGTTTCACTTGCTTGCTAACTTAAAAATACAATACATTCACAATTTGTTCGTGATACATTATGACGGCTTTTTAATGTAAAGCTATGAATCGACCGACTATTTTTAACCCCTTGCCTTACGATTTCTATTTTGACAGCGTGCGTAATACCTTAGAATTAATTCCAGAAATAAAAATTTCTCTCTGATCTTTAACATTTGGCACAACTGACTGCAATATTAATATTATAGAAATGATTTTACCGTCTCGTGATCGACTGATATTTTCAATTTAATAGTTGTTGGAAAACTTCAAAATTTCGTATTCCATTTATCGCCTCACGTGTGTCACACGTTATTGTAAGCTAAGGGGTTAACAAGAACAATTAATTTCTCAGTTTCAGTTTCATACGTTGTAAATTTAACAAAGTTGTTTTTACGTTAACAGAGATAACTTTATGATCAGTAAAACAAGGTTACAATGAAATAATTGGAGCTAAAATTAAATAATGGATAGATATTTTAAATGTATGCGTAATGAAATATTTCATCACCCATCAAGTATCACATTTCGTACTTTCTGCAAACTCGACTAAACGTAAACATGCTCAAACATACTATACGTTTTGCTTTTTACTTTGCGAAGCTTAAATTCGTTCCGAGTGCGCTGTAGGAAGGTAGGTATCTCATTTTTTGCTACTTAAATACACGGTACTCGTATCTAATGCATTGTAAAAGCACATTTAAGCATATTTAAGCGAAACCGTTCTTGCTCAAAGCATTTTTGCTGAATTATCGAGCATCCAATTATACGTGACCCAATACGCCCAATTGTTGCAATACCACCGTTTTAATCTCTGCATTAGCAGTGATTTTGGCGGTCTGAAGAACAAGTTTGCTGTTTTAAATAAAATCGTACATTGGAAATCAGAGTAGCATAGCCATAATAAGAAAAAGTAAATGTGATTTTCTTATTTCTTATACAGGAAAGACAATGTTTCAAAAAAAACAATCTTACCTATATATGCTTCACAAACACAAATATGTTTACACCGAAAATACTGTTACTTTTACCTATGATTTAAAATTAAAAACTAATTTGTGAGTAGATCGATTATTTTACTTCATTATTGAGTAAGATGCTCTTTTTAATTCAACGAATGCAATTACAGCATACAATTCAACCAAGTATTCGATACTTACAATTAGCGTAACATCCATGCTAGCGTAGCAATTTAAGCACTGGAATACCGTTTATCCAGTTTTCCAAAGAAGATTTACGTGTCATCGTATGCTGGACACATTATAGTTAGTCTAGGAAATTACACCGCCATCAGTTATTGAATTAAGAAATATTTGTGCTTGCGAAGGAGTCTGATTTATACGAAGCAACTAATTAAAACACCCAATCTACAGACTACAATTAACTACTCGTTGGATATTTATTTCACAAAAACACGCACGATCTCGAACCTCAGGTATAATAAATATGAAATATTCGTCTGGCGTATCATAATAATCTTGAATCTCGCTGAAACTTTCATCGACTCTGAAAGAGAAACAAGACAAAAGGTTCGATCAATTTGGCTTGCGAGTTACCAGAATTCCTACAACAACCTTCTCGACTTTCTCAGAAGATATTGTTCTCAAGACCGCAGTATTTAAAGTTTCGATCATCAATCAAGATTTACAGGAGCAGCCACATCGTCCTTGAACTTTGAAGGTCTATTCTTTCATTCTTCGAGAAACTAAGAGAAGAAACTGAGCGGTTTTCCGCTGCTTCTTCCATCGATCGGACACCATGGTAAAAGAGGCTTACGGTGTCGTTGGTAATCCATAGCGGATCTTCGCGGTATTATATATGTCGCACGTAGAAGGCGTCTATCCTGATTCATGACAGGAATTTTTACGAGAAACAGATGTAGTAATCTGTACATACGTTCTACGCTTATGCCGCTTGTCTTCGAGATGTAAAATATTCATCGAGGCTTACGAGGAATTATTACAGCGGCAGGTATTAACTCTTTGCGATCCGAATTATTTTTTCAAGTTTGTGGCGAGTTAAATCAAATTAATTGCACGACATTTTCTGTCGTTGGTTATTAATTTTTTCTTAATGATAGCAATAACTATAGGTACTGACGGATATTTAGGTGATATTACAAAATCATTATGAATCTGAAAAGTAGATATTAAATCGTTAGAAAATAAAATTAAATGAAAAGCTATGTCGAGTATAGCTCGACATAGGACTGCAAAGGGTTGAAACATACCGTACATATATTAAAGGTTTGTTTGGCGAAGAACTAGGAAATGCAGAACAATAAAATCGATACATTTTTAATTGTGGGTCTTGGAATTTACTTAGGAATTTCCTGTTATTTATGTAATTGTTAAGATTAACTATTTTTGTTTCTTCTCATATATTCATGGAGTATATTGTTATAAATTCAAATTTATAACTATTAACATCATCCTAAAACCTCCATATTCATTGGAGGTATCAAATTTCTAATATGGAACGACGGTAATCCAAGTCGTGCTACAGCCTGAGTTGTATCTATGCTGTTTTTCAGTTATTTTTGTCAATAGAGTGCCTCTGACGGCAGTGATATGTACACTAGCATCAACAATGTGAATTTCTAAATTTTTTTCTTAATTAATTTCTGCATTAACTTCTCTCGCGAATCTCATACACTTCCCCCACAAAAAATGCTTCTAAATGTGATTAATGTTTTTGAATGACATTTCGAATCATACAAAATTATAAATTCATTCACTGCCATCCCATTACCCCAAAAAAGTACTTCCTTCGCAATTTACAAATACTAGAGCTTCATTATAACATAGAAAAACAGAAATTTGTGAAATTGTCAAATATACAGAAGAAATAGAAAATTTTAGATCTACACGTTACCTTTCATGGTAACTAATGGTAAGTATGGTTTCCTTATTTTAAAATGAAGTAGACGAATAAGAATAAGTATAAAGTAGTTTCTGTACAATTCCTTAAGGTTTCATGAAAACTAATGCTTGCAACTTAATCCGCGGGTGTATTACAGCATAAGAATAGGCTACTAATTATTAGCGATTAGTTGAGTTTGAATACAAGCGCTACCAAACAATCCTATGTTGAAACATGTCGTGATGAACCCAGACGTCGAGATACCTGCATTCACACTTATTGCTAGGTTTTATGAATATAAATTAGAATGTATGTGTAGTTAGTAATCGATAAATTTGCATCATGAGTAACTTATATGGATGTAGGAATAAACATTCCTTCGTAATTAATCAGCAAGGTTATACCATATCCATATTACCACTAAAAATCGTAAGCCCACAAATAAAACAGGACGTTTCGCACTTTCCTAACCATAATACCGATTCCATTACTCACTCTGGTCCTATTATATTTCACAGAACACTATCCAGCTGCCACGTCAAATAATATTGTTACATCACTATCGAAAATGAAAATCTTTTCGTTGCAACAGACACACACTATGAAATACACAATTTCCCATATTTTTTTGCTATCATGCAACGTAACTACCCAATATCCTCAGCGGATCGCTTTCAAAAAAATTCTACCTTACCCCAGGATATTGCTAGTACAGTACAATCTCATATCCCATTATTCCACAATTGCCAGAACCGCTTACATTGCCACATACTCCGAGAAGCATCCTAAACACAGAGAGAGACGATACACAGAGAGATCGCTCGCGGAAGAAGAGCGAAATTTCCCAAAATCCCCAGTCTGCGGATAATCCGTGGTGCAAGAAAAGCATCCGAAGCCGATGGATGAGCCGACTAGAGAGCATCGCGCGTAACCCCGATCACTTGGAGACTATCGAATTACGATGTACCCCTCGTGTCCGGCATAATCCCCAGCAAATCCCGGTAGTGTATGCCCAGCGTAAAAGGGGTCTCTGTGGTGTCGCGGTGCAGGGGTGAGAGAGAGCGGAGGGGTGAAATTGACCGCCGTCGTTGCCACTTGAGAACCGGCCGGCAATTACGAGGTATCCCCACGGCCCATTGCCATTGCCGGTTGGCAGCTTGGATATCGCTGGTTGACCGGCGAGTCGGCTGGTCGTCCGCTTCTGGATATACATACCACTCAGCATTGTTCCTGCAGGCGACGCGCATTTACGTAGCTTGCCTCGCCGGTTCTGCCGCGGTGCAACTCGCACCCCTTTTGCCTAGCCTGCTATCCTGAACGTCCGAGTTCTAAATCACGGCTATCTCCTGGCTTAACTAACAATGCACCCGCCGACACCGAAAGAGCTCTCTTCTCGCTCCCTCCCACCCTCCCAACATCCCTCTCGCCTTACCAACCTTATTCTCTCTCTCTCTCTCTCTCTCTCTCTCTCTCTCTCTCTGTCTCTCTCTCTCGCTCGCTCGCTCGCTCCCTCTGTTTCTTTCTTGAACTCATTTTCTCTTTGTCCCTTGTTTGCTTATTATCACTCATTCTACTTTATCTGCATTCGCGTTAACCCTCGAGCGGGCGCGCTATTGAGAGTTGCACGACCAGACGCGTGGTGAACTAACAATAAGGTCACCAAGCGAAAATTAATATTGTTACCGCGTTATATTTGAAGTACACGCTTCAGAAATAGCTTTTCTATCAACAAACGGTAACTTTTGAATGATGTGATGGTAAAGTAATAACAATGTGTCCAAAATACAGTAAATGTATTTGAATAACATAAAAATATTTAATACAAGATAATTTAAATAGTATGTAAGAAAAGAAGGAAATAAAAGTCAGGAGTGAAATTTGGAAGTCATAAAAGTAGTATGTAAACTAATTATTCCGAATTGCCCATATCATGTCTTCCGATTCACAATAGTGGCAGAGAAGAAAATCTACTGAATGTTCTTTGCAAATATGATTTAAACACGTTCCGCACTTTTTTGTTGTCACTTGATTTTTTGCTCTATCACAATACGCACTTCGTTTTTACTTCAACTGTGACTTTTCTACTACAATTTGTTCTTTGCCGTATTTTCTCTTGTATTTTTGCAAGTAGCAACGCAAGTCTCTGGGCAAAGAAATTATTTCCGCGCGTTCGGTAAGTCTCGCTTTTTGCGACATTAATTTTGCTCTATAAGATGTTAATTAGTAGAGAACGGCCCATTTTTATATAATTCAATATATATGAATAAGAGAGAAAGAGAGAGCGAGACAGAGAGAGTGAAATTAAATTTTTAACCTAATAATGGGATTTTTAACATGATTAGGCAGTGTGACTTGTGCGATTCCAACGGTTAAAACAACGGACACCAGCTCGGTTAGACGTTTGAAAATAAACTGACAAAAGTATCAGAGGATGCTTGAAACTTAATACGAGCGCATATAACATCCGGTTTTTTGCCGAGTAGTAAATTGTTAAATACGCGCCGTGGTATAGTGAGGGACCAGAAACAAGTCACTTAGGATGGAAGGGGAGATTGCTCTCGCACCGCCTATCCCCGCCATGTCGGTCCTAGAAACCTGAGATCGACCAATCACAACCGAAAATAAAACAATCCTTTCGTCGTTCACATGACGACGCAAGGAATGTGTGGTTCTCTCGGCCAATAGCGCGCCAAAATCGAAAATGCGTGAGGGAGAGGGCTGTCTCTATCAGTCGGGCGAATCAGAGCAAATTACCCCTCAAGTGCCTTGTTTCTGGTCCCTCGCTATATACTGATACATAGTGCATACACCGGCGCGACCTCTCGAGGCTTAAATAAAAGATTTTTGCTACTTTTTGTATTGCCTGTCGTTACCTTCGGCGACTATTTTTGTAGTTGGATTAAATGGGCACTAACTTCCTTTTCTGCAAGTATTTTCATGTTCATAGTTGCGGTTTTTTTGTTGCTGAAGAGGACATTCGAATATGATTCTGTTATTGTGTTTATTTGGGTAATTGACAAAATTTTGGTATCTATGTTGCTTTAAACAGCGTGGATCAGTAGGAGGTTTAGAATTAGGAGTAATTGATAAGCGCAGGTTTATGAATAGAGATAGAAGTACATGTGTCCAACGTATAGAGATAGACATGTATGTAAATAGAGATATATATGTATAGAGATAGATATGAATCTAGTAATTACGTTGAAACATATTTGTGTTTCTGATGAAGATGGGACCGAATCGTTGAAGAAAATTGCTGATAGTGCAATAGGCTGTGTCATGATGGACTATGACCTTTCATAGAAGTGCATGTATGTAATTGTAAATTGCGAATGTACTTTCTTTTTTTTTTAAATGGGCCTCTATATTTCTTTTCACGATCCACTTCAGTAAAAAATAAGCCATAGCCGAGCCTGCGGTATCAAAATTCTATGCAAGTCTAATAATTGATAAGAAAATATTATTTTACTTTACGTGGCCCCTTTTTTCCTTATTTCGCATTGTTATCTGTGTCTGAGAATTATAGATCTTGAAAAAAGGCGAGGATGATCATCTTTACATTGAAAAAGCAGATTTTGCAACTGGAAAATTAAAAAAAGTTTAGAAGCTTAAAAAATGTAGTTTGTATAATGTTAATGTTAATAAAAGAAAACCAAACTTTTGTTGATAGAAACTAATAAGATAGATAATAATTAACGATTTAATCGAAGAATATGTAAGATGTTTTGGAATCTGCTAAGCATGTTGACGCAAACCGTTCACTAGTGAATAACTGTTGTTCCCAATATTTACATTTAAACAACAACGCCTCGTCAATAACTTTCGATACGTGACACCTCAAATATACGATGAAATATATTTCAAATATTTTTCATTGTATAATCACTCGAAAATGTTATTTAAAACTTACAAAATCAGTAAATATCAGATACGTTCGCTATACAAGCAAAAAAGTGGATCGTCTGAAAGAACAATTGAAACTTTCTGACAAAGCGACTGCAATGTTCCAAAGTAAAAAGTACTTTCTATTTAGAGCTGCACTTTAATTTACCTTTACAGCGCTCAAAAAGTTCGAATTACTATTTCAGTATCCATCGAAGCTGAACTACTATTTTAAAGAGTGTCCCCTTTGATGACGGTCCATCAAATTCTCTCTTTTGACTAAGCATTATCTCGTGAAATTTCATTAACGTTCTCAAATCCACGAAAACGCTAAAGCTAAACAAATAACACGTTCGTCGATGACATCTGCTTGTCCCAGTTAGTACGACTGATATCCATACCTGTTTCAATTTGACTCGCGTTAATGGAAAATTTTCATTATCCTCGACGACCTCCCTTTGCTAAAATTTCGTTGCTATGAAATCTCTCCAGACTTAATTCCTAGCGCCGGGTGTACGTTTTAACCCAATTTGACGAATACCCGCAAAACGATCGGCGAACATAAATTCCCTTCCGTTGAAACCGGGCGTGTATTGCGGATTATTCTTTTCATTCGAACGGGCTCCATGTCGGTCCCATTTTAAGGGGAATTTTAAATGCCCGACTTAAATCACGTACCACCACACATTCCGACTGACAATTCCGTCGCTATGCTCTGGAAGCGCAGCATTGTGCCGGTTTACTATCTTTTCACCGGACCGACCCAGATCCACGTTGAAACCAAAAATTCTCGCCACTTTCTGTGCTTTCTAACCGTTAATGCCTACAACCGTTTTGCAGGAAGCATTTCTTTCAGTCCGATGCTTCGGAATATCGGGAACAACGATGTATTTTTGCTTTCGGCCAGTTTCACTTTTCTGGCGTTTACATCTTCCTCTGTGTTGCCACGCGTTCGTTTAACCAGTTAACTGTGATTGACGAGTATACTCGTCATGGAGAAGTGGCACGATTCTGTGTATTGACGAGTATACTTGTCATGAGTAATAAAACAGTGATCATTGGCTATTTAAATTGTAATTTTTAAGAAAAACAAAACATATTCTCGAATTTCAAGATATTTAGAATATTTTGAGGCCATGCCGGAATAAAACAAAGAAATAAAAAATATAAATAATTTGAGATAAACTCATGCGTCCCCGTATGCACCGGTTGAAACAGCTTACCAGTTCGCATAACGAATTTATTTATGTGCGATGATAACGTTTTTTTAGATGTTAGTCTAAAAGGGGCAAAGGCAAAAGTCAGAAAGTTGATTTATAATAGGGTTCCTTTTTAAATAATCCTGTTTAAATTCTTACTTTTATATGTACAATATTTAATTTTTATTCCGTTTTTAGTTTAATATGTATGTAATATATGTTTATGTTAACCAAATAAGTAAATATTAGTAATGATATTTTCAATTTTATAAAATAAACCCATCTTTTTGATCCAATATCTTACCAACGCAACTTACTCTGTGATTGACGAGTATACTCGTCATGGCTCGATTTTGGCGACACAAAACGGTGCACGCTCTCAAACGAGGGCGCCACAGTTAAGGTAGTTGTCGTGCAATGGGCATAGTGTCAGAAAATTCTAAATTTTAGAATACTCATTGAGGACATTATAATACAATTATCCTTAAAATTTTAAATCGATTGACCTCCTCTATTTCGAGATAAACTTAATTAAAGTTCGGGTCATTAGCATGGAGAGTATATGCGCTATGTAGTGGTTCTACCACTTTATTAATTCTAATAAAAAAACTAACAGTCAGAAACTTTCAAAAAACTAACAATTCATAAATGTTTTTGTTCTGAATTAGACAAAAAAACAACAAATATATTGACCTTCCCGTTATTGAGTTATAATAATGCAAACATTAAAAATCGTGGAAAAAAGCACACGCGGGCAAATCGAACAGAAACAACTTGGCAACGCTGTACTGTACATACATTGAGTCTGTATACACTGAAGCGCTGTATCCAGTAAACAAGCCCAGTATGTCCAACTGTGATGGCATAAGCGACGTTGTCAAATTGCGAGACGTGAAAATGTTTCATAGTGTTTGTGTATACATATATATGAGATTTGTATGAGTATGTTGTCATGGGTACAGTATTGAAAGAAAGGTGATCGTTCATATCGCTACTCGCTCCTATACTCTTACCACGCACATGATCCAAAAACTATTGACGATATTGTACCACGACAACGTCCTTAACTGGTTAAGTCGATCCTGGGGACCGGGGTGCGGACACATGAACATTAACCGAACTCGATCAGCAATGAACACGCCGCTGTCTCTCGGGCCTGTAATACGCCTGGTTAACTCAGCGTGTTCACTGTCACGGACTGTCCGTTCAACGAGATGAAGGACCCACGCCACAGTCAGGCCCGAAAGTTCTAGGACAGCCAGGATCCGACAAAAGCGAGAGCCATCACGCCAGACCACGATCCTACTCGGTCGCCGTCCCGTTCCCGACTGACCCGAGGCTCGGGTCCCGAGCTCGAGCGACCCGTATCAAAACAAACTGCGAGAAGGCTACACTACGCGGTCGCTTCTCGAGTGATATCTTATCCATTTCAGTTTACAGGTTTCCATGCCGTACATTCACATTTATATTAACAAATTTCGTACTTCGAATGTAACAAACTAAATATCATGAACTTGTAAACTATTGAATTACATTTTTAAGGTTACAACTGAATAGTACTTCTTTATAATGAGAAACTTAATATTTTTTTTTGTAACGTGACGTTTTACGATTTCTCGGCAAATTCGAAAAGCGCCGGCGATAAGCGAAAAGGTCTACACGAATTCCACCGTCGCCAAACCAAAGAATCTTCATGTATCGCGCGGACGGCATAGTGTTAATAAGGGTACTATAAAAACGATGTGAAATAATGTTGCTTAGAACTTTTCTAAACCGAAAATTTAACACAATATTACCTTTTTTAACACTAGATTTACGGGCCTGAAATCGGTCACACTGTAATATATTAAATAAAGACTTTGGAAAAAGAGGGATCAATCTGCAAAGCTGATAATTCGTTAAGTAATTTTTGTATTGTAAAATACACGTGAAATATCTACTGTACTGTTTGTCTATATATCTGAGAAATGCTTATAAAAAAAGTATGAACCCGTCAATTTGACGGCATCCGTAAACCTAGTGTTAATAGTAAAAAATTATCCTCTCTTCCGATGCCACCGTGACTCCAAGTAAAAGTCTCGATGGTATAACTCAGGAGTGGTGGACAGGAGTGGTAGGTTACTTGAAGCGTTTCTAATAGTTGACTCAGGTAAATTTAAATTGATTTAATAAGTCTTGGTAATACAGGTTGGAGTTTTTGCTCGCGAAAGTATCTTTTCAATGACTCGGTCGTTTCTGCTTTCCTCATTCCGAGGTCTTCCAACCCCCCCCCCCCCCCCCCCCCCCCCGAGGTAAGGGGCACGCGGCGGACCCCGGAGTCATTGGGCCAAGCGGCCAAGAGGAGGTGGCAAAATAGGGGAAGCGAACCTCAGGAGACGGGAGCATTTCGTGAAAGAGTGCACGACGCGATGTAGGGTCAATCCTTGGTCTGACCTCGATGTTGTGACGGGAACGGACCGTCCTCCCAACTCTCCGTCAATGCCCCATCTCCCGAAATCCTCTTAATTCCGACGAAAACAAAAAAAAATATAAGAGGCTGATCTTGCTCCGTTAGTGACGGAACATCATCAATACAAATTATACTGGAAATTTCACCACAGAATTAGAAAAAACTTTAATTTGAATATCAACTTTTAGAACTTTATTGAAATTATTTATTGCATCCTACGAACTGAACACATTAACACAAAATATTGTACTGAATAACGAAATGCTGTGTCCAAGTTGATGTACAACGAGATAACGAAAAAAGTAAGAATAAAATCGGGTATTCCCCGTAACCCGAGGAATACAAAGTAAACAAATTCATGAAGTAGACCAAATCACTTTCACATGTATGGGCATAAACTGTAGTAAGGTATTAAGTTTGTAAGTAAGGTAATAAATAAATGAAAACACACTCACAGCACAAATTAAACAAAATAACTAGAGTATATATTTGGTGATAATTATATGTAGTAATAAGGATAATAGTAATAAGGTTAATAATAATAATAATAATAATAATAGCGGTAATAAAGTAATAAAGGCACGACATCCGTCTCACTAAGATGATCGAATCAGACTGCGTAAAAAAATGCTACGCATCGGCGTTTGGTCGCTAAACAGACGACACGCGGGTATGGGCTATTCAGGCCCGTACCTACGAAATCCCTTCATCTAATACCATCTTTTCTTTCCTTTTTTTTTTGTTGAAAGGGGCAGCTATAAAACCGACCGACTTCTGACTACACTGTCAAAAATAGAATTAAAAAAAAAATTTGGGGATTCGTGCTAGAACAAAAAATTCGTGTAAAAAAGTATATTGGTGAACCGTGTTATTTCACAATAGTGTAAAAAAAGAATTGTATGTATATTAAATATATGTTATAATATTATGAAATGTCCTATAGACACAATAAATATCCGTGTGAACATTTCCCTGAGAAACTGCCTGCTTTTACAGTAGAGACACCGTGGGAATGTTCCTTTAAAAACCGGTTTACGGGTTTCGTCTGATTTACGACTGTCCATTCGAACTTTGTAGAAGTTTCGCGAGTGGTAACGCAATCGCCAAAAGGGAGAACCGTCCAACGAGTTTTTTTCGGGGAGTGCAATAAATGTGCACAATTTCGGAGGAGATTATTTCGGATATGCGGAATGTTCTCAGTCGTGAAATATAACTTGTACATACACTTTAACGGTATCAGTCGAAAATTCCTAGCGCATTAGTCCGGACCTTACCGTGTGAAAAGTTTGGCGAGCGTACACCCCCCAATTAACCGCATTTTAGTTAATATTTCCAAACTCCTGAATTCAATGTTGGGAATTGCTTTATCGAATTTAAGTGCAGTATTGCTTAGCAGTACCATCGAACGTTAAGAGGGACAATGCAGTTTCATTAGTTGTAATTTCAGTAACATATTTTAGGATTTTTAACAGTCAAAGAAGGAAATTTATTTGAAATCAACAAGAAACAGAATGTTAACAAAGAACAACACCAAAAGACAAGAATAATATAATAAATAACAACACAGAAAACAACTCAAACTACACACTTGTTCAAACTACACGATTACTACAATTCTCTCTCACGGGCCTCTCTCACTGGTCTCTCTCAACTCTCAAGAAACTCTCCAGAATCTCTCGATTCCGGAGAATATTTATAATATTCACGAAGCATACTGCCATATCACTCGCACTCTTGTCATCAGCTGTTTGCCATAGTAGTTATCAATCGATAGCTCCGGGGTCACGAGCCTCTAAAACAATTGCAAATCTTGTTGCCGGAAGCTTCTCGATGATGCTTCTATAGTGAGAGACCAGAAACAAGGCACTAAGGACGGAAGGGGAGATTGCTCTCGCACCGCCTATCCCCACCATGTCGTTCCTGGAATCCTGAGATCGACGAATGACAACCGAAAATAAAACTCTCCTTTCGTTGTTCACATGACGACGCAACGAATGTGCGGGTTTCTCTTGCCAATAGCGCGTGAAAATGGAAAATGCGTGAGGGAGAGGGATGTCCCTATCCGTCGGGCGAATCAGAGTAAATTACTCCTCAGCTGCCTTCTTAGCGTTCCAGCATTATATGTAAAACAGTAGTTGTTTAGAATTCGTCGCCCCTTAAAGATATATTGCATCATCTTATTTTATTTTTGTTTTTGTTATTAAATATTACACTATTTTGTAAAACATCGTGTGCTTCCTCTCATGACCTTACCATCGATCCTATATATATGAAGGGATAAATGTATACAGGAAACGATTAACTGCTGGAACCTACTTTATCGGCAATTTTAAGTGTTCTATTGAATTGATGTTAAAAAAACGTGATGAAATGCAAACGGGAAACATTATTCCAGATAGGCGAAAAAAGCAACGGAGTGGAACAAAGGAAAGAGAGGGAATCGAGGGAATCTAAAGAAGTAAAAGAGAAAGATAAATTCATTCAATTAAAGTTCACTATTCGATAAGGCTAGCTCGAATTCTCAATCCTCCGCAATTTAATTGTTGGTTATCTTCGCCATTTGTGAACGCACTTTCTCTAACAGTTTTTAAAATCGTTGTTCCGGAATATTATTAATTACTACATTCTATTTCAATGTGCGTAATCAATCAAGAAATATTCAATGCCAGTTAGGAAATTCGTTATAACTACTTAATTTTTGACTGCTTATCACACTAATTAAGAATACTAAAACGATTACAGGAATTGCTATCAGCAATTTAAAACGTCCGCGAAAAAGTCCCTAATCCTCGTTAAAATGTAACTCACGATGAGATATTACACTTTAGAGTCCTGAATTACGTCCTTAGGAGCTACTACGGTCTTAATTCGATGTGTGTAGTAACATGTTACGAGAATGTAAATGCCGTAACTTTTTCGTGTGAAGCGTGATGTTTCCAGCCGGGACAACCGGTTTTCCGGAAACGTCTGTTAACTAAGGCGCGCCTGTGATTTACGCGAAGCGAAATGCGTACCAGACAGATAAGATGGGGTAATATAAATCACTGGAGCTTAAATTGGAGAATTAATTACGCTTGTAGTGGACGTTCTAAGCGTGTTACAACTTTTACGGAATAAATCCTTCCTTTGGAGGGATTCGATTCTGATATCGAATTCGAACTCGAACTTGAGCATTGCTGTAAAAATTATTGTCGTATCGTCGGTTCATACTTTATCATCAAAATTAAGTTACGGGAGAATATTCCTTCTTCTTTTTTTACAGTTTCACGAAGAAACACTCTTTGACCCTGCGGTATTCCATTAAAAGATCAGAGGACGAAATATTGCGCAGGAAGAGGAAAAAGAGTAACATGAACATACCTATTCGGCTGATTTGTTTGAAAAGTGGAATTTCATCAATTTAAGGCTCCAGACAGGCCAGAAAAGTGAACTGATTTTAGTACGGAAGATACAAAAAAGTATTGTGCTGCTGATAACCTAATCGATAGACAAAAATTAAAAACAATTAAGGAAACATGTGTTTCGAAATATAATTATAAAAACTTTCAGTTAACATAACTAGTTCAGCTAACATAAACTGTGATTATTGGCAATTTATAATCAACACTGTATTTTCACATTAAAATTTATTTCCTCAAAACTGCCGAGGGTTTTGAGTGATTTATTTTGAAACTAGTCATAATGACGAGCCAATAAAAATGCGTGTCACCTTGAACACATCATATTCATAAATTAATTTATTTAACTGAGAAACGAAAATATAATTATTTTAATTATACAGTATTAACAGGCGATTATTATTACACATGAATACTTTGATGCTGAATCTCTATTGACATTTATATGAAGCTTTTTTTAATGTGAAAATGGCAGCTGCCGAACAGAAACGATGTCTGATGCATTATTGTTTCAAAAATACTGATGTATCTAGTTCCTCTGAACTTCAAATTTCATTTTAGTAGGTTGTATAGTAGTTGTGCATTCTGTTGAAGCAATTCATTCACGGCAATTAACTATGAAATTATTCACTTCGTTAATTTAACAATTTTCGGAGAAACAAGTATACCATACACAACTCTCTTAAATTATTGACACAGTAAATTATTACAAATAAAAAATAATAACTTATATATTTATCATAAATGAAAAAGTAATGTTCTGCTTCGACTAGTAAAAGATAATATTATACGTTTCTGTTTGTTATATAACTGATATTCATATGATCATTCAAAGTTTTCAATTTTTCCAAATTTTTGAGTTGCTACATTTCTAACGTAAGCTGTAATAATTCACAAAACTGAAAATGGCATATAAAGGAATAAAAATGCAGATATATTGGTTTTCCACCTTAAATTCACTAGGTTTTATAGAGTAAAGAAAATGAAGTAAATAAATTTCCTATACAATAATTTTAAATTCAGTAAATTGCCAATTATTCTATTAAAAAAACAATCTGCAGAAGATTTTTGTGTGATAATATTTTTGTATATTATTATTTATGTTTTTACCAACAAAATTACTATGTGTTTACGTAATATAACGTGAGATGGCTTTGTATGTATATAGAAATATTGATTAGAAGATATGACGACCGTTGCTTTGCATTATGTCCGTTATTGATTTATTATTGTTAGATTCGTTTCATATTATAAATAAAGAATTGTTCCTTCATAATTTTAATGCAATTGTATTTCTAGTTTAATATACGATTTATCAATCAACGCTATAATCCTGTTGACAAGGTGTTCGTTAAAATATTGTGCCTCCCAGCAATAACCGGTGCGGTTAATGAACGCACATTGGGTAAATCAAGTATTTGCACAACTAGTTCTTTTGAACTAGATATCGAACAAACAGAAATAATTACTTTATTAAAACTTCTTTTATATCATGTTATGATTACTGATAACTCTTCGAACAAAGAACACTTTAGCATTATTTGTTTTCATTGACACACTTATCTTAGAAAATCCGGGCGAGCGAAAACTTATTTCCCTTACTATATATCAACTATTCCAAATCACTTTCTTCAATATTTTATGAGAAAATACATTTTGCAGTATATATGCACGACTCACAGCCCCGTTAAAAACATTTATGTCCTTCAAGGAATCCTTTACGAATATCGGCCCGATAGGCTGTGCAGAAGTAAGATATAAGACGAGGGAGTTTTCCATAGGAGGTCGTTCTAAAGGGAAATGAAATCGGTCTAAGAGTAGACGATGGGGTACAGATCGACGCGGAAAGATCAGCAGACGCGGTCTTTCCCGACGCATGTCGGCGCGACACCGGCTGAGCATCTTATCGTATTTCACAGTGAAACGAAATGGGAACTATCGTTCCGTTTCCTGTTTCCCTTCGTTTCCCTGGCCTGGCCATAAAGGATGCAGTCACCGCGAGGAAACAATTTCATTTTTCCTGCCGGCTCGGCTCCAACCGTGCGTTCTTTTAACAGTCGATACTAGCTCGTTTCTGCACAATTGTATCCTCACAATTTTCCTCATCTTTATCCCTTCCAACTACTCTCATCCTGTATTATGTGATATCCATTAATTGCATTCATTCTATTAAGTTCCGTTTATTAAATTCCTAATTCCCTTCGAAACTGTAGATGCGGAAACTTTTAATGAAATTACGCTGTTCCACCGAACAGGTATTCATCCGTGTCCCCAGATGGTTCCCGTAATAAATCCGTTCGAATTGTCTTCCTATTTTACGAGAAAGGGTATGCCGGTTTAACGTAAGCCGGGAAAAGTAATCTCGCGTTGCGATCGATTCGCGCACCGTGTCGCGAAGATAGGGGATGGGAGGTGAGGGCGTTAATTAATTAATTGCGAAAACGATTCGACACCTGTAGATTCGACGATTGAACGTTAATATGCCTATTGCACGAATGAATTTATTGATAACGATAGTATTTGGCATGACTACTCGATTTGCACCATTGGGGAGTCCAACGACGAGCAGTTACATGTGGATTCGTTAGAAATATAGGGGTTGGCGTGATGTACAACGTATGAAAATGAATGCGACAGGTGCCGCGTCAGTGCGTGCTGGACCATCTTCATGAATGAAAAAATTGCTGTTGGAATTGCTAGCAACTGGCTTCGATTTTTTTCTATTTTCTTTTAAAACCCAATTTATAACCCCCAGTTGCGTTCAGGGATTAAGTTATAGATCGAATATGAGAAATGCACTTGTGGATAGAAGAAATTTCGAATTTTAAAGATTTACATGTTTTATTGTGTCTATAAAAAAGTTCTCGTGCACTTATTTAAGGTTTAATTGGGATGTTTACTATTTTTTATATTGTGCGTTTGCTAATATTTTAAATAAATAGCCAATTTGGGTTTACTGTATACAGGCGGCCCTCGCCTTTGGCACATAATTGGTTCCTGAAAACGTGTGCGAATGTTGAATGTTCGAAAGTGGGGGGATATAGAAAAATATTAAAAATTGTAGTCTAAAATATTTATTTATCAGTATGAATGAGATGATGAGGAGTGTTAAAGCTCTTTCATGTGTTTTTTTGTAAAGTTGAGATTCTGTAATCTCTAGTTGGAAATACTAGAGGCAATGCTTTAATATTAGAGAACCTCTAAGAACCATATCAATTGTTAGAATTGATTTTTTTCGTGAACGATTTTTGCGATATCGACAAAAATCTTTAAAAAACTGAATTATTAAAAATGTGTGAAATAGCGAATTGTGCGAAAGTAGAATGTGCGATAGTCGAAGGCCGCCTGTATAAATGTACAGAAAACAGCGTATCTTTAGAATGGGTTACAGCGTGCATTATAAAAAGAATAAACTGTCATAAAATTTTATATAATTAATAGTAATTTACACTGTTAGTACCTTCATTAGAATTTTTGAATTATTATATTTTTCTTTCTTTGTATTATTGCATTTCATGCAAATGGCAAGTAATTTATCTTTACTTCTGTTGCGTCCTAATCCCATGCGACACATTACGCATCATATTCATCATTATCATAAGCGTTATCATTGTTAATATCAACATCATTATTATTATCATTATTGTTATTATTATTATTATTGTAACTATTATTATAAATGTACAGTTATCACATAAGATACACACAGGCAGATAGACATATACACAGGTATACCGGAAACTGCCCTAAGGACTTATCCCTCTCCACTCAGGCCGCATCCCCATTTACTAAGGTCCCTGTCCCCACTTCTAACTTCTCCTAATTTTTTGCACCCCTGACCATCCCGAAAGCCCTCATGGTACATACTATTCTACAAACTTTTCACAAACATAAAATAGATAAAACAGAAATCAAACCCGACTTACATGTAGTCGCGAGTTTAATACCATTCTACACGAATACAAAGTGGTGCTTGCGAACGTAACATAACCGTTTCCTTAAAATTGTATCTCTGGCATTTTTATCAATGATACACAATTTTCTATTATTATATTTGAACTATTGGTAGATATATAAACAGAACTGTAAACAGAAGTAATCATAGTAGCGGAAAATATTTTTGACGATCTTGAAATTTAAGGAAATGATAATATTATTATCCAAATACGTCTATGCATATTAAGAATTTTTTAATCCCAGTTAAAAATTTTCTAACATCAAGGAAATTGCTATGAAATTCGGCCGTACTTTAAATCTAATGCACCTATAATAAATTACTTGGCCATAACGTACATGTACGTAGTTACGCTAATCATGAGCTGAAAATAGTTGAGAGATACATATTCAGAGGACAATTCATGGATTTGCGAAAATAGCAGCGTATATCATTGTCAATTTAGCATGGCACGTTAATAACTGCTACGGCACAACAGTAATTTAAATAATTGCTGGTAATTCTGTTCGCATCTAGATCGACACGTTTGAAATATTGCACCGCGTTATTATTAGAAATTGTGGATACTTAATAATAACGACGACGCGTCAATTTATTAAAACAATAATGTAGAATGATGTGCAATGCGTTTCGACCTTAATTAAATTTTGTTAATACTTGATATCAAACATTCGATGATCCATGTAATCTATTCGGTTAATGAAGGTATTTAACTAGAAATCTTCATACGTATGTCAGCATCAATTAACAAATAAATAATAATAATAGCTGCATATAATACAAAACTAAGAGATTGGTATAATTTTCAAATCAGAGAAGTAAAGGCTAAACAGGAAATCTGGCGAGCTTCGAATGATTGTGGATTACAGATAACATGAATTGCCATGCAACTTCCTATAGATAAAATAGTAAAGTCATTCAAGATACGAATTACAGATTATGTCCTAGTATAATGTGGTGTCTTATAGGAAGCTATAAACACAATCTTGCGAACACTTCTCTTCTTCAAACATATTTTTAGCTGTTAAAAAACATCGCAATACCTACAAATTGAAGTTGCAGAAATCTAGAAATCACATAAGTTGTTTGCACTACGCAGTGGGGAAAATTATCAAAGTTTTATGAAAAGACAGTAAAACTTAAGATAATTATTAATTATATGATTGAAATATATGTCAATACTAATTTTTAATGTATCAAACTACTACTGGTAATTCTAAACCAATCTGAAATTAATACTTTTAAACAAACAATTGCAACAGTTCAAGTAACATCAGAGAATATCGGTAACTAATCTTGTGCATGAATACTGAATTATCTGAAATTTAGTCGCACAACGATTCCAATTGTCGCTAATAATTCCCATCACAAATCACGCCGAAATTGAATAATAGATAAAACAAATACTGCGAAAAGAATTCATCGTGCTAAAGAGAATATTGCGATAACTTAATATCCACGGGATTTACCGGTGTGATATTGGAAGTAGGAAGGAGAGATTGGAAAATGCAATCCTGAATTCCGTGATAAAATCGAAAAAACGTAATTCAAAATCCTAACTTGGTATTACCTAGCCGGATTTTCTGCTGGCGGTGCTCGATATGGGGACCGGTTATATAATGTGGGATTATCGAATGGCTTCAGCGAGTCATCAATATAGATAACTGATCACGGAGAAGGCATGAATATCATTTCAGCAAATTTGAATATTATCATTGTGGATGTTGCGTGAGTAATAAAGCGTGCATAAACGAAGATCTTGTTGCCAAAATAATAAACTGGATGAAACAGAGATATTTTTAGTTTCCATGTTGTTCGTGTGCCTGTTAATCAATATAATTTAATTTCTTTCATTTCTTCATATTTGAAACTGTTTTTACAATTGAATCCGCGAAAGTTTTATGGGACGAGTTCATACTTATCTAAATAAAATGCATCACTATTATCTTAAATAAGATTCTTTGTTTATATGTGCAACTAAAAACAACACGGAGGTATGAATTTTCTACTGAAATGTATTGGCCATAGGATAATCTCGAAAGCTAATTGTCCAGCACGAACTCATAATTTTACGATCTACAATATATATTATTGGAGAATGTTTATAAAAAAATTGAAAATCTTACGATTAATAACAAAAAGGTGGATACAGTAGTGCTAATTATTGACAAGTGACATAATATTTTCGTAAATTAATTACAATAACTGACAAAACTGTACGTACTGCAAGTTTCCATAAAAAAACACTATTTTGAAAATTGATTATAAATCATTTCACCGGTCATAGCCATGCATTTGAGATTTATATAATATTAGGTGGGTAAGAAATTAATGTCGGTTTTAAAACGTTATCTTTGACACATGTTGAGAATGGGGACAAGTTTTTTTAATCAAAATAGGTTCCATTAAAATTTACACATTTCCTCCCAAAGAGGAACAAGTTTTTTAATATATTTTTTTCCTTAAATGATATAAGAAAACAAACAGATTAAAATGAACGGCTACCTCAAAATTAAGCGCCGAAGTTTGAAAACTCGAAAACCGACATTAATTTCTTACCAACCTAATAATTGAATTATTCCTCAATAGCTTGCATTTTTACTTACATTTCATCAAAATTCATAAGCATAAGGTGTCAATGAAGATCTTTGATCGTGAATTTAAACATGTTGAATGCGTTGCGTCCCAAATCTACGTGATCTCGCCCTCGAGCTCGATCCTACTCGGGTCGTAAATCCGAGCAACCTCACTTTACTTGGAGGAGGTAACGTAGACTGGGTAAACGCTTCTCGCGAGCACCAGATAGTTTCACGGCGAGTGCAAGCAATGGTGGTTAGGTTCAGTCATTTCCATTTCGGTTTGTCGGAACTTTAACAACTTTGATTGTACAAAAACTATAACAAAACTTAACGAAATAACAAGCGGTTTGAAGATTCGACTGTGATTTTGGTTGTTGCTCGGTGATTCGTGACTTGCATGGTTGGAAGATGACTGACTCTTCTAAAAAAGGTGGAGTCCTTTGCGATTTCCCCTTCCACCGTCCGGTTACGACCCTCGGAATAGGGGTCGTGCACTCCCGGAAGTGATGGTGCGTCTTCATAATCGCAATAATTCAGTAGGATTTTCTGGGAGCGCGCGAAACATTTTGGCGGGACAGCTCCGTGCTCTTTTGAACTGGTGGAGGGGACAGAGTTCCTGGCCGGGTGGCACGTTGGCCAGCTCGACCCTTAGTGGAAGGGCTGAGGCCCGTGAATGGTGGCAAAGGGTGGCTCGTCGGCGCAGGCGATGGTTTATGACAGAGTTTCCCAACCAGGGTCCCCGGAACCCTTAGGGCTCTATGGACGCATATATGGGTTTGACGAAAGTCATCCGTGTGGCCTAAGGCCGCATATATGTGTTTTCTCTAAGTCATCGGCCTGGACTAAGGGCGCATATATGCGTTTGTCGATTTTTTCAATCAATATGCAGTCATTTTCGTGTAAAATTAATCCAGGGGCACTCGTTAGTAATTTGCCTTCCTTAGGTAGCGGTTGGGCAGTATTAGGGTCATAAAAATCTCCGGGAATTATAATATATAATTAATTATTTATAGATAATTGTTTTGAAATTTTTCACACACAATTAAATTATTAATTTCTGTTGCAAATATCAAATTAAGTTTTTTAGTTGATTGTAAAATTTAATATTTTAAAATTTTAATGTTTATAATAATTAATTTTAATACCCAAAAATAACAGTCTTTAATTATTTAACCTTCTGCAAAAGAATTACTGTAATTTATTATTGTTTGCGCCTTGAATAGTCACTTCAGTGTGTCGAAAAAGTATTCCGGCCCCAGCGATGGTGAGCGCTAGCCGCGCTCCGTAACTACGGACCGTTTCGGCCGGGAGTATTTAGAGCTCAAAGGGTTAACCCCTTGCGATAAATTGACGAGTCTGACTCGTCATTGGTTTTTCATGTCATACCGTACAATGATGTGCTACACTTGTCCTGTAGTTTTTATTAATTTAGTTTAACATTTCTAGTGTATTGAATCTGGCAATATTGCATCCTCTTTTATTACTTCTGTAAATATCGAGGATCATTATTACATATTAGCTATACCTTATTTAAGTTTTACTTTCAGTTCTTTTTAAATACTTGCCGTTTTTGATATTCCACAATGAATTACAATTCTATCCGAACCAACAATATGATTTTAATTAAAGGCATGTATGAATAATAAAATGAAATCTTATTTTAATTAAATAAAAATTAAATGGTTGATCCATACACAATTTTTCATGATTAAATCTTACCGGAAGGGGTTAAGGGTTCCGCAAGAAATAGGGAAGTAACACGTACACTACCGTGCATAAGTATTTGGACACTTCCTCATTGTTAGAAATGCGTGAAATATTCTTTAAGTAAAATGCGCTAACATAGTTTTGGCTTCCGATCTTGTCTCAGATAACCATATAGGGTTTAAAAATATCGATGAACTTAATATTTGACATCATTTATTATAAATGAAAAAACAACAACTGAAATCGGTCAAAAATTGATCTTATGGAGACACCTGAAGTCATTGCCTTTTAGTGCTTATAAACTGAGGAATGAAATTCTGGTATGAAATTCAGGAAGAAACAATGAAAAAACTTATTGCCAGACAGCCGCGAGTAGTGACTGCTGTTATCGCCAAAGAGGCGGTCATATAGATGATCGCAATGTTTAATCATTTAATGCAAATATTATTACAATATTCTGGATTTTCCATACTGTAGTAACATTTATTGCTATTAATTATATCTAAAAATCTCGAAATATAATAAAGATATAAACAGTTTAATAAGATCGTATTGAGTGTCCAAATACTTATGCACGGTAGTGTACACCTTGTTCGTCAAATATAAGTTGGAGGATGGAATATTCTCGAATCTGCGTAGCGAGTAAACAGTACGCACCGATAACTCGACGGTCAATTGGATACAGTTAGTATTAAAAGCAAAACTGTTAACAGTAAAAGCTGGACAAATGTGATAGAATTTGTGATCCAAACGTTGCTCTTATGAATAGGAGGTATCGAATCTGTATTAAGGTTCCAGCCAAGCGCGAACTTAGAAAAGGGCAGACAGTAGAAGAGGCAGAGAGCTCGAAGCAAACAAAGCAAGCGGCTCAAAGGATTAATGAATCATCAGCAAAGATTTTGCTATATTAATACTAAAACTGCTAATCATCGGTAAATCCATCTATATGTATTATAATTTGCAAATAAATGTGATAGTACGAATTAAGCCCAAGTACGATTTAGGCAATTTTGCTCTATTTCACCGGGATTTTTTTTATTTAAGACTGTATCGAATGCTGTTTGACGCGAGAGTGATATATTTGTTTGTCGTATAACTATCGGCACAATCAGTATAATAACGGGACAAGTGATTTAGCAAAGTATTAACTCAGTTAATAATGTATTACCAACTAATTATTAATGAAATATTGTTAATAGTGCTCTCAAAGCTTACTGTTTTTAGACATATCGCGCGGTAAAGTCACGTAAGAATATTGCAATAGTGAAAAGTGAGGACTCTCTTCTCAATGTAATCTTCTAATGCCATGACTTATGAGACCCTTTACCGTCTTTGAAATCGGCGACAGTGCAAACCTCATTGAAATAGGGTCGCGAATGACCTGCGTTTCCGTTGGATTCCACGAAAACAAATAACGGCGATCACATCGCGAAGGATTCCAGTCAAACGAGGTTTACCGTGTCGGTAAATGGCTGATGGATAAGACTACTTAGACTGCCATCATAGATCAGGAAGCCGTTTCGGAGGCAAAGAGGTTCCGTAAAAGGTTGGAAATCAAGGTTCTGCTACTCTGCCCTCACCGAACCCGCAAAAAAGAAACCCTCTTTATTTTACCTTCGGTCCGACGATTTTTCTGTTGATTTCCCTATAAACCTTCGTTTTACAAATTACCGTCGAAAAACGTCAAGATCATAGCATTCCCTTATCATGGAATCGTTGAATGCTCGGCAAATTTTTCACGGCACTTTATCCTCTTCAAATTATTTTTGAATTGAATTCCTTTTAAGAAATTACATAATACTTTTTTTTGTAAAAGTAAGCCCTCAATAATCGCCATACAGATCAATGTAAAAATTAAAAAATATCACTTCTTCAATAGTGGCTTAGTAATCGTGTTAGTAATCTTCGACCACTGCTAAACAATACATTCAAAAGATATTTTTCGTATATACTGAACATCGAAAGCGTAAGAGCCATACAATGCGTCTTCAGTTCATTGTCTGGAATAACGCGAAGGAAAGGCGAGCATTTATTTAATAATTCCGTCGTTATAACGTAGTCTGCACAAAAGACGTTCTCCCAGTGCAAATACGGAAAACAGTTTGCATATTCCGTTATGCGAAATTCATCAGTCGCGGTGCTTTAGGATTACGTTTAATTTAATTTATTCCTAGAGAGCATTGTAAATTGTAGGCAGTTAGAGTTTCGTTAGTTTTGAGTACTTGGATCTTACGACTTTAATTAAGCATCTATTTAACATTAATATCTGTTATAATTATGGGGGTCGTGGTGTGAAAGCAAAATGCTATTTACAATAAAACATTGATATTTCACTATTTTTATAATACATATTTGAAGCTGAAATTTAATTGAGTCACGCGCGATAACAGCTGCAACAAAGTAACATAAAATTGATGCAGAAAATGTAAAGAGACACCGGAAGTTATCAGTTCTTGAATGGGAACCAGACAATATTTTAGCACCAGCGAGACTAAACCTGCTGATTGGACTTCGGTTTCTGAACATTTTATTTGTTTATGTATAAGAATCGTCGCCGGACAAACAGTGCATAGCTTGAAATTTGCGTAACTTTCTAGTTACAGAAAGAAATAAGAAAAAGTAAGAATTGAAATGGAACTTTTACCTTAGAGGCCAGGAACTAGGAATTTCATTTGCATGAAATAATATTGCTTTATGAAAAACATGACCACCTTGAAACCAAGTTCGCTAGAATCTGCATATTTTACATTAGTTTCATATGTTCCTAATTTCATTATTATGTACTCAGCATGTAAGGCAAATCATGTTGCAAATTTTTACCAATTAATTCAATTGCAACTAATTTATTAAAATAGATAACTATTGGATTTTTGATTTTGTTGATTACTTACAAAGTAATCAAATAAAAAAAAAACAAATGTTTCACGCATTCCCCTCCTCCACAGAACGTTCTTAACACAATCTTAAGTGGGTATTTTCTCGTCAAATTCTTACCATATAGCGGTCGATTTTCTGCAATTCGCGTGCAAAATTACTTCTTTGCATCAAATAGCTATAGCTTTTGAACTATGGGTTATTTTTTAATATACTTTCAGTTTATTTTTAAAAAATAATTTCTTTATTCACTTTGCTTTGTCTTCTCCCGCGTTTTAATAATAATATGCACGAAACGAGTTTAGACGTCTCCCGCTTAAGATGTGTTAATAGTTCCAAACACATACCAAATAAAACACCCATCCTCCACATCGCATACACTCATCACCAGAACACATAAAACAGGTACCCGCATCCCGGCGACTTCTATCTCACACTTCAAGTGCAATATACATATATACTTAATTCTGTTTTTGCACGATAGATACGTTCCCGAAGAATTCGTGTAAAAAAAATCGTGCAAAAAAATATACTGTATCTATAGAAAAATAGAAGATTGGTTCCAGTCATAAGAAATCCGCAAAAATAATACAATAAACCATGAGTTTTCATGTGAGGATCTTAAAAATATTGTTTCATAAAGATTGCACATGTATCGTACAAAGTAAATTATCATTTGAGAAGGAGAAAGAAATGTCACTAATTCATGAACACAAAAATTAGGCAAAATAATATGGGTTACATATGAAGAGATTTTATTCGTTACCACTTTCTGGCAATAAACGCATACGTTTGCGGAAGACTGCAATATTACTGCTATCACTAGAAATGTCTTGGTTATCGTCTTCGTGCTCCATTGGTGAAATTCTATCTGTAATCTCTTCAACAAAATTAAGACTAGCCTCCTGTGGCCCCGAAGTTTCAGTGGATTTAATAACGAATTCAGTAATTAAGCGCTGTGTTTGTGTTTTGGCTAGGCCACAGTAAAAAAGGGAATTACAATTAATTTGCATTTATTATATAATTTAACTTATATTAATTTAACATTAATTTGCAAAAGAACGTTTCGCTTCTGGCCCATGGTTCCTCTTAAGCATTTTATCAACGCAACAAGACGAATGTGATGAACGAATAAAAAAATTTGAAACGAATTTTGCTGCCCGTTTTTTTTTGCCAAATGTCCACCGATCCAAAGGTGAACAGCACCGCCTGGTATGTAGCGACACATAATTTAGAAACTCCCTGTACACTTATTACAGCGGACCACTAAATTCAGCATTACTAACAATGAGTGCGAAACATGATAATCTTTCACTGGACTTATACAGTAACTGCAAAATTGTCCGCTAACACATATCGCGACAGCTGTTACACAGATCACATTTCGAGCTGTATGTATGCATTTAATTATTGGGGTTTTCGCTTGTCGAACATCGAGCATGACTAATGAAACGTTAAGAGCAACGAAAATTCAACCGACCATAATTTCCAGCGGCGTCAGGTTGAATGTCGCCTCCATCGGCCGTGATTCAAACGAATCGCTATTAATTGTCACGATTGATCCGCGACGAACCGCAGGAGCCAATATGTCACGCAAGCGTAACGAACTATCGATATTCTGTGACTCGGCAAAGAGGTTTCGTGTTATCGTTACTTTTTACGCTGGCTTTAACAAAAATCGACATACTCGCTCGAACGGCTAGATATTCCGTATCGATGTAAAGCCCGGGAAAATATTACTTTGTCTTCCTACGTGAAAGGAATTGATATTTTAAATAGGATTTTTATTGAATAGAATTGCATTGAAGCTGAAGTTATGTTAATCGGTTGCCTTAAAATATCAAGTCACTCACGTCCGCAGAAACGACTTTCGATCCCAGAAATTACCAAGCTGAAAAATTTTATAACATAGCACACTATGAACTCTATAACTGATTTGCCGATAACAGATACGAACGTCACATTTCACCTGGCAACTTTTAGTGACTCAGCATTTTATTACCACGTATTTTTCTTTATTACGTTACATTAATTATTACTGTAGTAAATACATGTTTTCAACAGAATTATTATAGCACTTATTTTCGTAAATGAATACGTGATTAAATTTAAGAGAAAGAAATATGAAAGCCTGTTCTAACAATTTACAAAATCAGTTGACATTAGTTTAACGGCAACGTGTTAAATTATTGCCATGGCATCAGTTTTATGTTACAGTGTATAATATATATCGTTATATATAGCTTATAAGGCAAAGGGTTAAAAGCATTAAAATGAAGTTTTAAAATCGGAAATGTCGAATTCGATAAATGTCTTGAAAGTTACAAGTTTATGTAAAACGTTTTACTTGTATAATCAACAAATAACGAGCTATTTTATAAAATAATTCTTAGTGGCATAAGACGTACATTGATTTGTCCTTTCTTCGCAAGTGATATCAAATAAAAATTGTAAGATATTGAAGGTACTATTAAATATTTTTAAATTAAATACTTTCTTGTCTCTTAAATAACTAACATTTTCGTCTTGATCACATTATATTTTTAAAGTGTCTACCTTGAAAAATTGTCTGCCGTAGAATTTTTTAGGAGGTTCTCGCATCTCTTTTATCGTGGAAAAATTCATAAGGCGAAACTTGAATGTTATCGCTGTTTTTCTTTATAAAGTTGTATTATAAGAATTCCGTGTATAACGAGGTGTACCATATTTTCTAGAGTGTATTGTTGGAAATCTCGTTAACAATGTATTACATGAAATATGATGGTTTTCCGAGAAAAAAATTAATCTCATCAAAGTTTTCGGATTTAACACGTTGACTGCCATGGGGGTCACCGGTGACCGGCGCTACTGAATTCAATGAAAGGGTCTAGCAGGATAAGGGGGTCAAAAGTGCCCTTGAAGGTATTTTATTCCACGATGCGTCATTCGATAGGTAACCATAAGAAACCATTGTACACAAATTTTTAATCCGATAGCTTGACCGGGAGGGTAGTTATGGGGTAAATTCGAAAAACCGGTTTTTGCCCCATTTTCGCCACTTATTGATGTGTAAAAATGACGAAAAAATTCTGACACATTCTAAACATGATTGCACACTTTAGGAATGATTTTCAGATTCTTCCGATGCAAGTGTCACGCGCGAAAAATCAAAAACCGAAAAAAAATCGGAAAAATATAGATTTTGCACTGAAATCTTCAAGGTACAATTTTTAAATAATTCCAGTAAGTACCTGATGTTACCATTATTATGCTCAATTTTTTTCATATTTTTTTGATATGGTGCAACACTGTCGGAAAAATCAAAAACCGATTTCCGGGACGCATTTCGGACTGAAACGCGATCAGTATTTGCTATTTTTACATTATTTTATTACAGTATGTTCATTTTATTACCTTTAATGTCTCTGAATACAAAAAGATACGTGTTAAGGAAGAGAATCAAGAAAATAAAGTAAATTGTTAATTTTATGCTCCTTATATGCTAGAACTTTGAACCTTCTTTCAAGAGATGAAATGGCGCAGTGGGTAGAGTGTCTGCCTGTGGAACCGATGGAAACTTTTTGTCGCGGGTTCGAATCCCCATGGGGGACTTAATTTTTTTTTCTGTAATTTTTTTTTTAAATTATTAAACACATAGCAATAATTAATAGTCACTTTAAGGTGTTTAACAAATATTTTTAAAAATAATTATATCTACTGTTTTTAATAATGCCACGATTTTCGATTACTAGTATTTTTAGACATTTCGTATATTGAATAAACATCGATTTATTAAGACATTTGAAAATGTATATTAAATGTAAAAGGATCATGAAAAGTTATAATCTATAGAAAGGAAGAAACTCTGCCTTCCTCCTCTTTGTTATAACTTTCCAAGATATAATATTATGTCCCTTCATTATTTAACATATATTTTCATGCATTATAATAAACCAATATCTATTAAGCATACAAAATGTTTGAAAATACTCATAATTGCAAAATATGGCATAACTAGGAAAATCATACCGTATGATTATGTTCATGCTGGTTTTATATTTTTTGAAGACATAAAAATGTCTGTGAAACACCTTAAAGCGACTATTGATTATTGCTATGTGTTTAATAATTTAAAAAAAAAATTACAGAAAAAAAAATTAAGTCCCCCTGGGGATTCGAACCCGCGACAAAAAGTTTCCAGCGGTTCCACAGGCAGACACTCTACCCACTGCGCCATTTCATCTCTTGAAAGAAGGTTCAAAGTTCTAGCATATAAGGAGCATAAAATTAACAATTTACTTTATTTTCTTGATTCTCTTCCTTAACACGTATCTTTTTGTATTCAGAGACATTAAAGGTAATAAAATGAACATACTGTAATAAAATAATGTAAAAATAGCAAATACTGATCGCGTTTCAGCCCGAAATGCGTCCCGGAAATCGGTTTTTGATTTTTCCGACAGTGTTGCACCATATCAAAAAAATATGAAAAAAATTGAGCATAATAATGGTAACATCAGGTACTTACTGGAATTATTTAAAAATTGTACCTTGAAGATTTCAGTGCAAAATCTATATTTTTCCGATTTTTTTTCGGTTTTTGATTTTTCGCGCGTGACACTTGCATCGGAAGAATCTGAAAATCATTCCTAAAGTGTGCAATCATGTTTAGAATGTGTCAGAATTTTTTCGTCATTTTTACACATCAATAAGTGGCGAAAATGGGGCAAAAACCGGTTTTTCGAATTTACCCCATAACTACCCTCCCGGTCAAGCTATCGGATTAAAAATTTGTGTACAATGGTTTCTTATGGTTACCTATCGAATGACGCATCGTGGAATAAAATACCTTCAAGGGCACTTTTGACCCCCTTATCCTGCTAGACCCTTTCATATGACTTTAAAATTGCAATATTTACAAATTTTGTAATATATTCAATATTTAAACATTGGCGGTACAAAAATAAAGTTCTACTGAATATATATCCACCTGTGTCTTTGAAGTTTCTGCTTTATAAAGATGTGATTTTAATAGAAAAATTTTCACTTCGGTAGAAATGATGGAACTAGCGAAAAACCGGTGGCGTTCAACACGTTAACGAACTACGTAGCATTAACACATTCGCGACCGGCAATTTTTTTTTCATTTCTAATACTGAGTACCGGCGAAGATAATGAAATTTTGAAGCTGGTTGCCGCAAACTTGTATCGTTAAAGCAAGGATGAAAATAATAAAATTTATTTTGAAATATCAATGTTGCAATTATGTGTTGTATAAAATAAAAAGATTTTCATAATTTGCATACTTGCCGGCTTACAGTTAGTGAGCCAACTGAGACACTCTCACTTGTCCCACTGAGATAACGGTTATTATCGAAAGCACCTAATGTTGCAGCATTCAAAAACAGAAATTGCAGGACATGAATTCATGTCTAGGGAGACCTGCAGGCCTGACTTAGCGAAAATTCAATCGCGGAGACACAATTTCAGTCAGAATTCAAGTTAATTTGCATGAGAACGGTTCGTTTCTGAGCCATGGTTCCTTTCAGACGAATGCAATGAGCCAATAAAAAAGGTTGACCCAAATTTCTAACCATTTCCAGAATTTCGCGGCTCTTTTTGTGTTTTTGCAAATATCCACCGATCTAAAGGTGTAGAACAACGCCTGGTAGGTCGTGACATAATTTTGAAACACCCTGTACATACAAAGATAGAAATAGCAATCATCGCGAAAAAGTCTGGGATACAGAGGGATCTAAAGTTGGTATTTTGAATTAGCCTTACAATTGATTCTACGTCTCGTCCAGAAAAGCATGCCAATAAATTTTTATTCCTACTTTATGATGATAACGTCGCATGGATACCAGCGAGCCGATCCGTTTTAGTATAATGGCGTCATAAATCACATTCCACGATAACTATACTGTATTATCGTGCCGGGTTCGATGTAACTGAAGACCCAGCTCTGATGGATTTTTCCCCATAGCACGACATCTGGTTAAGTGACAATCCTCGATCATGCTTATGGAATATCGTTTTAATATTAATGCAATTTCCATATTTTTATGTTTGTTAGATCCATTTTTCTTTACAGCCATTGTAATGGACGTGAAACGACGACGATGGTTCAACTTTTTAAAGTTACATTCCCTCCGTTATGATAACTGAACCAAAAAGCACAACTATACTAATACACATAAATAATAAAATCTAGTAATCATAAAGATATGAGAAATAAATTATCAAAGCTGCAGTGCAACTTCGAATACTAACTAAAATATTTGGAATAAGAAGTATTTTATTATTATACTGAGTCTTAACGTTCTAATTCCGTTCCTGAACAAAAAACTTTGATGGATGACCATAACCTATTTAGGTAAAAACATGATATTCAGTAATGGGTATTATAGTTCCTCTCTGTTATACGGTAACACTATAATAAATATAGTCAGTAGAGTTAAATCTATAGAAATATTATATTCTTTAATAAAAATTGCTATGCAGTTAAAAAAGTACTATGTATTTATTAGTTAAAAGTAGAAAAATTACTACGAAAATTGGAAGTGTTATCGGTGCCACTAGGTCTTTACCGAAAGATAATCGTTCATGAGCAATAATTAGTATCACAGAAAATAACTGCATGTAGGACATGAAAACGAAAAATTTAGTTAAAGTCATATAGTTATCTTTCGGCAAGAACTGAAAATCTAAAATTTCGTCCAAAATTTCTATGAATTTTATTTCTTATTTCACTATTAAGAAATACGAAGTAAAAAATATAAAATCGGTATTATATTAAATAATGCTAAAAATGCGCAAAATTAGTAAGCTACTGTAAACCTTCGGTAAATGCACTCATTTCGGGGGCAAAGCAGTCCTCTTATCGTGTACCGGTGCCGAAACTGTGTTTACATTAGGGCTCGAGCCGAGCGCGAGCTTAAAAAAAGACAGACTGTAGAATAAACAGTGAGGTCCAATCCACAGGGGGACCGGCCCGAACGTATCGGTGAGGCAATACTAATTGGAGGGTCGGCCGTTTTCATTTTTGATTGTTTTTTTTGAAACCTTTGCTCACGTATTTGTGAGATTTTTCTGATTAAAATGATACCAAACACGATATAGTTTGAATTATATTTTTTCAATATTCAATATATTTACTTAGTATTTACATGATTAACACATATCACGTTTGGTATCATTGCAATCAGAAAAATCTGAAAAATACATTGGGAAAAGTTACGTTCAGCAAAATTAATAAACGACCAAGTTTTTTGTTGCATTAGCAATGCGTCGCCCATACTTTCGTGCCGCTCACTTTGTTTGCTTCCTCTCTCTGTCTCTTCTACTGTCTGTCCTTTTCTAAGCTCGCGCTCGGTTGAAGCACGAAAGTAAACACAGATTAGATGCCTCTGCTAACTAAAAGCAATATTCGGTCACGACCTGTGCATTTATCGAGGGAGGTGTCTGTTCAGTCTTTTTATGCGGCTCAAGCTGACCGCGAATGTAGAAAGGGTCAGAATATGGAAAACCACCCCCTCGAAGATGCAGGAGTTAAATGTAAAGGACTCGTTTGACTGTAGTATAGACCGGAATATGGATTCTGGATTCCGAAATATGGATTCTGGATTCTGGAATATGGATTCTGGATTCTGGAATATGGATCCTCGATACTCGAATATTGATTCTGGATTCCCGAATATGGATTCTGGATTCCAGTCGATTTTTGCGGAAAATCGCCGAAAAAAAAATTTTTCGCCTGGCGCTTTTAAACGCATCTACACGCAAGATTAATCAATTCTGCGCAAAATTCCGCTGTAAAAACCCCGCTATCTCGTTTAGAATTCGAGATATCGATATTTGAAGATCTTGAAATTTCGCCCCACTAGGGGGTCGTCGATTTTTGCGGAAAATCGCCGAAAAAAAAATTTTTCGCCTGGCGCTTTTAAACGCATCTACACGCAAGATTAATCAATTCTGCGCAAAATTCCGCTTTAAAAACCCCGCTATCTCGTTTAGAATTCGAGATATCGATATTTCAAGATCTTGAAATTTCGCCCCACTAGGGGGTCGTCGATTTTTGCGGAAAATCGCCGAAAAAAAAATTTTTCGCCTGGCGCTTTTAAACGCATCTACACGCAAGATTAATCAATTCTGCGCAAAATTCCGCTGTAAAAACCCCGCTATCTCGTTTAGAATTCGAGATATCGATATTTCAAGATCTTGAAATTTCGCCCCACTAGGGGGTCGTCGATTTTTGCGGAAAATCGCCGAAAAAAAAATTTTTCGCCTGGCGCTTTTAAACGCATCTACACGCAAGATTAATCAATTCTGCGCAAAATTCCGCTGTAAAAACCCCGCTATCTCGTTTAGAATTCGAGATATCGATATTTGAAGATCTTGAAATTTCGCCCCACTAGGGGGTCGTCGATTTTTGCGGAAAATCGCCGAAAAAAAAATTTTTCGCCTGGCGCTTTTAAACGCATCTACACGCAAGATTAATCAATTCTGCGCAAAATTCCGCTGTAAAAACCCCGCTATCTCGTTTAGAATTCGAGATATCGATATTTGAAGATCTTGAAATTTCGCCCCACTAGGGGGTCGTCGATTTTTGCGGAAAATCGCCGAAAAAAAAATTTTTCGCCTGGCGCTTTTAAACGCATCTACACGCAAGATTAATCAATTCTGCGCAAAATTCCGCTGTAAAAACCCCGCTATCTCGTTTAGAATTCGAGATATCGATATTTGAAGATCTTGAAATTTCGCCCCACTAGGGGGTCGTCGATTTTTGCGGAAAATCGCCGAAAAAAAAATTTTTCGCCTGGCGCTTTTAAACGCATCTACACGCAAGATTAATCAATTCTGCGCAAAATTCCGCTTTAAAAACCCCGCTATCTCGTTTAGAATTCGAGATATCGATATTTCAAGATCTTGAAATTTCGCCCCACTAGGGGGTCGTCGATTTTTGCGGAAAATCGCCGAAAAAAAAATTTTTCGCCTGGCGCTTTTAAACGCATCTACACGCAAGATTAATCAATTCTGCGCAAAATTCCGCTGTAAAAACCCCGCTATCTCGTTTAGAATTCGAGATATCGATATTTGAAGATCTTGAAATTTCGCCCCACTAGGGGGTCGTCGATTTTTGCGGAAAATCGCCGAAAAAAAAATTTTTCGCCTGGCGCTTTTAAACGCATCTACACGCAAGATTAATCAATTCTGCGCAAAATTCCGCTGTAAAAACCCCGCTATCTCGTTTAGAATTCGAGATATCGATATTTGAAGATCTTGAAATTTCGCCCCACTAGGGGGTCGTCGATTTTTGCGGAAAATCGCCGAAAAAAAAATTTTTCGCCTGGCGCTTTTAAACGCATCTACACGCAAGATTAATCAATTCTGCGCAAAATTCCGCTTTAAAAACCCCGCTATCTCGTTTAGAATTCGAGATATCGATATTTCAAGATCTTGAAATTTCGCCCCACTAGGGGGTCGTCGATTTTTGCGGAAAATCGCCGAAAAAAAAATTTTTCGCCTGGCGCTTTTAAACGCATCTACACGCAAGATTAATCAATTCTGCGCAAAATTCCGCTGTAAAAACCCCGCTATCTCGTTTAGAATTCGAGATATCGATATTTGAAGATCTTGAAATTTCGCCCCACTAGGGGGTCGTCGATTTTTGCGGAAAATCGCCGAAAAAAAAATTTTTCGCCTGGCGCTTTTAAACGCATCTACACGCAAGATTAATCAATTCTGCGCAAAATTCCGCTGTAAAAACCCCGCTATCTCGTTTAGAATTCGAGATATCGATATTTGAAGATCTTGAAATTTCGCCCCACTAGGGGGTCGTCGATTTTTGCGGAAAATCGCCGAAAAAAAAATTTTTCGCCTGGCGCTTTTAAACGCATCTACACGCAAGATTAATCAATTCTGCGCAAAATTCCGCTGTAAAAACCCCGCTATCTCGTTTAGAATTCGAGATATCGATATTTGAAGATCTTGAAATTTCGCCCCACTAGGGGGTCGTCGATTTTTGCGGAAAATCGCCGAAAAAAAAATTTTTCGCCTGGCGCTTTTAAACGCATCTACACGCAAGATTAATCAATTCTGCGCAAAATTCCGCTTTAAAAACCCCGCTATCTCGTTTAGAATTCGAGATATCGATATTTCAAGATCTTGAAATTTCGCCCCACTAGGGGGTCGTCGATTTTTGCGGAAAATCGCCGAAAAAAAAACTTTTCGCCTGGCGCTTTTAAACGCATCTACACGCAAGATTAATCAATTCTGCGCAAAATTCCGCTGTAAAAACCCCGCTATCTCGTTTAGAATTCGAGATATCGATATTTCAAGATCTTGAAATTTCGCCCCACTAGGGGGTCGTCGATTTTTGCGGAAAATCGCCGAAAAAAAAATTTTTCGCCTGGCGCTTTTAAACGCATCTGCACGCAAGATTAATCAATTCTGCGCAAAATTCCGCTGTAAAAACCCCGCTATCTCGTTTAGAATTCGAGATATCGATATTTCAAGATCTTGAAATTTCGCCCCACTAGGGGGTCGTCGATTTTTGCGGAAAATCGCCGAAAAAAAAATTTTTCGCCTGGCGCTTTTAAACGCATCTACACGCAAGATTAATCAATTCTGCGCAAAATTCCGCTGTAAAAACCCCGCTATCTCGTTTAGAATTCGAGATATCGATATTTGAAGATCTTGAAATTTCGCCCCACTAGGGGGTCGTCGATTTTTGCGGAAAATCGCCGAAAAAAAAATTTTTCGCCTGGCGCTTTTAAACGCATCTACACGCAAGATTAATCAATTCTGCGCAAAATTCCGCTTTAAAAACCCCGCTATCTCGTTTAGAATTCGAGATATCGATATTTCAAGATCTTGAAATTTCGCCCCACTAGGGGGTCGTCGATTTTTGCGGAAAATCGCCGAAAAAAAAACTTTTCGCCTGGCGCTTTTAAACGCATCTACACGCAAGATTAATCAATTCTGCGCAAAATTCCGCTGTAAAAACCCCGCTATCTCGTTTAGAATTCGAGATATCGATATTTCAAGATCTTGAAATTTCGCCCCACTAGGGGGTCGTCGATTTTTGCGGAAAATCGCCGAAAAAAAAATTTTTCGCCTGGCGCTTTTAAACGCATCTGCACGCAAGATTAATCAATTCTGCGCAAAATTCCGCTGTAAAAACCCCGCTATCTCGTTTAGAATTCGAGATATCGATATTTGAAGATCTTGAAATTTCGCCCCACTAGGGGGTCGTCGATTTTTGCGGAAAATCGCCGAAAAAAAAATTTTTCGCCTGGCGCTTTTAAACGCATCTACACGCAAGATTAATCAATTCTGCGCAAAATTCCGCTTTAAAAACCCCGCTATCTCGTTTAGAATTCGAGATATCGATATTTCAAGATCTTGAAATTTCGCCCCACTAGGGGGTCGTCGATTTTTGCGGAAAATCGCCGAAAAAAAAATTTTTCGCCTGGCGCTTTTAAACGCATCTACACGCAAGATTAATCAATTCTGCGCAAAATTCCGCTGTAAAAACCCCGCTATCTCGTTTAGAATTCGAGATATCGATATTTCAAGATCTTGAAATTTCGCCCCACTAGGGGGTCGTCGATTTTTGCGGAAAATCGCCGAAAAAAAAATTTTTCGCCTGGCGCTTTTAAACGCATCTACACGCAAGATTAATCAATTCTGCGCAAAATTCCGCTGTAAAAACCCCGCTATCTCGTTTAGAATTCGAGATATCGATATTTGAAGATCTTGAAATTTCGCCCCACTAGGGGGTCGTCGATTTTTGCGGAAAATCGCCGAAAAAAAAATTTTTCGCCTGGCGCTTTTAAACGCATCTACACGCAAGATTAATCAATTCTGCGCAAAATTCCGCTTTAAAAACCCCGCTATCTCGTTTAGAATTCGAGATATCGATATTTCAAGATCTTGAAATTTCGCCCCACTAGGGGGTCGTCGATTTTTGCGGAAAATCGCCGAAAAAAAAATTTTTCGCCTGGCGCTTTTAAACGCATCTACACGCAAGATTAATCAATTCTGCGCAAAATTCCGCTGTAAAAACCCCGCTATCTCGTTTAGAATTCGAGATATCGATATTTGAAGATCTTGAAATTTCGCCCCACTAGGGGGTCGTCGATTTTTGCGGAAAATCGCCGAAAAAAAAATTTTTCGCCTGGCGCTTTTAAACGCATCTACACGCAAGATTAATCAATTCTGCGCAAAATTCCGCTTTAAAAACCCCGCTATCTCGTTTAGAATTCGAGATATCGATATTTCAAGATCTTGAAATTTCGCCCCACTAGGGGGTCGTCGATTTTTGCGGAAAATCGCCGAAAAAAAAACTTTTCGCCTGGCGCTTTTAAACGCATCTACACGCAAGATTAATCAATTCTGCGCAAAATTCCGCTGTAAAAACCCCGCTATCTCGTTTAGAATTCGAGATATCGATATTTCAAGATCTTGAAATTTCGCCCCACTAGGGGGTCGTCGATTTTTGCGGAAAATCGCCGAAAAAAAAATTTTTCGCCTGGCGCTTTTAAACGCATCTGCACGCAAGATTAATCAATTCTGCGCAAAATTCCGCTGTAAAAACCCCGCTATCTCGTTTAGAATTCGAGATATCGATATTTGAAGATCTTGAAATTTCGCCCCACTAGGGGGTCGTCGATTTTTGCGGAAAATCGCCGAAAAAAAAATTTTTCGCCTGGCGCTTTTAAACGCATCTACACGCAAGATTAATCAATTCTGCGCAAAATTCCGCTTTAAAAACCCCGCTATCTCGTTTAGAATTCGAGATATCGATATTTCAAGATCTTGAAATTTCGCCCCACTAGGGGGTCGTCGATTTTTGCGGAAAATCGCCGAAAAAAAAATTTTTCGCCTGGCGCTTTTAAACGCATCTACACGCAAGATTAATCAATTCTGCGCAAAATTCCGCTGTAAAAACCCCGCTATCTCGTTTAGAATTCGAGATATCGATATTTCAAGATCTTGAAATTTCGCCCCACTAGGGGGTCGTCGATTTTTGCGGAAAATCGCCGAAAAAAAAATTTTTCGCCTGGCGCTTTTAAACGCATCTACACGCAAGATTAATCAATTCTGCGCAAAATTCCGCTGTAAAAACCCCGCTATCTCGTTTAGAATTCGAGATATCGATATTTGAAGATCTTGAAATTTCGCCCCACTAGGGGGTCGTCGATTTTTGCGGAAAATCGCCGAAAAAAAAATTTTTCGCCTGGCGCTTTTAAACGCATCTACACGCAAGATTAATCAATTCTGCGCAAAATTCCGCTTTAAAAACCCCGCTATCTCGTTTAGAATTCGAGATATCGATATTTGAAGATCTTGAAATTTCGCCCCACTAGGGGGTCGTCGATTTTTGCGGAAAATCGCCGAAAAAAAAATTTTTCGCCTGGCGCTTTTAAACGCATCTACACGCAAGATTAATCAATTCTGCGCAAAATTCCGCTTTAAAAACCCCGCTATCTCGTTTAGAATTCGAGATATCGATATTTCAAGATCTTGAAATTTCGCCCCACTAGGGGGTCGTCGATTTTTGCGGAAAATCGCCGAAAAAAAAACTTTTCGCCTGGCGCTTTTAAACGCATCTACACGCAAGATTAATCAATTCTGCGCAAAATTCCGCTGTAAAAACCCCGCTATCTCGTTTAGAATTCGAGATATCGATATTTCAAGATCTTGAAATTTCGCCCCACTAGGGGGTCGTCGATTTTTGCGGAAAATCGCCGAAAAAAAAATTTTTCGCCTGGCGCTTTTAAACGCATCTGCACGCAAGATTAATCAATTCTGCGCAAAATTCCGCTGTAAAAACCCCGCTATCTCGTTTAGAATTCGAGATATCGATATTTCAAGATCTTGAAATTTCGCCCCACTAGGGGGTCGTCGATTTTTGCGGAAAATCGCCGAAAAAAAAATTTTTCGCCTGGCGCTTTTAAACGCATCTACACGCAAGATTAATCAATTCTGCGCAAAATTCCGCTGTAAAAACCCCGCTATCTCGTTTAGAATTCGAGATATCGATATTTGAAGATCTTGAAATTTCGCCCCACTAGGGGGTCGTCGATTTTTGCGGAAAATCGCCGAAAAAAAAATTTTTCGCCTGGCGCTTTTAAACGCATCTACACGCAAGATTAATCAATTCTGCGCAAAATTCCGCTTTAAAAACCCCGCTATCTCGTTTAGAATTCGAGATATCGATATTTCAAGATCTTGAAATTTCGCCCCACTAGGGGGTCGTCGATTTTTGCGGAAAATCGCCGAAAAAAAAACTTTTCGCCTGGCGCTTTTAAACGCATCTACACGCAAGATTAATCAATTCTGCGCAAAATTCCGCTTTAAAAACCCCGCTATCTCGTTTAGAATTCGAGATATCGATATTTCAAGATCTTGAAATTTCGCCCCACTAGGGGGTCGTCGATTTTTGCGGAAAATCGCCGAAAAAAAAATTTTTCGCCTGGCGCTTTTAAACGCATCTACACGCAAGATTAATCAATTCTGCGCAAAATTCCGCTGTAAAAACCCCGCTATCTCGTTTAGAATTCGAGATATCGATATTTGAAGATCTTGAAATTTCGCCCCACTAGGGGGTCGTCGATTTTTGCGGAAAATCGCCGAAAAAAAAATTTTTCGCCTGGCGCTTTTAAACGCATCTACACGCAAGATTAATCAATTCTGCGCAAAATTCCGCTTTAAAAACCCCGCTATCTCGTTTAGAATTCGAGATATCGATATTTCAAGATCTTGAAATTTCGCCCCACTAGGGGGTCGTCGATTTTTGCGGAAAATCGCCGAAAAAAAAACTTTTCGCCTGGCGCTTTTAAACGCATCTACACGCAAGATTAATCAATTCTGCGCAAAATTCCGCTGTAAAAACCCCGCTATCTCGTTTAGAATTCGAGATATCGATATTTCAAGATCTTGAAATTTCGCCCCACTAGGGGGTCGTCGATTTTTGCGGAAAATCGCCGAAAAAAAAATTTTTCGCCTGGCGCTTTTAAACGCATCTGCACGCAAGATTAATCAATTCTGCGCAAAATTCCGCTGTAAAAACCCCGCTATCTCGTTTAGAATTCGAGATATCGATATTTGAAGATCTTGAAATTTCGCCCCACTAGGGGGTCGTCGATTTTTGCGGAAAATCGCCGAAAAAAAAATTTTTCGCCTGGCGCTTTTAAACGCATCTACACGCAAGATTAATCAATTCTGCGCAAAATTCCGCTTTAAAAACCCCGCTATCTCGTTTAGAATTCGAGATATCGATATTTCAAGATCTTGAAATTTCGCCCCACTAGGGGGTCGTCGATTTTTGCGGAAAATCGCCGAAAAAAAAATTTTTCGCCTGGCGCTTTTAAACGCATCTACACGCAAGATTAATCAATTCTGCGCAAAATTCCGCTGTAAAAACCCCGCTATCTCGTTTAGAATTCGAGATATCGATATTTCAAGATCTTGAAATTTCGCCCCACTAGGGGGTCGTCGATTTTTGCGGAAAATCGCCGAAAAAAAAATTTTTCGCCTGGCGCTTTTAAACGCATCTACACGCAAGATTAATCAATTCTGCGCAAAATTCCGCTGTAAAAACCCCGCTATCTCGTTTAGAATTCGAGATATCGATATTTGAAGATCTTGAAATTTCGCCCCACTAGGGGGTCGTCGATTTTTGCGGAAAATCGCCGAAAAAAAAATTTTTCGCCTGGCGCTTTTAAACGCATCTACACGCAAGATTAATCAATTCTGCGCAAAATTCCGCTTTAAAAACCCCGCTATCTCGTTTAGAATTCGAGATATCGATATTTCAAGATCTTGAAATTTCGCCCCACTAGGGGGTCGTCGATTTTTGCGGAAAATCGCCGAAAAAAAAATTTTTCGCCTGGCGCTTTTAAACGCATCTACACGCAAGATTAATCAATTCTGCGCAAAATTCCGCTTTAAAAACCCCGCTATCTCGTTTAGAATTCGAGATATCGATATTTCAAGATCTTGAAATTTCGCCCCACTAGGGGGTCGTCGATTTTTGCGGAAAATCGCCGAAAAAAAAATTTTTCGCCTGGCGCTTTTAAACGCATCTACACGCAAGATTAATCAATTCTGCGCAAAATTCCGCTGTAAAAACCCCGCTATCTCGTTTAGAATTCGAGATATCGATATTTGAAGATCTTGAAATTTCGCCCCACTAGGGGGTCGTCGATTTTTGCGGAAAATCGCCGAAAAAAAAATTTTTCGCCTGGCGCTTTTAAACGCATCTACACGCAAGATTAATCAATTCTGCGCAAAATTCCGCTTTAAAAACCCCGCTATCTCGTTTAGAATTCGAGATATCGATATTTCAAGATCTTGAAATTTCGCCCCACTAGGGGGTCGTCGATTTTTGCGGAAAATCGCCGAAAAAAAAACTTTTCGCCTGGCGCTTTTAAACGCATCTACACGCAAGATTAATCAATTCTGCGCAAAATTCCGCTGTAAAAACCCCGCTATCTCGTTTAGAATTCGAGATATCGATATTTCAAGATCTTGAAATTTCGCCCCACTAGGGGGTCGTCGATTTTTGCGGAAAATCGCCGAAAAAAAAATTTTTCGCCTGGCGCTTTTAAACGCATCTGCACGCAAGATTAATCAATTCTGCGCAAAATTCCGCTGTAAAAACCCCGCTATCTCGTTTAGAATTCGAGATATCGATATTTGAAGATCTTGAAATTTCGCCCCACTAGGGGGTCGTCGATTTTTGCGGAAAATCGCCGAAAAAAAAATTTTTCGCCTGGCGCTTTTAAACGCATCTACACGCAAGATTAATCAATTCTGCGCAAAATTCCGCTTTAAAAACCCCGCTATCTCGTTTAGAATTCGAGATATCGATATTTCAAGATCTTGAAATTTCGCCCCACTAGGGGGTCGTCGATTTTTGCGGAAAATCGCCGAAAAAAAAATTTTTCGCCTGGCGCTTTTAAACGCATCTACACGCAAGATTAATCAATTCTGCGCAAAATTCCGCTGTAAAAACCCCGCTATCTCGTTTAGAATTCGAGATATCGATATTTGAAGATCTTGAAATTTCGCCCCACTAGGGGGTCGTCGATTTTTGCGGAAAATCGCCGAAAAAAAAATTTTTCGCCTGGCGCTTTTAAACGCATCTACACGCAAGATTAATCAATTCTGCGCAAAATTCCGCTTTAAAAACCCCGCTATCTCGTTTAGAATTCGAGATATCGATATTTCAAGATCTTGAAATTTCGCCCCACTAGGGGGTCGTCGATTTTTGCGGAAAATCGCCGAAAAAAAAATTTTTCGCCTGGCGCTTTTAAACGCATCTACACGCAAGATTAATCAATTCTGCGCAAAATTCCGCTTTAAAAACCCCGCTATCTCGTTTAGAATTCGAGATATCGATATTTCAAGATCTTGAAATTTCGCCCCACTAGGGGGTCGTCGATTTTTGCGGAAAATCGCCGAAAAAAAAATTTTTCGCCTGGCGCTTTTAAACGCATCTACACGCAAGATTAATCAATTCTGCGCAAAATTCCGCTGTAAAAACCCCGCTATCTCGTTTAGAATTCGAGATATCGATATTTCAAGATCTTGAAATTTCGCCCCACTAGGGGGTCGTCGATTTTTGCGGAAAATCGCCGAAAAAAAAATTTTTCGCCTGGCGCTTTTAAACGCATCTACACGCAAGATTAATCAATTCTGCGCAAAATTCCGCTGTAAAAACCCCGCTATCTCGTTTAGAATTCGAGATATCGATATTTCAAGATCTTGAAATTTCGCCCCACTAGGGGGTCGTCGATTTTTGCGGAAAATCGCCGAAAAAAAAATTTTTCGCCTGGCGCTTTTAAACGCATCTACACGCAAGATTAATCAATTCTGCGCAAAATTCCGCTGTAAAAACCCCGCTATCTCGTTTAGAATTCGAGATATCGATATTTGAAGATCTTGAAATTTCGCCCCACTAGGGGGTCGTCGATTTTTGCGGAAAATCGCCGAAAAAAAAATTTTTCGCCTGGCGCTTTTAAACGCATCTACACGCAAGATTAATCAATTCTGCGCAAAATTCCGCTTTAAAAACCCCGCTATCTCGTTTAGAATTCGAGATATCGATATTTCAAGATCTTGAAATTTCGCCCCACTAGGGGGTCGTCGATTTTTGCGGAAAATCGCCGAAAAAAAAACTTTTCGCCTGGCGCTTTTAAACGCATCTACACGCAAGATTAATCAATTCTGCGCAAAATTCCGCTGTAAAAACCCCGCTATCTCGTTTAGAATTCGAGATATCGATATTTCAAGATCTTGAAATTTCGCCCCACTAGGGGGTCGTCGATTTTTGCGGAAAATCGCCGAAAAAAAAATTTTTCGCCTGGCGCTTTTAAACGCATCTGCACGCAAGATTAATCAATTCTGCGCAAAATTCCGCTGTAAAAACCCCGCTATCTCGTTTAGAATTCGAGATATCGATATTTCAAGATCTTGAAATTTCGCCCCACTAGGGGGTCGTCGATTTTTGCGGAAAATCGCCGAAAAAAAAATTTTTCGCCTGGCGCTTTTAAACGCATCTACACGCAAGATTAATCAATTCTGCGCAAAATTCCGCTGTAAAAACCCCGCTATCTCGTTTAGAATTCGAGATATCGATATTTGAAGATCTTGAAATTTCGCCCCACTAGGGGGTCGTCGATTTTTGCGGAAAATCGCCGAAAAAAAAATTTTTCGCCTGGCGCTTTTAAACGCATCTACACGCAAGATTAATCAATTCTGCGCAAAATTCCGCTTTAAAAACCCCGCTATCTCGTTTAGAATTCGAGATATCGATATTTCAAGATCTTGAAATTTCGCCCCACTAGGGGGTCGTCGATTTTTGCGGAAAATCGCCGAAAAAAAAATTTTTCGCCTGGCGCTTTTAAACGCATCTACACGCAAGATTAATCAATTCTGCGCAAAATTCCGCTTTAAAAACCCCGCTATCTCGTTTAGAATTCGAGATATCGATATTTCAAGATCTTGAAATTTCGCCCCACTAGGGGGTCGTCGATTTTTGCGGAAAATCGCCGAAAAAAAAATTTTTCGCCTGGCGCTTTTAAACGCATCTACACGCAAGATTAATCAATTCTGCGCAAAATTCCGCTGTAAAAACCCCGCTATCTCGTTTAGAATTCGAGATATCGATATTTCAAGATCTTGAAATTTCGCCCCACTAGGGGGTCGTCGATTTTTGCGGAAAATCGCCGAAAAAAAAATTTTTCGCCTGGCGCTTTTAAACGCATCTACACGCAAGATTAATCAATTCTGCGCAAAATTCCGCTGTAAAAACCCCGCTATCTCGTTTAGAATTCGAGATATCGATATTTCAAGATCTTGAAATTTCGCCCCACTAGGGGGTCGTCGATTTTTGCGGAAAATCGCCGAAAAAAAAATTTTTCGCCTGGCGCTTTTAAACGCATCTACACGCAAGATTAATCAATTCTGCGCAAAATTCCGCTGTAAAAACCCCGCTATCTCGTTTAGAATTCGAGATATCGATATTTGAAGATCTTGAAATTTCGCCCCACTAGGGGGTCGTCGATTTTTGCGGAAAATCGCCGAAAAAAAAATTTTTCGCCTGGCGCTTTTAAACGCATCTACACGCAAGATTAATCAATTCTGCGCAAAATTCCGCTGTAAAAACCCCGCTATCTCGTTTAGAATTCGAGATATCGATATTTCAAGATCTTGAAATTTCGCCCCACTAGGGGGTCGTCGATTTTTGCGGAAAATCGCCGAAAAAAAAATTTTTCGCCTGGCGCTTTTAAACGCATCTACACGCAAGATTAATCAATTCTGCGCAAAATTCCGCTGTAAAAACCCCGCTATCTCGTTTAGAATTCGAGATATCGATATTTCAAGATCTTGAAATTTCGCCCCACTAGGGGGTCGTCGATTTTTGCGGAAAATCGCCGAAAAAAAAATTTTTCGCCTGGCGCTTTTAAACGCATCTACACGCAAGATTAATCAATTCTGCGCAAAATTCCGCTGTAAAAACCCCGCTATCTCGTTTAGAATTCGAGATATCGATATTTCAAGATCTTGAAATTTCGCCCCACTAGGGGGTCGTCGATTTTTGCGGAAAATCGCCGAAAAAAAAATTTTTCGCCTGGCGCTTTTAAACGCATCTACACGCAAGATTAATCAATTCTGCGCAAAATTCCGCTTTAAAAACCCCGCTATCTCGTTTAGAATTCGAGATATCGATATTTCAAGATCTTGAAATTTCGCCCCACTAGGGGGTCGTCGATTTTTGCGGAAAATCGCCGAAAAAAAAATTTTTCGCCTGGCGCTTTTAAACGCATCTACACGCAAGATTAATCAATTCTGCGCAAAATTCCGCTGTAAAAACCCCGCTATCTCGTTTAGAATTCGAGATATCGATATTTCAAGATCTTGAAATTTCGCCCCACTAGGGGGTCGTCGATTTTTGCGGAAAATCGCCGAAAAAAAAAATTTTTCGCCTGGCGCTTTTAAACGCATCTACACGCAAGATTAATCAATTCTGCGCAAAATTCCGCTGTAAAAACCCCGCTATCTCGTTTAGAATTCGAGATATCGATATTTGAAGATCTTGAAATTTCGCCCCACTAGGGGGTCGTCGATTTTTGCGGAAAATCGCCGAAAAAAAAATTTTTCGCCTGGCGCTTTTAAACGCATCTACACGCAAGATTAATCAATTCTGCGCAAAATTCCGCTTTAAAAACCCCGCTATCTCGTTTAGAATTCGAGATATCGATATTTCAAGATCTTGAAATTTCGCCCCACTAGGGGGTCGTCGATTTTTGCGGAAAATCGCCGAAAAAAAAATTTTTCGCCTGGCGCTTTTAAACGCATCTACACGCAAGATTAATCAATTCTGCGCAAAATTCCGCTGTAAAAACCCCGCTATCTCGTTTAGAATTCGAGATATCGATATTTGAAGATCTTGAAATTTCGCCCCACTAGGGGGTCGTCGATTTTTGCGGAAAATCGCCGAAAAAAAAATTTTTCGCCTGGCGCTTTTAAACGCATCTACACGCAAGATTAATCAATTCTGCGCAAAATTCCGCTTTAAAAACCCCGCTATCTCGTTTAGAATTCGAGATATCGATATTTCAAGATCTTGAAATTTCGCCCCACTAGGGGGTCGTCGATTTTTGCGGAAAATCGCCGAAAAAAAAACTTTTCGCCTGGCGCTTTTAAACGCATCTACACGCAAGATTAATCAATTCTGCGCAAAATTCCGCTGTAAAAACCCCGCTATCTCGTTTAGAATTCGAGATATCGATATTTCAAGATCTTGAAATTTCGCCCCACTAGGGGGGTCGTCGATTTTTGCGGAAAATCGCCGAAAAAAAAATTTTTCGCCTGGCGCTTTTAAACGCATCTAGCACGCAAGATTAATCAATTCTGCGCAAAATTCCGCTGTAAAAACCCCGCTATCTCGTTTAGAATTCGAGATATCGATATTTGAAGATCTTGAAATTTCGCCCCACTAGGGGGTCGTCGATTTTTGCGGAAAATCGCCGAAAAAAAAATTTTTCGCCTGGCGCTTTTAAACGCATCTACACGCAAGATTAATCAATTCTGCGCAAAATTCCGCTTTAAAAACCCCGCTATCTCGTTTAGAATTCGAGATATCGATATTTCAAGATCTTGAAATTTCGCCCCACTAGGGGGTCGTCGATTTTTGCGGAAAATCGCCGAAAAAAAAATTTTTCGCCTGGCGCTTTTAAACGCATCTACACGCAAGATTAATCAATTCTGCGCAAAATTCCGCTGTAAAAACCCCGCTATCTCGTTTAGAATTCGAGATATCGATATTTCAAGATCTTGAAATTTCGCCCCACTAGGGGGTCGTCGATTTTTGCGGAAAATCGCCGAAAAAAAAATTTTTCGCCTGGCGCTTTTAAACGCATCTACACGCAAGATTAATCAATTCTGCGCAAAATTCCGCTGTAAAAACCCCGCTATCTCGTTTAGAATTCGAGATATCGATATTTGAAGATCTTGAAATTTCGCCCCACTAGGGGGTCGTCGATTTTTGCGGAAAATCGCCGAAAAAAAAATTTTTCGCCTGGCGCTTTTAAACGCATCTACACGCAAGATTAATCAATTCTGCGCAAAATTCCGCTTTAAAAACCCCGCTATCTCGTTTAGAATTCGAGATATCGATATTTCAAGATCTTGAAATTTCGCCCCACTAGGGGGTCGTCGATTTTTGCGGAAAATCGCCGAAAAAAAAATTTTTCCGCCTGGCGCTTTTAAACGCATCTACACGCAAGATTAATCAATTCTGCGCAAAATTCCGCTTTAAAAACCCCGCTATCTCGTTTAGAATTCGAGATATCGATATTTCAAGATCTTGAAATTTCGCCCCACTAGGGGGTCGTCGATTTTTGCGGAAAATCGCCGAAAAAAAAAATTTTCGCCTGGCGCTTTTAAACGCATCTACACGCAAGATTAATCAATTCTGCGCAAAATTCCGCTGTAAAAACCCCGCTATCTCGTTTAGAATTCGAGATATCGATATTTGAAGATCTTGAAATTTCGCCCCCACTAGGGGGTCGTCGATTTTTGCGGAAAATCGCCGAAAAAAAAATTTTTCGCCTGGCGCTTTTAAACGCATCTACACGCAAGATTAATCAATTCTGCGCAAAATTCCGCTTTAAAAACCCCCGCTATCTCGTTTAGAATTCGAGATATCGATATTTCAAGATCTTGAAATTTCGCCCCACTAGGGGGTCGTCGATTTTTGCGGAAAATCGCCGAAAAAAAAACTTTTCGCCTGGCGCTTTTAAACGCATCTACACGCAAGATTAATCAATTCTGCGCAAAATTCCGCTGTAAAAACCCCGCTATCTCGTTTAGAATTCGAGATATCGATATTTCAAGATCTTGAAATTTCGCCCCACTAGGGGGTCGTCGATTTTTGCGGAAAATCGCCGAAAAAAAAATTTTTCGCCTGGCGCTTTTAAAACGCATCTCCACGCAAGATTAATCAATTCTGCGCAAAATTCCGCTGTAAAAACCCCGCTATCTCGTTTAGAATTCGAGATATCGATATTTGAAGATCTTGAAATTTCGCCCCACTAGGGGGTCGTCGATTTTTGCGGAAAATCGCCGAAAAAAAAATTTTTCGCCTGGCGCTTTTAAACGCATCTACACGCAAGATTAATCAATTCTGCGCAAAATTCCGCTTTAAAAACCCCGCTATCTCGTTTAGAATTCGAGATATCGATATTTCAAGATCTTGAAATTTCGCCCCACTAGGGGGTCGTCGATTTTTTGCGGAAAATCGCCGAAAAAAAAATTTTTCGCCTGGCGCTTTTAAACGCATCTACACGCAAGATTAATCAATTCTGCGCAAAATTCCGCTGTAAAAACCCCGCTATCTCGTTTAGAATTCGAGATATCGATATTTCAAGATCTTGAAATTTCGCCCCACTAGGGGGTCGTCGATTTTTGCGGAAGAATCGCCGAAAAAAAAATTTTTCGCCTGGCGCTTTTAAACGCATCTACACGCAAGATTAATCAATTCTGCGCAAAATTCCGCTGTAAAAACCCCGCTATCTCGTTTAGAATTCGAGATATCGATATTTGAAGATCTTGAAATTTCGCCCCACTAGGGGGTCGTCGATTTGTTTGCGGAAAATCGCCGAGAAAAAAAAATTTTCGCCTGGCGCTTTTAAACGCATCTACACGCAAGATTAATCAATTCTGCGCAAAATTTCCGCTTTAAAAAAACCCCGCTATCTCGTTTAGAATTCGAGATATCGATATTTCAGATCTTGAAATTTCGCCCCCACTAGGGGGTCGTCGATTTTT